>CM053783.1:819692510-820235010 GCA_028749045.1 Cupressus sempervirens
GCAGTTTGATAGACATGCAATACATGATGGACATGCAAACACATACTCTCTGACAAAGGATGGAGTTTGCCACAAATTGAAGCCCATGAAAAAGGAAGGTGAAAAGGTATGTAGCAGTGCTAGGATTTGTCTTGTTGATGGAAGGAAGTTTTTAGATGGCATGAAACATCAGCATATGTGTTATGCTTTGATTCCTAGGAAAGATAAAGAAGGTAGTAGTGAAATACCATTTGAAGTTTCAAATTTACTAGGGGAATTTGGAGATATTATCTCTGATAATGTTCTAGATGGATTGCCACCAGTAAGGCAAATCAGTCATCAGATAGATCTGATTCCAGGAGCTAGTTTGCCTAACAAGGCTGCTCACAGGATGACTCCTACTGAAACAGAGGAGCTAAATAGATAGGTTCAGGAGTTGTTGAGGAAGGGCTTGATTCAAGAGAGCCTGAGTCCATGTGTAGTACCTGTAGTACTTGCACCAAAGAAGGATGGAGAGTGGAGGATGTGTACAGATTCTTGAGCTATAAATAGGATAACCATCAAGTACCAGTTTCCTTTACGAAGGATGGATGATCTTATGGATTGCTTTAGTGGAGGTCAGTACTTCACAAAGATAGATCTGAAGAGTGGCTATCATCAGATACAGATCCGAGAAGGAGATGAGTGGAAACCAACCTTCAAGACCAAAGAGGGTCTTTATGAGTGGTTAGTCATGCCCTTTGGATTGACGAATGCCCCAAGAACCTTCATGCGGCTCATGAATGAGGTACTTAAGAAGTTCTTGGGAAAATTTGTTATTGTTTATTTGGATGATATTTTAATTTTCAGCAAGACTTTGGAAGAACATTTACTGCATATTTGTAGTGTCCTTGAAAGGGTAAGGGAAGATAAACTGTTAATTAATCTAAAGAAGTGTGTCTTTGCAAAAAGGGAGTTAGTCTATTTGGGGTTTGTTATATCACCTAAAGGTCTCAAAATGGATCCAGAGAAGGTAAAAGCCATCTTGGAATGGCCTACTCCAAGGTCTGCTACTGAGGTAAGATCATTCCATGGTCTGGTTAGTTTTTACAGGAAGTTTATTAAGAATTTTAGTGGCATATGTGCACTCCTAACTGATACAATAAGAGGGAATAGAAAAGAGTTCAAATGGACTGCAGCAGCTGCGAGAAGTTTTGAATTGCTGAAGAAGAAGGTGATTGAACAGCCTGTGTTGGCACTTCCAAATTTTAGAAAAGTATTCCAGGTGGATTGTGATGCTAGTGGTAGTGCTATTGGGGATGTATTAAGCCAAGAAGGTAAGCCTATTGCATATTTTAGTGAAAAATTGAATGATGAAAAGAAGAAGTATTCTGTTTATGATCAAGAGTTCTATGCAATAGTTTAGGCCTTAAAGAAATGGAGGCATTATTTATTGCCAAAGGAATTTGTTTTGTATACTGATCATCAGGCATTATAGTACCTAAATAGCCAAGGTAAATTGAATCAGAGGCATATGAAGTGGGTAGAATTCTTGCAGAGTTATACATTTGTGTTGAAGCATAGAAGTGGAAAATCTAACAGGGTTGCAGATGCACTAAGTAGGAGACAGTTGCTGCTTACAACAATGCAGGTTGAAGTAGTTGGGTTTGATGAACTCAAGAATTTGTACCCCGAGGATCCTGATTTTGCTGAAGCATGGAAAGCTTGTAAAGAACTTGTTGCTATAGATAGAACCAAGTGGTTAGACTATTTGATTCAGGATGGCATGTTGTTCAAAGTTAGTCAATTGTGCATTCCAAGGAGTTCCATGAGGGAAAATCTGATTAAGGAGAAACACAGTGGAGGGATGGCAAGACATTTTGGTCAGGATAAGACCATTGCCATTCTTAGAGAACATTATTTTTGGCCTCAAATTACACAGGATGTGAAGAAGTTTGTATAGAGTTGCCAAGTTTGTCAAGTTGCCAAGGGGTTTAGTCAAAACACTGGCCTATATCAGCCATTGCCTATTCCATCAAGGCCATGGGAGGACATAAGTATGGATTTTGTTCTTGGATTGCCAAGGACACAAAGGGGTAATGACTCAGTATTCGTGGTGGTTGATAGGTTCTCCAAAATGGCACATTTCATTCCATGCCACAAAACTCATGATGTTGTCCATATTGTAGACTTGTTTTTCAAAGAGGTGGTAAGACTACATGGTCTTCCAAGGAGTATAGTTTCTGACAGAGATACTAAATTTGTGGGGTATTTTTGGAGGACATTGTGGAAGAAGTTGAGAACATACTTGAAATTTAGTTCCACGCATCACCCATAGATTAATGGCCAAACAGAAGTGGTAAATAGAAGTCTAGGCAATTTGCTGAGATGTTTAGTTGGAGATAAGCCCAAGGGATGGGATTTGATTCTACCACAGGCAAAGTTTGCTTATAATAACTCTATAAATAGGAGTACTGGAAAATCACCATTTCAAATTGTATATGGGAATAGCCCAAGGACTGCACCAGAATTGAGGAAGATAGAGCAAGGGGAGAGGACAAGTACTGAAGCTGAGGAATTTGCTGAACACATCAAGCATCTACATGAGGAGGTTCAAGCACACATTATCAAGATGAATCAGGAGTATAAAGCTAGGGCTGATCAAAGGAGAAGACATAAGGAATTCCAAGTAGGGGATCTAGTCATGGTGCACTTACGAAAAGAAAGATTTCCAGTTGGTACTTACAACAAGCTGAAAATGAAGAAATTTGGCCCCTGCAAAGTTTTGAAGAAACATGACTCAGGAAATGCATATGAGGTGGAGCTGCCAGATGGTATTCACATTTCTCCCATTTTCAACATTGCAGATTTAACAGAGTATCACGATGATGGTGTAGATGAGGATCTAGTGTTAGAGCCATGTCCAATTCCTGCTTCTAAGAAGGAGGAGATAGAAGACATTCTAGATCATCGTGTGGGTAGGAGTACCAGAAACAGGTAGTATGAAGAGTATTTGGTCAAATGGGAAGGATGGCCGATCGAGGACTCAACTTGGATTTCAGCAGCTGAGGTTTCCCATTTGGGATTTCCTCTACCATCTATAAAGTGATAGGGTCACTTTTCAATCTACCCTGGGTGTCTGATGTAGAAGCATCCAGAGGTATAAGGGCAATCTTGTGTCACCCAAAAAATGTACATAGACTTAGTTTTGGTTTCATGTCTTTACATTTTTGGATACCCATTTGGCTCAAATAAAGGTTCCAACTCTCATAGTTCAACTATCAGTGCGTTTGAAAATCCTAAAAAAATAGGAGCATGTATTTGGGCCATCATTTCGGTAAACTAGAAGGTGTGAATTGGCCAGATGAATGTAATCATGATTTAGAGCATTCTAGAAAAAGAATCAGGTCAATAGGCCCCACAGTTTGAAAGTTATTGCAGTTTTTCGGGTTTTGGAGACCTCCTAAGAATGCTTCAAAGTCAGGTTTGGGGCATTAAATAACCTCAAAAAGGGTCTAAAATGGGGGATGAGCAAAGCTGGTCCATAGGGCTATAGAGCGCTTTGAGAGCTTTCTGAAAATGTATACGGTTCGTCAATCGGAGCTACTGTTCAAAAGTTATGCCTCCCAAAAGTTCGGTTACCGTTTCTGGATTCTTCTAGATTTGCACCGACTTCTAACGCAGCTTCCGAAACCTTCTATTTCATCGGTGGATGCCTACTAGCACTTCCTAAAATTTACTCCTAGTCCTTAACCCTTTGGGGTCTATTTAAGGAGATTTTTGGCATTGTAAAAGGCAGTTCGGAGTGTAGTTTGAGAGGAGGTGCTAAAAGGAGAAATATTCTTCAGATTTATGCTATTGTAAGCCCTTAGGGCATGTTTGAAGTTTATTTTCTTTGTACTATTTGTACTAGCTTATTTTCTCAGTTAATATAATTTCCCTTTTCTATTGTGTCCATTCTGTTCTTGGGTTGTGTCCCCATCAGATCTCTTGTAGAGACACGAATGATCTCATTAGTGTGTAGAGATACTAACATGACAACCAATCTTTCTCTCAAAACCCAAAGCTCCATAGGGTCTTCTTAGGTCATTCACTTTGACAAAATATGGTTTCTACTAACCCTATTCCTCTATGAATTCTATCGAATAGATCGTACTCATTCAATTGGTGCATATCAACTAGATAACACAAGCTTACTTATTAACTCCCATCTACACACATAACCCCAATGCTCATTTGAACTTCCCACATGGTCAAATAGACAGTTAGATATGCCTTAGGTCTCTCTCAAAGATTCCAAACCCCAAAAAATGTAAAAACCCTACTCAAGTTGCAATCCACATGTGTAAATGCACTAAATGCTTGGAAAAAAGCTACAAGGATTAGCCCTTCAAATGCATAAAAACTAGGATATCTTGTAAAACCCCTTAATAGGTTCCCAAAAAAACTACCCTTCCCAATAAAATTTTCAAATTTATTAGAGATTTTGGGGGTCTAGGGTTTCCAAACTATCCCTACTGTACAAGCACAAATTTAGGCTAAATTCAAGGGTTCAAGGGTTTTACTAGCTTTTTGTGCCTAAGAAGCTATTTCTCACCATATAACTCTTCCCACAGGCTCCCATTTGACTATGGACTTCATTACTCATCCCTTCAACACCTTCCATGCTTAGGTTGAGGTATCAATATGTTTAGCCAATCCTATCAACTTTACAATAGAATATGATCCCTAACCAAGTTCTTATTACTTTCCTAGGGCATCACTATAGTTTTAGCTTTTCCACTTTCCTAGTCCCCATCTCCATAGTACATATTATACATGGATTCATATTCCAAATCCCAAAAAAATGTACTATATCTATAGTGGGAAACCACTATGACCCCATTTGTCCAAATAGTCTATCTTAGGACAATAGACTGGTGTAAAAAAATAATTATTCTAAACACTCAAAACTTGGTAAAATTACAAACTTGAACTATACAAAACCTAGAAATAATCAATACTGACTACTCCAATACAAAAATAACTAGAACTAATTCATTTACATTCTTAGAACACAAAAAGACACTAAACTGTTATTAAAATGTTGCTTGCTCATTCTATACAAAAGAAAATGTAATTTCTCCAACACCTTGAGAAGGTTGAAAATGACACTATAAAGGCTTTCCAATAGTTCTTCCAACTATTTTAGACTATTGGAAGGCTATAACTAAAAATTTGTTATGTTTGTGAGGAATTGTCAAAACAACTTTTGCAAATTTGAGCAATTTTTGCGATTTTTAACATTTTCTTCTCAAACTTGCTCATATTGATACCAAAATATGAAAAAGGTATTAAATGGTTACCAAACACCTATATCCTTAAAACACTTACTTTCCTTATTCAGCCCTCAAAATCCAAAAATGCTCTAATAAGCCAAATGAACCTTTTTTGAGCAACTAGGACCAACATTACCATTTTGGACTGTTCCAATCTATCTATTCACACCTTAGTACCAAGCTAGTACTCTTATTGATCTAGTGATGTGTCTAGCATTAGTAAAAACAAAAAAAACCTAAGAAGCCCTAGGTCTACCACTAGCCTACCTAGGTTCTCCTACACCATACTCCCCCCATAAAAAAAAAACTAAGTTGTACTTGATGACAACATGTCCAAGGGAATGCTAACCTTCTTGAACTCTATCTCAACAACCCAAGTAGCTTATGAAGTTTTCTTTCCCTTCCACTAGATGAGGTGCTCCATATACACCTTGTGCCTTATAGACTTCTTCAATCTTTAATCTAACACCTTCTCTATCTCCAACCTTCTCACACTAGGTGTTGTAGCAAGTTCAATGTCATCTTGAACATCTAGACTAGTCTAAGGTAATGTGCCTTTGAATGCCACCAAGTCTTGTATATTGAAAATAGGGGATATGCCTAGATCTTATGGTAAATATACCTTATAGGCATTTTCTCTGTACTTTGCCAAGATTTTGTAAGGCCCTACCCTCTTTGTCTATGGCTTGGTATGAACACCGTTTTTTAGCCTTGCTCTATTCAAATGGACCATAACATAGTCACCAACAAAAAATTGAACATCTTTTCTCTTTTCATCCACTTTGGCTTTTATGTTTTGAGTGTTAGCTTGGATGGGCTACTTGACTTTCTCTTGAATATCCTTCATGGTTTAAACAAAATATTCAGCTTGACCACTTCTCCAATCCATGTCTCCAAGATACCCCAATTTATATACACCCCTTGGATGCATTCCATAAACAATCTCAAAAGGGCTTTTGCCAAAAGTCCTATTCATGCTATCATTATAGGCATATTTTTCCTCTAAGATGATAACATCCAAGTTTGATTGTATTCTTTAGTTAGGCACCTTAAAAGGTTACCTAAGGTCTTATTAACTTCTTTAGTTTAACCATCAATTTGGGGATGGTAAGCTGAACCAAAAGACATATTTGTGCCAAGATTTCTCCAATAGGTTTTCCAAAAGTGGGTCATGAACTTTACATTCCTATCTGATACTATGCTTAATGGAAGTCCATGAATCATCACAACCTCTTTAAAAAATAGATGGGCAATATGACTTGCACCATTAGTTATCCTACATGGGACAAAATGCCCCAATTTACTGAATCTATCAACAACAATATAAATGCTATCAGACCCTTGCTTGGTCTCAGGAAAACCTACAATAAAATTCATACTTAAACAATCCCATGGCCTATTTGGAATTGGTAAAGGATGAAAAATACATAAATTTCTCGTTCCTCCTTTGGCATACATGCATACCATACACTGCTCCACATAATTGGTCACATCCTTCACTAGTTTGTGCCAATAATAGAACCTTTGGACCAGTTCTATGGTCTTACTAACACCAAAATGTACACTTAGGCTGCCATTATGTTTATCCTATATTAGGTTCTCTCTCATTGAACCCCTTGGCACACATAGTCAGTTACCCTTGAATAGTAATCCATTTTGCAAACTATACTCTAAAAAATTGCTATGGAAATAATTCTCAAAATCAATGCATACCTTATAGGCTTTAGCAAAGTCCTCGTCTTTCTTGTAGATGTTCTTAAAACTCTCTATCCCAATGCTTTGGAGATGAATCTCTTGAATTTTCATGATCCTTCTACTTAGTGCATCTACCAATTTCTTCAACTATCCCTTCTTATTCTTTATTATGAAGGTGAAGGCCTACAAGTACTTCATCCACTTCAAATGTCTATTTCTCAACTTCTCTTGAGTGCTGATGTAGCTAAGAGCTTGATTATCTATAAACACAAAAAATTATTTGTGCAACAAATAGTTTCTCTAGTTCCTATGAAATTGAACTAAGGCATAAAGCTCTAAGTCATAGGATGAATTCTTATTCTTAGCCTCATTAAGTTTCTCACTATAGAAGGCTATTGGCCTACCTTCTTGAATCAAAACCCACCTAATGCTAAGCAACTTGCATCACATTCTAGAGTGAATAATTTTTTAAAACTAGGAAATTGTAGAATAGGTTTAGTAGATACTTTTTTCTTCAACATGTCAAATGAGTTTTAAGCTTCTAAATTTCACTTAAACCTAGACTTGACTCCACCATTTATAGTATCAAGAAAAGTTGCAAAAATACCACTAAAATTCCTAATGAATTTCCTATAGAATTGGGATAATACATGAAAACAACCTTCTCCTTGTCGATCTTCAAGGATCCTTTGTATAACACAAATCCCAAATCCACCAATTCTTTCTTGAAAAAGTCACACTTTTCAAGGTTGATGGCTAGCTTCTTTTCATGAATTCTTTGCAAAACTTCCTCTACATGCTTGATATGGTCCTCCTTAGTCTTGTTGTAGATGATTATGTCATCTAAGTACACCATGAAAAGTCTACCTATGAAGTCCTTTATTACTTCATTCATGAGCCTAAAGAATGTACTAGGAGCAATGGACATTTATAAAAACCATCAATAGTCTTAAACATTGTTTTCCATTCATCTCCCTCCTTTATTTTAATTTGGTGATAAACACACTTCAAATCCAACTTAGTGAACTATTTAGCCCCTCCAAGACAATCCATAAGGTCCTTAGTCCTAGGTATGGGAAACCTATACTTGATTGTGATTCTATTGATGGATCTTGAGTTTGTAAGCAATCTCAACTTCCCCCCTTTCTAATATATTCCAACACAACATGGACTACACATGGGCCTATGTTATTTTGTATTAGACCAATTGATCCATCAATTCTTGTAGTTTCCTTTCCACTTCTAAGTTCTAATATGGAGTGAGCTTGTAGTCTTCTTTGTTTGGTTGGGATGCACCTAGAACAAAGTCAATTTGATGACTTATAACCCTCCTAGGAGGTAGGGTAGTTGGAGTACCATCACTCACTATGTCCTTTAAATTTTTGAGCAAAGTTTGGACTTCAACTGGTAAGGGTTCCTTGACTACATTTTCTTTTTCTTTAGACTTCAACACTATTGCATAACTTTGACATTCCTCATCTTTTATATCTTTAACAAATTATTTTCCACTATGAAATAGTACACTAGGTACTTTAGACTATGATTCTTCCCCTTCCAACAAAGGCTAAGTTTTAAAGGTCTTACCTCCCTTTTTGAAGGATATGGAATTAGGCCTACCATCATACACAACCTCCTTATCAAATTTCCAAGGCCTACCTAGTAAAATATGGCAAGCATCCATTGGAAAAGTATCACATAGTAATTTATCCTTGTAACTTGCAATAGAAAAATCCACCCAAGTCTGCTCATTAACTGAGATGCTCTTCCCTTTGTTAAGAAAAGTGACCTTGTAGGGATTATCATGGGAAATCTTCTTCAATTTCAACTAAGTAACAACCTCTTCTAATATCACATTATTAGTGGACCCTGAATCCACCACCACTTTGCACACTTTTCCTAGAATTTTCCACTTTATCCCAAACAAATCCATTTTATGTGTAGGTTCATCAAGAGCTGGTTTTTTGATCAAAACTCTCCTAAAGATGGGATTCTATCCCTTCTCTAACTAAATATGATCCATGTCATATTAATTTTTCTAGTTATCCTCTTGAGCATATGCCATCTTTTTATCTTGTTTGGAAGAAGGGGGTTTTTTAGGACATCTATAAGCAACATGACCTAGGTGACCACAATTATAGTATTTCATGGTGGAAAAATAAAAGCTACTTCTACTTGATCCTTTACCTCTATTTGATCCTACTTGGTTGCCCCCTCCTCTATTATGACCACCTCTTGAGGAGTTGTCACTAGTTTTCTTTGTGAGCTTGCTCTCACCTTGATTCTTCTTCTCACTACTTCTACCTTAGTGGCCTCCTCTTTTTCCTCTATGATTTCTATCCCTACCTCTATATTTGAAGTTCAAATCCCCTTTCCTTTTTTAATTTTCCTCTACCTTTAGAGATAGTTGATGGTACCTTTGCATAGTGGTAAGTTCCCATAAACTAAGCTCCTCTTGTATATTCCACGTCAACCCACTCAAATATCAAGCCACCTTGATTGGATTCTCTTATTTCTTTTTGGACCTTAGAAATAAAATTCCTCAAGGTAGGAGGCTACATCTAGCTCTTTTTTCTTTAGTCCTTTTCTTATTTTGTGGAGTTGGATCTCAAATTCTTTAGGTAGAAAGTTCTCCTTCACCTTGGTAACCATAGCAATCCAATTAGTTCTGAGATTCTTGCCCATGCTGACTCTCTCATCTTGTAGGTATTTCCACTAGGTTAATGTTGATCCTTTGAGCCTTGACTTATCCACCTTAACCTTTTGTTCCTCTAATATCTCTTCACACTCAAAATGGTTCTCCATTCCATCTATCAAATCCATGACTACATCTATGTCCATATTTCCACTAAAAAGTGGCACACCTTCCAAAGATTTTCCTCCTAGGGCTTTGATAGCCTTCAAGAAGGGTTATTCATTCAAGATAGGGTTAGGTTCAGGTACAACATCCTTTTTTGCTACCTCCTTACCCTTTTTATTTGACCTAGGGCTTCATTACTCACTCCTTCAACACCTTCCATGCATAGGTTGAGGTATCCATACGTTCAAGCACTCCTATCAGCTCTACAATAGACTATGATCCCTAACCAAGTTCTTATTACTGGCCTATGAAATTACTATAGTTTTAGCTCTTCCACTTTCTAGGGCCCCATCTCCACAGTACATATTTTACATGGATTCAAGTTCTAAATAATAAAAGACCATACTATACCTATGGTGGGAAATGCCCCTATGACCCCATTTGTCCAAATAGTCTTGCCTAAGGACAACAAAATAGTGTAAAACAAAACAATTATTGTAACTACTCAAAACTTGGTAAAATTAAAAAATTGAACCATATATAACCTATAAATAATCAATACTAACTACTTCAATACAAAAATAACTAGAACTAATCCATTTACATTCTAAGAACAAAAAAAAACCAAACTGTTATTAAAATGTTGCATGCTCAGTCTGTACAAAAGAAAGTCTAATTTCTCCAACCCCTTGAAAAGGTTGAGAATGGACTTATAAAGGCTTCAAAATAGCACTCCCAACCATTTGAGATAGTGAGAAGGATCTAACTAAAAAGTTCCTCTGTTTGCAAGAAATTGTCAAAAAGTTGAAATGACAACTTTTGCAATTTTTAAAATCTGTTTCCCAAGATTACTCTAATTGATACCAAACTATGAAAAAGGCCTTAAATGGTTACTAAAAAAAAAAAAAGTCCTTAAAACACTTACTTTCTCTATTTAGCATTCAAAACCCAAAAATTCTCTATTAAGCAAATGAGCAATTTTTGAGCAACTAGGGGCAACATTACCAATTTGGGCTCTTCCAATCTACCTATCCACACCTTAGGACCAATATATTCCTGTTATTAATCTATTAATGTTCCTAGAATCACTGCAATCCAAAAAAACCTAAGAAGGCCTAGGTCTACCACTAGCCTATCTAGGTGCTCCTGCACTAGATACCTTGCTCAGGGGTATGGTTATGGCTCAAGATGGCCTCATGATACCATTAATTGGTAAGGTGGAAATGAGAAAGGTTATGAGTAGTTCTGGTATCCATTATTGTATCTTTTTTTATGGAAATCTATTTTCCAGAAAGATAAATAGAAAATGTTTTGTGATTCTAAATTGTTCTATGAATCTATGTACCCATTATTATAGACAGGTACATGTTTATGTTAATAAATAGTTAGATTTGTTTAAAATAATTTAATATGTAAATTGGTTAAAAATTTGGGTAGGACATTTGGTATCAGAGCTTGGTTGCAACATTGGGACATTGTTTGGGACCATCATAGACATAAGAAAATATAAGGAAATTTCAGCAAGCATTATACTAGCAATAAAGGTCATTCAAATTTCCATTATTCATAGATAAGATTATTCTATTAGTTCCATATAGATCTTGTCTTCAATGCATTCTATGTGTTAAGTCTATTGTTCAAAGGATTCTAAACAGGTTGATTTTATTCAATAGATATTGAAATAAATAAAAGCATATTTGAATTTGTTAGAAAAAGTTAGAGTTGAAATGACATATAGTTATATTTAAAGCTTACTTAAGAAATGTATAAGTTGAGTTAAGTAAATACTCTTTTTATGTAAAAAAAAAATACATGGGTTAGAAATATATTTATTTTAAGTTGTTAGCATAATTCTTTTTAATAATAAGACTAGAAATTTCAATGCATGTTAATAGGTGAAATGATTAAATTAAATGGTCATATTTAAAAAATATTGGAGATTAGCATTAGTATATTTTCTTGTATTAGAAATAAACTCTTAAAGTTGACAAAACAAGTGGGAATAGAGAATAAATTTAAAGGAAAATCGAGTAAAAAACAAACAAATGGAAAAGCATTGTAAGGAATGCATAAAATAGCTCCCAAAACATTTCATGGGAGAGAAAATTTACTCTTGGAAAATGTATGGGAAGGACAATTAATTCCCAAAAGAAAACATAGACTTTAATAATCCATTTTCCTATTCCTTCCTTGTCTCTTGCACTCATGGGAATTGATAAAACAATATCAAATTTTAGTGGAGAGATTATGCAACTTTGTTGGAAGGGACTCATGAATGGTCTCTCCCCACCATCTTAACTCAAATCAAGTTGCAAATTTGAATCCAAACTTTGGGGTGACTTTTGGGGATTAAAAAATGGTCCTAGTATCCCATTTTAGTAACAAATTATCCTAGGTGATATACTATAAGATAGGATCTTAAATTTGACCACTAGGATGCCTTGACAATTTTAGTGGCCCTTCAAATCACCCATTTATGAAAAGCTACAAAAATGGGTGGTCACATACTCATTTTCCATGTACATGTTGTTAATTTAAATTATTTAATGAACTGGGGAACAATAAATGGTGAGGAGACATGTAAACATTAAAATAATGTCTTCACTATTAAATGACGTTATCTCTCAGAGATGGATGACAAAGTTATCACTGTGACCTAATGGGACATTCATCCATCATAAAATAATGACCACTTCCATAGAGGACATTATTAAATTTCAAGTGACGTGTCCACCCATCATAAAATAATGCCCACTTTCATAGTGGACATTATTCAAGGTCAAGTGACATGTCCACCCATCATTAAAAAAAACCCACTTTCATAGTGGACATTATTCAATGTCAAGTGATGTGTTAACCCATCCATAGTAGGTATCGCCTTATTGATATCATTATGAATTTTAAGTTCTAATGTAGTTTACAGGATTTATTGGTTTTGTGGGATTCAAGCTATTATGAGTTGTCTTAGATATTTAAGAAATGATTTTAAAATAATTTGTTAATTTAAAAAAATAAAATAAAAAATATATATTTGATGTAGGCTAATTATTAAAGGATTTAAATAATTGGAAATATATACTCAAAATTTATATTTTTTTGGCAAAGGATAATGTAATGGAATTAATTAATCCATTTAGATGTTAAGTCATTAAAATGGAAAGATAGTTTATTAAATGTGTTATTAGGTTTAGACCAAATTTTGGGTTTTTGTAAATTATTATCTTACTTTGATTATGGAATTTATTGGTTATAAGTAATTAATTTAATTACTTGTGAAGAGATTACTTTTAACTGTGTGCTAACTTTGAGGTAGGTAAGAGGGTCATTGATTTTGTGTTACAATTTAAGTAAGAGGATTTTTAAATTAGGGTTGCAATCTATTAAATAGGAGACTTTACATAAAGCATTTTATTTAACTTATGGTTATGTTTTGTTAAATATTTTAAAGTCATTCTTTAAAATCTATCTTTGGGAAGAACCCTTTTAAATTTAATGTTGTGGTAATATAATCATTTAAGAAAGCTTATTAATTGATGATCACTATAGCTAATTTTATTTTAAGGGAATATGAGATCATATCTTAGGTTATCTAAACCAATTGATGTTATAGATTTAATGGATGAGGATAGTTATATTTTTATTTTAGCTTGACTAGGGTAGCATTATAACAATGATTTAATTTGACATAATTCTATAGATGTTTAAATATCAAGCCTTACAACATCATGAAGGGTAAGAAGTAACTATTGCAAGTGATTGGTTAAAATCATTTGTAATAAAGTTAATTTTTTCAATCATCCTAATAAGTTGTAATGTTATATTTGGAAGATTAAGATTCAAGATAATTACTTTCTGAAAATATAAATTACTATTATCTTAAACTAGTATCTAGTAATGGGAAGGCTATGTTAAAAATATTAAAGACATCTAAATGTTTTTAAAGAGTAATATACCTTGGATATGCATTTGAGTTAATCTATGTTTTCTTGAGGTTTAAAGGGAGATAGTTTAATTAGATATTTTTGAAAATATAAAGGAAGTTGACGTGATTGATTTGAACAAAAAAATGTTGGCATAATAGAATTATATAAGAATTAAACCAAACTATAGAGACTATAGAAAACCATCATCATAGGATACATAGTTGGAATGATGGATATTATTTAAAAATTGCTACTTGTGTTGGAAATATAGAAGGAGTAACTGAGAGAGGGGGTGAATCAGTTACCACTAAAATAAATTCTAGATCCCTTAGATGTCAAAAATAAAATTTAGACTAAGAAAACTGATTGCTACTATTACTTGGTAAATGTTGAGTGTGAATTACTTTTAGCAGATCTTAAAACATTAACAGTAATTAATTGCAAGCATAAGAGAAATAACATGAACACATGAAACACTAGGGTTTAACATGGAAACCCAATATGGGAGAAACCATCAATGTGACTAGTTATTGTTTTTCACTCTTTTGAAGTGAGCCCTATTAGGAGCCAACCCTGTTAAAGGTTACAAAACACACTATTAGGTGTGACCTTGTTAGAGGATTTAATCACCCTGTTAGGAGTGGCTTTGCAAGAGGTCTTAAAATAATTCAATGGATCTATCACCTTGTTAGAGGATTTACAACTGGCTACTAAACCAACTTTTTTAAGAGATTTTAGATCACTGCTACAATGGTTAAAGAGTAACAATGAAATGACCTAATTGTGGTGCAACTTAATTGCTGATTATAGATCTCTATTCTACTTCATACTTGATCCCTCCTAATCAAATAACACTTTTCTACTCCATAAGAATATCTGCTTATCCTTCAAGTTTTCTCTCACTCTTTCCTTCTTAATTCAATCAACACACTTGCACAAACACTAGAAATCTCAACTTGACCTTAAATTTATACCTTCCAGATTGTCAAGTCAACTCAATAAAAATTATAATGACCACTAATCATTACCATAGTTAGCTAGAACTAGTACTTAAAATAATTAAGCTTCTCATGCCAAAACAATAAAATTCTTTATTAGCTGACTCTGCTTGGCAAACACTAGTTTTGAGATGATTTCTTGTGTTAACCAATAGAAGCTTGGTTAACACTGCAAACTTGTAAAAATCCTTTGGTAATCAAGTGAACTCAATTAGCACTAACTCTAATTCCTTTGTTAACCATGTGAACTTGGTTAACATTGTTTTCTGCCTGAATTCCTTCGACACCCAAGTGAGCTCAATAGACACTACCTTCATAGAGTAAACTTCAGGAACACTTAGTAGACAAGGAAAAATTGTCTTACTAACCAAGTGAGCTCGGTAAGCACTAACTAACAACTGATATGTCATTTTTGTAACATCAAAGACAACACACAATTTGACAATTGTATCCAACAATCTCCCTCTTTGGCATTGATAATAAAATAACATGTCATAGCACAATAAAATTTGAGAATAAGATTTTTTTGATAGAAAGTTTCTCCCTCTTAGATTTTTCACAAGAACTTCTTTTATACATTAATCTCCCATTATGAAGGAATTACATAACTTCTATGATTGTATACTTCTTCCTTAGAAAGATATAATTTTTTTTTAGAAAGATATGACAGTAATCTTCTCCCTCTTTGATAACACATGCCAAAGACAACACATACCAAATTAGTATCAATGTCCCTTGAGTATTGATTCATATGCAATATTCTCTTTGACTATGCTACATCAAATGATTGATCTTCAACTTGGTTCCTATTGATGCATCACTAAAACTTCATTTAGTGAGCTTTAGATAAGGGAATGACCCCTAACTTACCTCTTAGATATAGGAATGTATCCTTCGGTATGGCTTGGTGAATATGTCTACAATCTATTCTTTTATATGAACATATTCCAATCTAATTTCTTTGTCTTGTGTCAATTCTCTAACAAAATGATATTTTATAGTAATGTGCTTAGTTTTGGAATACATCACTGGGTTCTTTGATATGTTGATTGCGGTGGTGTTATCATAGAACATGACAACTGGTTCTGTGATCTCAACCTTCATCCCTTCCAATAATTTTTTAAACCAAATAATGTTAGAACAATTTATTGTTGCTACAACATATTCTACTTTTTTTGTAGATTAGGATGTGTAGTTTTTCTTTTTTGCTTGTCCAAGATACCAACCTTTTACCAAGAAAGAATGCTCCACCACTTTTACTTTTTCTATCATCAAGATTTCCTACCCAATCAACATTAGTGAATACCTTTAGATCTAAGTTTCCTCCAGGTTTGTACCACAAACCATACTCTTTAGTGCCTTTCAAATATCTCAAGATTCTTTTGATTTCCATCATGTGATTTTCTCTAGGTTTTGCCAAGAATCTTGCCTCTATCCCAATTGCTAAGGCAATATCAGGCCTTGTGTAAACTACATATTTTAATTTCCAATCATTGATCTATATAAGCTCTAATCTACCTCTTTGGAATCATAATATTTTTTAAGCTTTAGTCAATTACAAATGGGGATTCTAATTGGTTTTGACTCTTCCATACCAAACTTCTTGAGTATCTCCTTGATATACTTAGATTGAGTAATGTAGATACCATTCTTGTTTTGTTGTATCTGTAATCCAACAAAAATTTTTATATCACCAAATATGGACATTTCAAACTCTTTTGTTCATTTGTTCTAATTTTTTTTTTGCATATATCATCATTCCCTGTAAATAGAGTATCATCTACAAATATCTCTTGTAATACAATCTTGTTATTTGGTCCTTCCTTAATATACAAACTACTATTACCATTAGTTCTCTAAAAACCAATCTGTATAAGGTAGTTATGTAACCTTTCATACCATGCTCTAGGAGCTCATTTCAAACTATACAATGCTTTGTGTAATTTGCATACCATGTCCCTTTTGTCTAGATCAACAAAACCTTCTAGTTGTTCAATGTAGACTTCTTCATCAAGACTACCACTGAGAAATGCAGATTTAACATCTATCTGATATACTTTGAATCCTTTGTGAGCTACATATGAAAGTAGAGTCCTAACACCTTCTAATCTTGCAACAAGAGAAAAAGTGTCACCATAATCAATTCCTTCTTGAGAATAGCCTTTGCACATTAATCTAGTTTTGTTTCTTGATACTTGTCCATCTTCATTTAGCTTATTTCTGAATACCCATTTTGTTCCAATCACATTTTTATCTATAGGTCAAGGTACAAGGGTCCAAGTTGTTTTCTTCTCTATTTTTTCTATTTCTTCATTCATTGCCTCAATCTAACTTTCAATTTTTATAGCATCCTGAACACTTCTAGGTTCAAAGTCAGCAAGTAAACATATACCTTTTAATTTTCTTCTTGTCATAGTACCTTCTGATTTATCTTCAATAATCTGATCAGGTGCATGATGCCTTCTAACATACTTGGCCAATATAGGTTCTTTGTCTTTTGAATGAATCACATTATCTTCATTTTGAATTTCAACTTCTGGCTCGAGTCATTCAAAATTGGTTGGCATTGGCTCGGTAGCCTTAGAATGTGACTCAGGTCCTTGTGACTTGGTTTGTACTTCTTGCAACTTGGTAGCTAAGGAAGACTCAGGAGGTGAAGTCTCCTTATTGTTAGATGTGCTTGGCAATG
Source organism: Cupressus sempervirens (assembly GCA_028749045.1). NCBI lineage: Eukaryota > Viridiplantae > Streptophyta > Pinopsida > Cupressales > Cupressaceae > Cupressus > Cupressus sempervirens. Next base: position 819,709,889 of record CM053783.1, read on the forward strand.
TATTAGGTTTGAAGTAGATAAATCTTCTATAATCTTCTAGTTGCCTTTTTCTTTCTTCTTCAATCTTTTTTGCAATCTCATCAATTCTCACATGTGCACTTTTTATGATTTTATGAGTGGACAAATTCAAACATCTATATGCCTTAATTCTACAAGAATTTCCTAAGAATATGCCTTCATCACCTTTCACATGAAACTTTCCTTTTCTAGACTCTTTCAAAATATAACATTTACTTCCAAATAATTTTAGGTAACTTACATTGGGTTTGTAGCCATACCATAGTTCATAGGGAGTTTTATGTGAGTCCTTCTTCAATTGAATTGGGTTCAAAGTATGAACTATAGTGCTGATGGCTTCCTTCTAGTATTTGATAGCAACATTTGTTTCAATTATTAGAGTCCTTGCACAATCCATGATGGATCTATTTTTTCTTCCAGCTATTACATTTTTCTCAAGAGTACTAGGGGCTGATACTTGTGTTTTAATTCCTCTTTCAATGCAAAAGTTATTGAATTCATTGGAGATGAATTCACCACCTCTATCTAATCTTAAGCATTTTAATCTTTTCCCTATTTCCTTCTCTACTCTTATGAAATACCCTTTGAATTTCTCAAATGCTTCTGACTTTTCTCTTAGATACATAATAGTCATTATTCCAGAGTAGTCATCAACAAAAAGAATAAATAATTTTTCTCCACTATAGCTTTCTATTCCAATGGGTCTACATAGATCAGTATGCATAATTTCCAAGACATCTTCAAATTGATAGTTTTTACTCTTAAAACTAGTCTTTCCCATTTTTACAATCTAACAATTTTTGCATAAACCAACATCTGGTTTCTTCAAACTAGGAATACCTCTTACTTTTTTGAATTTTCTTATCTTGACCATATAATCAAAGTTTACATGAAATAGTCTTCTATGCCATAACCAACTTTCTTCCATTTGAGCAACAAAACATGAGCAATCACCAAGATCAAGATAAAATAGGTTACCTCTTATTTGTTTGCTTGATCTAATCAGATTCCCTTTGTCATTTAGCAATATTTCCTTGCCATGCATGAATTCTACCTTGAATCCAATGTTGATTAGTTGTGCTACACTTAGTAGATTATGTTTTAGTCCTTCAACCCAATAGGCATTGTCACATACATGTTCATTGGTTAATGAGATTTGACCTTTCCCTTTTATACAACAAGGTTCATTGTTTTCAAATCTTATACTACCTCCATCATAATAACATCCACTATCTATGATCCATGTATCATTTTTACTAGCATGAGAGATAAGTGCCATCTTATCTTCTTCTTCATTAGATTCATCTTTTACAACAATGTACACTATCTCATCTTCACTGTTATTATAATCTTTAACCATAAAACAAGTCTTGTTACCTTTTTCCTTGTATGATTTGTGATTTTTGAAATCCTTTTTGCCTTTGTACTTGTGACTCTTCTTCTCATTGCTATTTGGGCAACTGACAACAATATGACCAATATTTTCACATGAAAAATAGATTAAAGGAACTTTCCCTTTGTACTTTCCTCTACCTCTAGAATATTTCTTTGCAAGTAAAGCTTCAACAACTTCAAGATCACTATTAGAACTTTTCTCTATTTCCTCTTCATTTTTTGACTGAATTTCCTTTATTTTCTTGCCTTTCTCTTTGAGTAAAATTTTAGCTTCAAATGCAGGCTCAACAATTTTGGCAGCTGGAACATAATTGTCAAAGTTGTCTAACTCAAAAGCTCTTAATCTTCCTACTAAGGAATCCAAACTTAACTTGTGATTTGGATCACACCTCTATTCTTGAATAATAGATACTCTAATTGCATAGATAGGAAGCAATGTTCTGAGAACTTAACTTACAATAGTTTCTTCCTTGATTTCTCCTCTAGAAGCCCTGATTGCACTGACACTACCTTTGATTCTTTCCACACATTTGGCAACATTTTCATCTTCTCTCATTCTCATTTGATCAAATTGTCCTCTAAGGATTTCTTTGTTGGCTCTCCTTACATTGTCATCACCACCAGAGATGTCTTTTAGCTTTTTCCACATATCAAAAGTAATTTTACAATCTTTGATCTCATCAAATTCATCATAGTTGAGAGTGGATGCAATATCAATCATCATGATGTTATGGTTCTTTTTCTCAACAAGATCTCCAATAGATAATGTACCAGTAGGAGTTTTGTATTCTTCATCAAGGTATTTCAAACCTAAATCACTAATGGTGGTCAAATAAAGTCTCATGAGTCTCTACCATGCCAAAAAGTTGTCTCTGCTTAGCTTTGGAATCTCTCTCTTGTAAGACATCCTAATATTTAGCTTAGGTCCTTGAAACCTTTCCTACAAGCACCAAAAGATCTTATACCAATTGTTGGAAATATAGGAGTAACTGAGAGGGGGGGTGAATCATTTACCACTAAAATAAATCCTAGATCCCTTAGATGTCAACAATAAAATTTAGACTAAGAAAATTGATTGCTACTATTACTTGGTAAATGCTGAGTGTGAATTACTTTTAGCAGATCTTAAAATATTGATAGTAATTAATTGTAAGCATAAGAGAAATAATGTGAACATATGAGACACTAGGATTTAATGTGGAAAAATAGGAAAAATCACCAATGTAACTAGTTACTATTTTTTACTCTTCTAAAGTGAGCCCTATTAGGAGCCAACCCTATTAAAGGTTGCAAAACACACTGTTAGGTGTGACCTTGTTAGAGGATTTAATCACCCTGTTAGGAGTGTCCTTGCAAGAGGTCTTAAAAAAATTCAATGGAATTGTCACCTTGTTAGAGAATTTACAACTGGCTATTAAATCAACTCTATTAAGAGATTTTAGATCATTTCTACAATGGTTAGAGAGTAACAATGAAATGACCTGATTGTGGTGCAACTAAATTGCTGATTATAGATCTCTATTCTGCTTCATACTTGATCTCTCGTGATCAAATAACACTTTTCTACTCCACAAGAATATCTGCTTATCCTACAAGTTCACTCTCACTCTTTCCTTATGTAACGCCCCGCCAAGGGATCCAAAAGAATTAACCTAAAGTTTCACTAAGTTTGCTAAACATTTTTTTTTAAAAGTAAGAAAGTATAACATACACATCAAACACATAGTAGCGGAAGCAATAACATGTAATCATCAACAAACATACATTGTAAGTTACATTTCTTAAAGATCCCAAGACGTTGAGTCACGTTTAAATTTAATTAATTCTAAGTCTAACAACTATCACATACATAAGAAAGAATAATCAGAAAGTCCCATGTCCATAATATACATTTGTTCAGAATGCCTCTCGGCAAATTAATTCGAAATGCTCAATCATCCACTGTACAAGTCACAGGGTATGAAAGGCTTAAAAGAATATACATATGTAAAGATAAAGATACAACATCCTCAAATCCATGATACAAAGTACAGTAAAAATATATGAAACTATTCCCCATACATGATACATCCATACATCCATAATGATAAAACATCTATCATAAAATCCAACCATCCATCATAATAATCCAAGAACATAGTGAAGGTAAATGCCAATCATGAAAACTCCAGCCACGGTGACCACGGAATGGATGTCAATGGTAAGAGTAAAAGCACTACCACCCGACCGTGTGGAACCTAAATGGTCCACTCCCACCGCGCTGAGGAGATAGTCTCAAGTCCCAAATGGGATAACAAAACCTATAATCATAAATACTCTCTAAGCCTAGGAAATCCTATAAGTATGCTAACTCAAGGGTTCCTAAAGAGATCGACATCTAAATCCCAGAGGTACCACAAGACACGTAGGAAACCTAATATGCAAGCGGGAAAGTGTCATCACAAAAGTCATGTAGAAGTTACTCGAGCAATCCCTTAGGAATCTCAGGTCCCTACTGATCCTGCGGCCACTAGTATCCTCTCGTACTGACGAGGCCTACTATGGAATGCAAGGTTGTAACCAAGCATTCTCTCTACCCCATCCTAGTTTGTACTAGCACTCAAGGCATGGGAGAGAACATACAATTATCTTGTTAGGTTCATTTTCTCTCATTTAGTGTAAATGTTTTCACTTATTAAAAATGACTTACAATGGGTTTCTCAAGGTAGCCTCTTAGGGCTTCGACCCCCATTGCAAGCCACTTCCCGACTCTACACATAGATAACCTACCCTAGGCTCATGAAATCATAAATCGAAGAATCATAATAAAACCACCTCAGTCCTATACAAGCAACTGAAAAGACATCATAAAAGGATAAGCCACAAAATTACATTAGTTCTTCATGAGCAACAGATAATATCAAATAGTAATCATATGATCACGACAGTTCTCTATCAGCAACTGAAGGCATCAATGATAAGTCACAAAATCCAATGGTTCTCCAATGAGAAACTAGAGAGTATCTCAATAGTAAATTACAATACTGATCGAAGACTCCAAAATGGTCAAGTTAAAACATGACATCATCAAGAACATAACAAACACTTCAGTCCTCTCAAGCGACCGAAAAGCAATCCAAGTATAACTGATCGAGACTCAAAAATGGTTATCAAATATAACTGATCGAGACTCAAAAATGGTTAAGTTAGGTATCTCAAATACATACACCTCAACTTCACACAAGGAAATCGGAAAGCAATAACAAACAGTAAATACAATCATGTCATAGAGTACTTCATCACATTACCATGGTCAGGTTAAGAAAGATCGAAACCAAATCATCATGACAACACATTCACAACCCCGAGCCTCTGGTAATAACCTAAACTGGTCAATGCTAAACCAATCCCATAACATTCAAAGCACAAAGAAAACATCAAAGTCTTAGAGATTGGATTTGAAAGTATATTATTGAGTTAAGGTAAGGTTTATGTTTCAGTTTCTAGTGTTTATATTCAAGTAAAAATTTTTATAGTTCAATTTGATTGATAATATACTATTGAGTAAATGTGAGGTTTCCATTTCCAATTGAATGTATGTTTTAAATAGATAGAATCCATAGTTCACCTTTACAAATTATCCCGTTCCTAACTCCAAATGAAACACCTAATTACCCCTAGTTGATTTTAAGTCAAAGTCCTAAAACAATCTAAGGGTAATATTTAAATTAATAATAATACTTGTTGATCTTTGATTATAATAATCTACACTTTCATTAAAAACAGTATTATAATATTAAACTTGCTTAAACAAATTTTTGATTTAATTAATCTTAATTTAAATCAAACTTTAAATAAAATTAATTAATAATACATAAAGGACCATATTACATTTATTAATAATTTATTTATTTATAAAATTATTAATAAATATTAATATAATTTTAATATAATTTAAAATTTAATAAAGTTGAAATTAAATAATAATTATATTAATTAAAACAATTTTGTTTAAAATGTTTTTAAAAAAAAAATGATTAATAAAAAGTAAATCGTTATTTATTTTCTTTTAATAAAAAATGGTGTGTTTAAAGGCCCGCCGACCTGCCATACCCTGCGGCCGTAGGTGTTATTACTGCTGCAGGCAGCAGTACCACCTGTCGCGACAGCGTGGATGTGGGGCGTGGGAAGTGGTGGCCCCGCCCCACTCCAATATATTTTATATATATATTTTTTTGTTTTAAATTTTCATCATTATTTTAATTCATATAAAACAAATTAAGTTTTATTTTAAATTAGTTTTGTTTAATTTTATTAAAACAGTTTCCTCCAAAGGAAATATATATTATATATATATATATATATATATATATATATATATATATTTTAAATCTAGAACTTTCAATTTCAAATCAAAACTCTTACCAAATTAAATCTTAATTTCTTAATCTAGAAAACAAGGGTTCTAATAACTCTTCCAGTCTCCATGGATATAGAAATTACTGAAGAGCAATTAAAAAATTCACAATATTGAAAAGTTAAAACTTTCATCACAGAGAATTCGGGTCTACAAACCCCAAACATGAAGAAGACAGGAAAGGATAATTGCGTATAAATTGATAATCAAAAATACAAGACCCTACCTGATCCTGATGCTATTATGCAATCTCCAAGAACTATAAGAGAATTCGCTTCCCTCAATAACCTTCCTCTGGAAAACTTTCTTGGTCTCAGCCTTCTGAAATTTTCTTCCCAAAAGCAGTCTCCCAAAAATTCCCGTCCAAATTCGTATATCCCAAAAATGAACCCCCAAAGTTGTGATAAGCAATTTCTCCTCAAATCGGGGCACTAATTGTGCGTTTACCCGAGAAGACTCTTTGCACAACTCAGTTAACTCCAAATTAACCTTTATTATCTTTTCTTTTATTTTGGCATTCAACTTTCATGCACATTAAGTTGATTTATTAAATAACTTTATTTAATATTCTACTTGACTTCTATTTTAAATTAATTTATTACTTTAATCTCATGTGCACTTTTAAGAAATTAAAATAACATTATTAATTTCTATATTTTAATCTTTTAATTTATTACTCAAATTTAAACTCATGCTTAGATCATGCGATCTAAAATCCTTTAATAATTTAATGTCTTTAAACTTTTTAAATTAATTTTAGAAACTTAATTGATAACATATTTAATTAATTTAATTAACAATAATATTTAGCATTTATTTAAAAATGAACTCCAATTATATTATTATTAAATTAAATAAATATTATCTTGTTCTAAATTTATCTTTGAACTTTAATCTCCAAATTTAGTTCTTTTATTTAATTAATTTCTCAATTAATTAAATATTAAAGATATCATAATAATTCTCTATTAAATTAAATCATTAATTAATCTTTTTAATTAGACTTAATTAATAGAAAACACATCAAGGACTCATATAACAACATACAAAAACCCTACATAGAAAAGCATATACTAAATCAAAACAAAAAGGTTATAATCCCGAAATTACATCATTTGATGCATTCAGAGGGTACTTAACTCAGATACTTGTCCTAATTATCAATTAGGACAATTGGCTAAAGGGTTTAGGAATTGGACTTAAGAGTTTATCTCCCCTCTCTTACCATTGAGACAGTGCGATAGGGTACACTCATCCTGACAATTCAGGGAAGTCGATACTCGGTACCTGCAACCTGCATAAAATTCTCGCATGTACAAACACAATATTCTAAGCTAAACAGACAATGGCAGGAAGTGGTGCATCGTGTAGATCTCGACGAGCAGGTGACTACGACTCCCTTCCATAACCATATCAGAAACACCATACATAAATAAAACAACACGCACACCATACACATGCAGTATGGGGCAAGTATCCATAAGAAGCACATGGAATAATAAACCATCTAACTAATCATCATCGATAACTGAAACCATTGAATAATCATCATACATGCATGAAATATAGAGTACCAAGTAATCTCATCATATAATAAACTGAGTGTAAACAACATCTGATAATCTCTAAATTAATAATACTAATCATCAAACATAAATTGGCCTAAAAGAGTTTGGCAATGATATCAGAAATGTAACTCGAAAATGTAGACTAGGGGCAAGCACTACACCTTATTAATTCAATCAACTCACTTGCACACACACTAGAAATCTCAACTTGACCTTACATTTATACCTTCTAGATTGTGTGGTTGGCTCAATGCAAATTATAATGACCACCAATCATTACCATAGTCAGCTAGAATTGATAATTAAAATAATTAAGCTTCTTATGCCAAAACAACAAAATCCTTTATTAGCTGACCCTACTCAGTAAACACTGGTTTTGAGTTGATTTCTTGTGTTAACCAACAAAAGCTTGGTTAAAACCACGAAGTTGCAAAAATCCTTTGGTAATTGAGTGAACTCGGTTAGTACTAACTTTGACCAACTTTACTTTATTAACCATGTGAACTTGGTTAACACTATTTTCTACCTGAATTCCTTCGATGCTTGAGTGAGCTTGGTAGATACTGTCTTTGTATAGTAAACTTCAAGAATTCTTAGTAGACAAGGAAAAACTATCTTGCTAACCAAGTGAGCTTAGTAAGAACTAACTAACAACAAATATGACATTTGTGTAACATCAAAGACAACACACAATTAGACAATTATATCTAACAACTTGTACTATTGATGTTCTTTTCTAAGTATGAGAATAATAGGACAAATAGAGAGAATACAATAGAATACATCATTTTAATTTTAAGGGATATGATCACCTTTAAATTTTTTTTGTGACATACATTGTTAGGACTCCTAAAATCTCTACATGTTAAGTGTGTACATAATAAGTAAAATTTCTATGGATACCATTTTATGTTGTTAAGTGTAAATGCTTATAATACACCTTAGAGATAGTCCAAAACATGAAATTGTGAACTTGCAATTATCTAATGGGTGTTCCTTATGATGTATGTTTTAAAGAAAATCACACTTTTGTGTATTTGGCCCTTGTCAAAATTGTTTTACTAATGAGAATTTCTTGTGGGGTTGTGTTTTAGTTTCACAATGCATGCCCCATTTCTCCTAGAAATGGGAAACCCCTAGTAAATTTTTTTGTCTCCCAAACCCTAGTCTATGTCTTGGGTTATTTTGGGACTCCACTTGGAGTCTAGATCCATCCTTTGCCTCTAATTGAGAATAATTTGGTGCCAGAACTAGAAAAGTTTTAGTGATTAAGGGTCATTTGTGCTAAAATGTGCACTAATGCACCTAGCACAAATGTGCACTAGCTTGGGCCTATAAAATCTTGGGACACCCTCACCTTCTCTCATTATTCTCTGCACTCCTCGATAAACCATACATCCATACCTTCTAAGGTGCAACATTAACCTACAAGAAAGAAAACAAACATCAACACACCAAAGGTGTGAACATGCGAACCTATCCAAGGTGTGTATGTGCACATCTTTGTCCACACAAATAACTTAAAACTCCAAAAACCTAAGGAACCTCTATTGAAAGGTGCAAATGTGTGCACCTATTCAAGGTGCACACATGCACACCTTTTTGCATTAAAAACAAGAAGACACCTAAGATAATGGTATGCATCTATGCACCATTTTGAAGACTAAGTCTCTCCCCCCTCCACATAGTAGTTGCACTAAGTGCATGTGCATAGTTGTGCACCTCACTCAGGTGGGCATGTGTGTAGTTATGCACATGTGCATGTGCCCACATCACTTGGGTGTGCATGTGAACAAGTGAACAAATGTGCCAAAAGACCCTTGATATACTTTTTTAGTCCACCTAGCACACCTGTTAAGGTGCACAAGGTGTGTTCTAGGTTAGGTTTTCTAACAATTAGGGTTTTCATTGAGTTAGATTTTTAGTTCTTTAGAATAATTTTTTTCTCCTTTTTGTAGATAAAATGGTATCTGTATCATCCTCACTCACAGAAAAGATGGCTCCCAAACTAGTAGTGTTCAAATACGAAGGTGCACAAAAGAAATCTTACTTCTAATATGGATATGCAAAAATTAGAGACACCAAACTCATACATATTAACTAGAATGCATTCCTCACGATATGCAACAAGCCTAAATAAAGATCCACAATGGTATTAGCTATGGTCAGGTCTAGGCTAGTGAATGCAACATTACATCCAACTTTAAAACAATCCTCTAAGTTGATAATGACCTTGGTAGAACATTATGTTCCTAAAGAAAAGGTTCTCAAGTCTATCATAGGGGAGATAGTTCTAGACCTCAGACCAAGGAATATTGAGAAGGTATTTCATCTCCCAAGGATAGATCAATATGTAAAGATGACCTATGATTGGGAAAAAAGATGGTATAGGGAGAATGAAAAGCAAGACAAAGAAATAATTCAACCTTCCTTCCTAATAGAAAGAACACTAGTAGGTTGTAGAATGGGGAAAGGAGATATAACATGAGGATACATGAGGGATTATATTAGCTACACAATTGTACTTTTGAGTCAAGCCATGAGACTCCCTATATGAGGACACCTTAACATTTAGATGGGGCACTTCATAGAGACCATCAGGATGGAAAAAATGGCAATCGATTGGGCTACTATCCTTAGTGAGAATTTACATGAGTAGCTAGCGGGAGTCAAGACTAACCCAAAGTTCTATACAACATAATATTTGGTGTACTTATTAGCAACAAGGTTAATTGACTACCAAGGACTTTATAAAAAGGGAAGCATGAAAGATGAAAATCCTTGGCCCTATGTGGTGTATCCTCATCTAGTGAAGAAGTTCTTAGATCAGAGCAAGGAATACATGATAGTGTGTTGGTGTTTTCCACCTATTGAATAACAAAGACTCAATACCAAGATAATAATACTCTCAAATCTAAGGATTAACTACGTCCTATTAATAATTATACTTGTATATTATCTAGAACCAACTTCAACAAAACTAGGACTGGCTTTCTACTCTTTAGGCTCTACAAAACCAAGGTGGGTATACCTAAGGGATAATTTAGAATGAATTCTATCGTATGAGAATTTTATTAGTTTCATTCTAATTCTCATCTTATACCTCTAACATATATATAGTCTATTCATTTCTTGTCACTTTTAGATGATATATATCCCTTATAAGTAGATTTGGTCATAATTCTTCTCTGATTTGCAAGTATTTCTAACCATAGTAGCTAACTAAAGCTATAATGTTACATGAAAAAAAGTACTAACCAGCTTTAAAACTCTTCAAACAATAAAATAAAGATGATTTTTATTTTAAACTCGATGCTTATTCATGATCTACCTATCTGTAGACTGGATTAATTAGATCAATGCCTATTCCATTGGAACTCAGAGTCTACTCCAATTTATAGATCTAATTTGTTGCATTACAACAAATATTATCAACAATTCTTAATGGAGCTCATTCTTATAGACATCCTTTCTACTACCATAGCAATCCCATCAAATTCACTAAAGCATTTATTTAATTCATTGAATCAATAGCAATAATGAATTGACATACAACCTAAGTGAGTTGCATTCAATTGGACAAGATTTGCTCATGCAATATTAGAATAACCAGGTCATAACAAAGGAGACAAAATCCAACAAGAACAGATATGGGGATATCTCAATTTTGTATTAATTTTCCTTGAAAATTGTATACAATTGCAGTAACACTCAAAATGAATCTAAAAAAGACACAAGGATCATATGATATCAATGTATTCTTAGAGAAATTCACAGAGAAGATACATCATAAAATTTTCTATCATAATTGGACCAAAACATACTTAGTCTAAAACTAAAATTGTATTAGAAATCAAACCCTCTCTCTAGCCTTAGAATCTCACTTATAAAGTGTGAGATGCAACAAGCTTTAGGCATAGAGAATCAACAAGTGTCCTTTTACAAAAGGTATTTATACTTTTCTAACAACCAAAAAAAGACAAAAAATTTATGTAACAAAAAAGTAATCTATCAAGTAACTCTTGGGTAGGCCCCTTTTCTATTACATCTTTCAATGCTACAAATCTCATGGTTGGCCTTTATTCACTCTAAATCCTCTGCATATGTAGCTATCAAACTTGCTAGTGATGTGTCGGGCTTTGATTCCTGCAACTTCACATCTACTCTGGCATTTCCATTCATATCATCATATACTACCAAGGTGACTATTACATTTGGTTTTATTTCTACCACATCATCCAACTGATCCACTATATCTTTTATATGAGATGACTGCCCTTCTTTGTCTTTTTCTTTTCTAGGTGCTGGTGGAAGTGAGTCAATGATTTGTAGTTCATCTTCATGTTTTTCATCATCATCACTTTTAGCTTCTTCCAATTGCTAATCAAAAGCAATATCTACCATCCACTTGTCATAAAGTGTATCATCTGGCCAATCGAATTGTAGGATATCCTATTGCTTCTTGATAATAGATTCATCCTCTTTGTCAATATGAATAAAATCTTGGTTCAAAGAATCAAAGAATATTTAGGCTTTTACTATTTCTTTTGTTGTGGTGGGCCACCATGCATGTCCTATTTGATTGATGATTTTATTCATTCTGGAAAAATAAATCATCTAATTCTTTAGCCCATTCATCTTTATTCTTTAGTTTATTCTTTTTATCTAGGGCATGAGGGAATAAATCAAATTTCTAGCTCTTATATTTATTCAAGTAGCCAACTATTCTTCTTTGCAAATGAACTCTTTTATTATCAAACTTTGGAAGATTATTAGTAATATCATATTTTTTTCAATCTGACCATGTGAAGACCTTATGAAAAAGTAGCACAAAAATGCCATTTATTTCTTCCTTTTTACCAACTTATTCACAATAGGCTTCAAGGCTTCATCATTGGCTTTCATTTCATCCCATATGTTTATTGTTCTTGCTAGTTGATCATAGAATAATGGCCATTCAATTTTATCTCCTAGATACATAAGAGCTTTTCTAAATTTATCTTCATACTATACATTTAGCTCTACATGTAATGCCCACAATTTGCTGTTTTCTTCTTCAAAGTCTTCAGCTGTGTAATACTATGGCCTTTATGGGGTATCTAGCATTTTTATGAGAGGAGTGGATTTAAAAGGTTCCACTAGAGGTTAGGAATATGTTATTCTTGGCCTAGAAGACCTCCCCATTACTTTATTTTAAAGTTCAATTCTTTTTTGAACTTCTTTATTATAAGCCTCCAAAATACTCTCATACTTACTCTGTAATTCAAACATTGTCTTTTCTTCCTTTTTTTTAGTGGCAAGAACAAACTAAGATGTTCCCACACCCATGTGAGTTGCTTGCACATGGGAGGTATCTTCTACTCTTCTTACAATGATGTTTCCCATCAATCCTAAGTCATTTGGCTATGATGAAACAACCCTAAATCCCTTCCTCAATGACCATATAACCAAAGTATCCTGGTCCTCACTAAAAGTAGTACCTTATTTCTTGGATCTTGTAGGTCCAATTTATTTGAAATAGAATTAAAAATTAAGTCATCAACTATATCCCAATTGGGTAACAATAAAATATTTGATGCTTTTACCATCTATCTCCCCTCTTCAGGAGTTATACTTTGGAATTCTTGCATCATATTTTCTTTTATCTAATTCTACATGGTTGCCTCCTCCAACTCTAGATGCTTTCTTCTTAGCTTATTACATCTTTCTTCAAATTTTCCCATGTTGGTTTTCCATGCAAACTAGTGGAAGGCTCTAGACTTGACAAAACTATCATCTAACAAAAATTGTTGACTAGCTTGTTCTATTATAGGGTCTAATTCCCTTTCATTAAAATCTACTACTATCAACTCTAAGCGTGGAATAGGAGGCTCCTAGGGGTTTCCTTCATCTATTTCAGCTTGAGTGACAAACAATCCTCCTTGGGACCCTAGTTGTTCAATTTTCTCCCTAGTAACCTATTCCTCTTCAATCCTTAGAGGGGTCTGTGAAGGTGAATATTCCTCAATGTGAGGATATTATTCCCTTATTATTTTCTACCTCTTAGGGGAGGGCTTAGGGGGTCTCTCTTCCCAGACAACACTAGTGCATCCAATTACTTGTTTACCTTTGTCCACATTGGTCTTCTTATTCTAAATGATAGTATACCTTGGCTTTTTCTAGACAATCAGTTGTCCTACCCCTATATTGGGAGTGAATCCCAGTGTCCTCATCACCTCCTTTTCCTTATCTAGAAAAAAATTAATAAAAATTTGCTTCTTCTCATTCATACTTTTCATTTTTTTAGAAAAAGTAAGCATGAGCTTATTTATTCTATCTGCCTCTATAATGGCATTACCTAGAGGACTATAATTTTCATCAAAACAATGGATGAAATCCAAAACTTTTGAAAATACTCTCCATTTTTTCTTCTTTGTTTCTTGCTCTTGCAAGGAGTATTCATTTCTTACTATGTCTTTAGGAAAATAAAATTCATGATCAATTTTTCCAAGCTTAACTCTATGTCTAAAGGCCAAGTTTTAAAATCCCTCAGTGTCACAAAAATGAGGATGAGAAACAACCAACTTATATTGATCTAATATCTTGTGCATAGAAAGCCAACCCCCTTTGGTGATTACAAATTGATGGGCCACTGTGCAAGTGGGGAATACTGAACCTCTCTATCTTTTCAACAAATAGGTTTCCTCTACTCCTCCTAGCTACCACAAAAATTCAGCCACTCCTAGCTTTAAAGGCACTTGGTAAGGTAACACATGGGGGGTCCCTCTGAAACCATAAATTCTAATGACAGTTGAGACTGAATATGGGATAAGATCTCCCTAGTTATGTGAAACCTTCAAACCAATAGGATTTTCCAGGGGCCTAATAATATTTTCAAATGCCCTGGGTACTCTGGGATTGTCACTTAATAATAGGCACCTCAAATTTGAAGCAAAGTACCTATCAAACTTGACAAAACAAGCTTTTTTTGCTTCCCAGGTCATATCTGCACTCCATAATTGGACTGTTAGTGCTTCCCCATCCTGTTCCCTATTCAATTTCATCTCTTTACCAAAATATGTTACTCCCTTAAACAAAAACATATGCATTAACAAAGAATAGTGACCAAAAATCTTCTCCACCTTGCCTTTCGCAATCCCAACCAAGCCATTATGAATTTCTTCTGCTAAATAAGAGGCAAAAAAAAAAATTATGTCCACACCAAAAGAGGAAATTTGAGTAATCATATACATAAAACCCACAGGCATAAACTCCTCTTCATCTTCTCCAAAAACTCTACATAAAGTCCTGTATACCTCCATAGCCTTGGTATTGAAATATGCCCTTTTGAAGGGTTCCCTAGAGGATGCTATTATTGTTGGAAAAGTTTCAATTTTTCCTATATGTGCCCTTAGTTCACCTTGCCTAACTACATTCTTCTTTGACATGTATTCCTTTTCTAGTTCTTTTAGGTCAATGGGCACATCATAGTTAGTGAGAGGCCCTAAACCAAATACCTACCAAATTTCCTCTGGGCTGATTGTGATCAGAATTTCACCATCAATTCTTCTCACCACTCTAATTGCTTGGTCATAATTTTTTTCCATAGCCTCAAGGAGGTCATAATCCATAAAAACACTTGGAACAACTAACTTTCCTAAATCAAAATTCCAAATATTAGCATGTGGGGAAAAAAGATTTCTTTCTAAAAACCATTTCTTGAATAAAACAAGACTAGTTTGAGAAGTGTTGGCATCCTGGACCCAATTTCCCTTATTGTATAACCCATCTGCAATTTTGAGCCTAGGGTTTAATGAAGTCAACTTTTTAACTTGCATAGTTTCAGTGGTGGACTCAAGGAGCAATTTGAGCAATTCATCTTGAATATTCCTAGCCAAATAATCCTCTTGCCTAGAGAGCACCTTTGTTGGAGGCATATTGACTATAATCTGTAGAAAACTAAAGTACTACAAAGAAGATAGAACATGGGAACTTACTTGACCTTTTCTTGTCTTTCTTTCTAACTTTGTAATGTCTTGCAAACAAAGGGGAAACTACTTCACATTTCTTGATCAAGTTCAACACAATTTATCACTAATTAATTTTATTCAGAGAGCTTGAAATCCTATTTGCATGAGAAAAAAATTGTGAGATCTTCTACAATATACTCTACTTTTTGCTCGTACATGAAGCTTTCAATCCTCATAAATGAATTGTAAGGGAAACAGAGTGGCACCACGTTCTACATTTGAATTTGGACTATTGATCTCAGAAAATCCTATGATTCAAGAGCAAAAATAGGGATGACTCATTTTCCATGTGACATGTTGGCAATCAAACCAATGAAAATTCTCCATATGTACCTTTCCTTCACTATTGGCGCTTCAAACTAGACCCACTAATTCTTGAGGACTCATGTCATTAATTTTCTACCTCACTATACATAAAGAGTGAGCATGTTGCCATAGTGACAAAGCAACAACCCTTGATCTCAGCTCAATTGATGGTAGAACTTTTAATGCATTTTTAATATTAGAGTAGTGGTTCCCTCCTTCATTTTCCTTGTTTTCTATGTTGCTATACATAAAACCTAAGCAACTTCCCATGTCAACAAAGTGAAGATCATTGATTCCATCTTGATTGAGTGAAGGATGTTTGATGCATCACTTAGTACAAATTTGGCGGGCCCCCTATCCATTTCCTCTACTTGCTATGTCACTACCCTTAACAATCAAGAAAATCTCCATAGTGACTAAGGGACAACCATAGATCTAGATTTGATCTAAAGGTGAGGAAACTACATTATGTACATATAAACTATGGTGGGTCCCATAGTCGCTATGTCACCTTGGGTAAAAAGTGCACATCTTGTCATAGCAACATAGTGATGATCATTGATTTGATCTTGATCCAATGATCACAATCCTACATTTCATTTCTAATTGGGGTGTGGTCTAGGTTACTGCTGGCATGGGAATGTCCTGTCTTGATGGCACATAAATTAGTATTTTTAATCCTAGCTATATCACCACGTGACTTAGTTCCCACCACATGCACATTTTCTAGCTAGGTGCTATGTCACTACTGGTGAGGCCTAAATATTTTTTGATCATGACATAGCGACCTCTAGTTTTATTAGAACTTCTAGTGCATACATGTCTCCATCTAGATGCCATTGTGTCCCAAAGGTTGTGTGATTCATATCTAACAAAGCATATGCCTGGGACCCACCTTCTAGAACTATTCCTATATTATTATTTTCTATTAAGATGCTATGTTACTAATAGTGGAAATCTTTCATTTTCTGATCATGACATAGCGACCTCTTTAAGGCTTTTGAGATTCCAATGTGAAGAAAATTTTTCAGTTCTACCATCATTATTGCAATCAATATGCTTGACAAAGAAATAAAGTCACCTCATCAAATTTGACAAAAGGAATTTTGGTGCCCATTCATTGCATAATCTCCCATCTTTCTCAATTTTTGGTAGGGTGCTATCTCACTATTGACAAGATCCATTACTTTTTTGGTCATGACATAGTGACCTCATGGATACATATGAAATTTAGTGCTGGGAAAACTTGGTAATTAATTGTGATTGCCATAATTAATACTTTTGATATAGCAATAAAAATGCATGTCCACAATGCCACTTGGGAACTTTTATAGTCACCAGAATTTTTTAAAAGTTGTTGTCTTCTATATTTTCTACTAAGGCACTATATCATTAATAGTGGGATGTAAACTTTTATGATAGCAACATAAAGACTCATCAGAAAAGCTAGATTCTAGTGATGACATTTGCATTTCATTATTCTTGGTTCCTTTTCCAGTTCTGACAACTTTGACCTAAAACATGTGACTAAAACCTTCTGAGACAAAGCATTTTTTGGTTGTCGCACCTTGATTTCATAACACTGCCAATCAATTTCATAGTAGTCACTATGTCAATATGGTTAAAACACTTGCATCTTTCTATAGTGATGATGTGACTATCGAAGATCTTATAAGGATCAGGTAGTTTGAAAACAAAAAGGGAAAGGCACTTGGGGGCACAAAATATTTAAACAGGTCAAGGAATATTTGTAGTTTGAAAAGCTTTATGCCCGAGTAAACTTAGAAGGAACACAAGACTTAGGGTTTGACAAATTTTTTAAAGGTTATTAAAATTCAAGGCCAAAGAATCAAAATCCCTAATCAGGAAAATAATGAATTCAATTTTAATTTTTAACATAGGATTTGGAAAAACTTATTTTGTAAAAATCAGACCAACATAGTGAGTAATGGTTTCATATTTGCAATCATCTAATTTATAGAGGGTAATTATGCTAAAATAATGTCAGTAGAGGTAGTAGTAAGGATCAAAAAAATTGGTGCCTATTACATTCAATTCAAAACATTCACATACCTCAGGGTAGTAGGCACAATGGTGAACCCAAAGAAGCTTCTGAGGTATCCTTCTGATAGGATCATTTTTTTGGAGATCACCAGGCAACTCACATCTACATATGATAGAGTGAGAAAACAACACAAGAAGACATGGGTATGGATGATCACCATAGGTGCCTTTAAGGTCAAGAAAAAGTAGGATATAATGACCTTCAAATCATAATGGGATTAGTATTCTTTGAGAAAGTATAACTCGCCTTGCCCATACTTTGATAATATTGGTAGAGTGCAATATTTGGCAGGAAAGTAGTTTGTACATGAGGATGCACTAGAGGATCACTAGATGAATTCCATAGATGACTCTAATGTCTATCTAAAGTCTATTGTTGGATGACTCTATATTTAGTATAAAAGGTGCTTAAGATTAAAATTCCCCTCAAGAATATTGAAAAGGACACAAAGGATGTCTTAGATCCACTATATAATGGGGACAAGATATATGAAAAACCTATAATAAATGTAGAAATTGATAGAGATGATAATGCATATGTCAATAATAAATCATGCCATATTATCTAGTTGACAAGGGAATGGATCAAGAAACCATTAAAACTTTATCTAGTTCCACATGTTGTTCCTCTACAAGCCACAACACACCCAACTAAGGGTAAAGGTACAAAATTCACAATACCAACCTTCCCTACTCAATCCCTAGTAAGTCTAGAACTAATGCATCAACATGAGAGGGAGGTTTAATAATTTAGGGAAGATAAAGGGAAAAATAAGAGAAAAGATTGGTAAAGGGTAGTGATCAAATAGATCAGGCCCAACCATCTCAACAATTGAAATAGGGTCCTAAACAAGAGTCTCAAGATGAATAGGCAGTCCAAGCCTAGGAGACTATGCAAGTGCCTCCTCTAAGAGAGGAACAAGACCTAGAAGAAGAAAAAAGGGTGCCCCTAGAAGGAAAAGAAGATGAAGAAGCCTCCCCCTTAGCTCCTAAGAAGGCCAAGGTTCAGTTCATTATGAGGGAGCCATGAAGAATAAGAAAATTGAAGAAAAAGAATACTCCTCCACAATTACCTCAAACCATTCATGAGGTTAAAGAAGAAGAAGAGGAGGAATAACTTGATAATTTACCCTTGAGTTAAAGGACTCAATTATCTAGAGCCTTGGAAGAGGAAAGAAGAAGGATTTCCACTCTAACACTACCATACAGTCCAATTGAACTTGTTCAGATTACAACTTTCAAGGATGAGTAATAATAGTGGATCACAGACATGGAGGATCAAGGGACTTTAACCTATTTGATTTTGATTTCATGCATGTTGGCACTAAGATGGCGGGGAAGAAAATAAGGAATACTCCAAGGAGTCAATGCCTAGGGAAGGACTAGAATCAAATGTTGGCTCTACCTCAAGGAAGTTTTCTCCTGTTGGCTTCTGAATCAATAAATTTTGAATAACCTAGTTATAAGAACATATACACTTAGGGGTAGCTAATTCCCATATTCAATGCACCTATTTAGACACTAGGGCCAACTATAAGGCTATACTCTCTTTCTTCTTTAGGCTCTACCAATCCTAGGTGGGTGGACCTTAGATTCTTTATATGGTACCAATATAAAGGAATATAACTAAATCTATAAAATAGATTAAAACCCTTGAATCTTCTATGTTTATGCAAAAATTCATGGACATGAAATAACTAATGATAGGACACATGAATCTAATAAACTAAGTGAGGGTAACTCTTTTAAATTCTTAAACATAAAGGAAAAGATATTTGATTGATGGTTTAATCAGTATAACCTATGTATGCAACAACAAAAATATGTAATCTCACAGCTGATCAATTCCTTATCCATTGAGCATAAACTAAGTCAAAACACACACATGGATATCCAAAATATACTCATATACTCAAATATCTGATCTATCTATCTACCTTGCAAATAGACATCTATCTTCAAATGAAATTTGTACTTATTAGATCCTCCTATGATCCCTACAATTCTATCAATGCATATAAAACAAATTACTTAGGTTCTTGACCCAACAAAAGGGTACACCATGGAATATAATTTAAAAAATCAAGTTGAAACTAGACAACATACACTTTGTACATAGTCAACATTAAAATGCAAACTCATAGAAAAGGAGACAAACTTCAGAATGAAGCTTTCAATGAAAAACTATATTTATTTCCTTAAAATCAATTCATCATGGTATGCAAAAACTCACATAATACACAAAGGATGACTGCATAATTTTAATGCTTCAAAAGAACTACAATATTGTTGTTTATAATAGAGAAACTATTGAGAAATATGGAATAATAGTTATGAAAAAAAATTCAATCAGACTAGAACCAACTAAGTGGTCACATAGTAGTGAAAAATGTCAAAAACTAGAAACCTTACAATGAGGAAATAAAAGAGATATATAGACAACAAGAAGACTCCTATATATGAAATTTGATTCTTGCCAACTATCCTATTGAAACTCTTCTTTCTGTTGTTGTTGAAACTGTCTCTTCCTCCTCTTCCAACAATCAAAACTAATTAATGCTACTGCAAAAATATTTGATATATCCCCTTAAAGTGATGAGGAAACCCGTTTTTAAAGGAATGTCATATATCTGATAAGATGTGCAAAAATTTCAATTTGGTCTTGTTTGTCCCCATCTGCCCCTTATCATGAAACTCTTCAACTATTTCCTACTGACATAATCTTATCTTCTGCATTTGTCTTTAAATCATTCAAGTCCTCCTTTATGGTTGTTAGTGCATCAAATCTTATCTAAAGATAATCCAAATAAAATTTTATCTCATCTAAAACAATAAATATGCATTATCACTTAGAATGTCTCGGAAACACAAAACTACTTATAACTTTTTTTTGTTGAAGACTTGTTTCAAAACTAACCTTAGAAATGGAAAATTTAAATTCTTCTAGTTCCAATAATATATCATAGTATATACTTTGGATAGAAAAAATGCCTCTGGTGTTGAGTTGAAAAACTAGGCCCCAAGCCATGAACTGAGCATTATAATTGGATTTTGTTTTTTAAAACTATATAGTTGAACTACATAATATATCAAATTCATTTCAATTATTTCAACTTTAAGCTTCTAAACATATAGATTAGAAATTTTGACTTCAGTCATTTTAATTTATTTTCCCTTTTTGATCCTTTCCTCCTACTATTTCTCATCTCTTACCTCTATCCTTTTGATTTTCATATCATCTTACCTTTAAATTTTCCCTTTGTGATCATATGGAAACTCTAATTTTCATAACATCTTAACACTCAATCCTTTAGTCTTATGATCCTATTAAATCTAATTTATAACTTTCATACCATCTTATACCACCATTCTTCACATCCCAATCTTATGATATGATCATGGCATTGTAAGTCCTCCCTCTAAGCCTTACAACCATATGATGATCATAACATTAGAGCTCCAATACTTGCCTCTTCTTGATCTTATGAACTCACATAGAATTTTCCACATGTCACTTGATGTCATTATGTGTCACCCAAAACTTTTCTATGTACCCACCATTGGCCCTATGTGGCAACCTTTGTACATTGTCAAAAGCCAACATGTCTTTGACATTTCGACATTGAGTGTCATCTTATTTAACCAAATTAGAGATTCTTCTCTTAAAAAATGTGTGATAAAACATCAAACTATATGCAAAAACATATGCACACTACTACTACAAATAATTTCTTCTCTGTTCACAATGACTGCTGAAATCCCATTGTTCTTACACCTTATACACTGGCTATCTCCAAAAATGGAGTTGAAGATGGATTAATTCAAATTGCACATAGAAAATTCCACCTCCATTTTGATAAAGGAAGATGTAATGCCCCACAAAGGGATCCAAATAATTAACCTAGAGTTTCAATAAGTTTGGTAGCATTTTTTTTTAAAACATGAAAGTTAAACTATTCACAACATACACATAGTAACAGAAGCAATAACAAACATTCAACTGAAAGTGTGCATAGAAAAACATAATAGGTTACATTCTTTAAGGATCCCTTAACATTGAATCACATCAAAATTAACTAATATTGTCTTCTATTTAATTCCATCTAACATCACATCCTCATGAAGTAATAATGAAAAGTCCAATGTTCTTAAACAATATAATTTGTTTCCAAATGTCCCTTAATAAATTACATTTCAGAGTGCTCAATCATCCACTGTACATGTCACAGGGTATGAAAGAAATAAAAGAATATACATATGTGAAAATAAATTACATCTTCATCCTAATTCTAGTCCATGATGCAATAAAGTAAATGAAACCACATGTCATACATGATACATCATCATAGAAGATATAAACATCCATCATAAAAGATATCCATATATCACAAACATAACTAAGTAAGTGCACGGTTCCTTCCAACCGTAAATAGCATCATTAGAACTTTGTGGGCCCTAGCCATCCCTCTATGTGTAACATTCCAAGTCACCAAAGAGATCATCAATATTATCATAGTAGGAATGTCACTCCTAAAACATACTACATCATATGCAAAAAGAAATGTAACATGCTACAACATATGCATAAGAAATCTAATCATGCAAACTAAAGCATACGATAAGTAAACAACATCATATATCATATGCTAATCATCAATATAAGGATACGTGTCCACCATCATTATCTAGAATGAGGATAGATGCCAACAAAGATTACATCAGCCACGATGTCTTAGATGGATCTCAAATGGTAAGAGTGAAAAAGCATTAAGACCCGACCACATGGAACCTAAATGGTCCACTTCCACCACGTTGAGGAGATAATCTCAAGTTCCGAACAGGCCATCAATCACATAGCACAAATACTTTCTAAGTCCATGAATCCTAAAAGTATACTAACTCAAGGGTTCCAATCACAAATCGACATCTAATCCCAAAGGCACAACAAAGACACATAGGAACCTACTATGTAAGAAAGAAAGTGTCATCACATGGATCACGCTAGAGTTACCCTAGTAGTGTCTCAATAGACCTTGGCCCCCTAGAAATCCCTAGACATCATCAAGACATCACAATCATAACCCTCAAGCCTTTGGTAGACATCTTATAACTGGTCAACAAACTAGTCAACCCAAAAACCCAAAACAAGAAGCATACAAAAAACACAAATGCTAGCACATGTTTTGGTTTGCTAAAATTACATTGTTGAATAAAGTGTGGAGGTCTCAGTTTGCATTTTCAAATTTAGATTTTGTGTGAAGAAATTTGTACATTTTACCTAACCCATGTATTTGTTTGATAGATAAAAGTATTTTCCCCATAACCCATTAAATCAATATTTTAAAATGTTTCTAAAAGTATATTATATATACAATATTTGAAAAAGACCCCCATTGTGTATCAATAGGACATATAGAAAATTTAGTGTAAAAAAATACAATTCATCCTCATTAGTTTTCAATAATCGATGGTACTAGCTCCCCTAATTCCAAGAGCAACTTCCATTATTCAAATCATTAGAATAAAACTTATCAATTTTCAATTAATTTACAATTTTCCTTAACACTGGTATTATCGATAATCATTCAATTAAACCCATTGCTTAGATAAATTTGATTAATTCTATAATTAATTAAATTAAATAACCATTACATATCTATATTAGCAACTCCATTAACATTTGAATTAATAATTTAATAATAACTTGTTAATAACTAATTACAAGTTATATTAAAATAAATCTATGATAACAGATTCTCCATTATTTATCAAATTTTAATATCTCTATTCAATTTAATTTTAATTGACAAATTATTATTTAACAAGTTCATATTCAACATTGTTAATATAATAATTATTAACATTTATATATGGAATAACAAATATTGATATTAACTAATATTTTAAATAATATTTAATAATATACATACATACATACATACATACATACATACATACATACATACATACATATATATATATATATATATATATATATATATATATATATATATATATATATATTGCTAAAAATGAGCATTTTATAAATTTAAACTTTATTAACAAACCTATCAGGGATATTATAATCGCCATCGTCGGTGCATGCATGGCCTACGAATCGCAGGTACACTATGTATCATAAGTACACTACAGACCGCAAGTACTCTGCAATACCATAGTCCTGCAACACATCGTTGCCAAGGGTTGGGGAATGGGTACATCCCCCCCTCAATAATTTTTTAAAAATAAAAATTTAATAACATTTTTCAAAAATGTTTTCCAAATCAGATTCAAATTTTTAATAATGTTTTTCCACTGCAATTTAATGAGTAGCGTTTTAACAAATATGTATATATATATGTGTGTGTGTGTGTGTGTGTGTGTGTGTATGTATATATATATATATTTTAAATATAATATATATATATATATATATATATATATATATATGTACATATATTATATATAACAAATATGTATATATATACATATATATATATACATATCTATATGTATATATATACATATATACATACATATATATATATATATATGTATGTATGTATGTATATATATGTCTATATATATATACATATATATACATACATACATATATATATGTATATATATATATATATATATATATATGTATGTATATATATATATATATATATATATATATATATATATATATATATATATATATATATGTAAGTAGATTTGTGTATTTTAAAAAGAAAATATACACATAGTTTTTTTTTTTTTTTAAAACAAAAGGGGTTTTCCAATTCTATAAGTTAAGAATTTCCTTTTAAAATAATTGTTCTCTAAATTTACACATTAATCCTTCTAATAGGTTTGTCCATAAGCATCTGAAACCCCAATCCACTAAATTCATCAAATCTATGCATGTGGAATCTTCTCATATAGAATTTGACTACCCATAACAAAATGCATACAACCAAAATAGTCAACATATGAAAATCCTCAAAAAGCATTTAGAAGACATGAAGAAGATAGGAAGTGCAAGAATTTTAAGTAACATATGTAAAAATCACGAGTGTCTACCTAGACACTGATGCTAAATTACTTCCCTCAGAAACTGCAGAGCAAGCTCCTTCCTTCTCCAACATTCCCGAGTTCTCCAAATATGCTCCTCGAGCTTCTAGGAGTGCCTGAATATAAAGAACTCTTAAGAAGCACCTAGAATGTCTCTAGAAACAACCAGAAGATGAGATAAGCATTGACAACTAAGCACTAGCCTATTCCAACCTTCTAGATGAGTCACAAGGTTGTAGATACCATGTGCTTAATTTGTGCCCTAACTCCTGTGTTGTAGACATATGTGCAATCAAGTGGTGCACTTACTCCTAGGTAGATTTATAACTTTTATTTTAACTCTTTTATCTTTTCTATTATTATTATTTATTTATTATTATTATTTTTCTTTATTATTATTATTAATTTTAATTTCTTTTATTTACTTCTTTTTCTTAACTAATTCCCATTTAATTAATTAAAATCAAAATATCAAAATATCATGATATTATATTAATTTTCTCCAAAATGATTAAATTATTAGTTAAATCTTTTAATTTTAGACTTAATTAATAGAAAATTCACCATAGACCTCCAAGATAAAATATGAAATCCATCATAGAACAATCCATACAAAATCAGTCTAAGGGGTTAAAAATCATGAATTACGTCATCTGATGCATTTAGTGGGTAAAACATCTTAGATACTTCTCATACCTCTCTAGGACAATTGGTTTAAGGGTTTAGGATTTGGACTTGCAAATTTATCTCCCCTCTCTTACCATTGAGATAGTGTGATAGGGTATGCTCATCCTAGCAATTTATGGAAGTCGATACCTAGTACTTACAACCTACATAAAATCCATGCATGTACATACTATATATATATATATATATATATATATATATATATATATAAAGCTAAATAGGCAATGGCAAGAAGTGGTGCATCATGTGGATCCTGACTAGCAGGTGACTACGACTCCCTTCCTTAACCACATCAGAAATGCCATACATAAAGAGAACAAACACACACACCATACACATGCAAGTATGGGGTAAGTATCCATAAGAAAACACATGTGATAATAATCCATCTAACTAATCATCATCAATATTGAGAATAATGTAATAATCATCATGCATACATGAAATGTAGAGTCTAAGTAATCTCCTCACATATCAACTAAATCCATAGCATAATATCTGATAGTCTCAAAACAATGCTACTAACCATCAAAATATAACTAGTCTAATAGAGTTCGACCATAATAGCAACAATGTATCTACAAAAATGTAAACGAGGCTAGGCACTACATCCACCCCCCCTAGGATTAGGCTTACTCTTGGAAGCCTACAAACAAGTAGGGATATATCTCCCGTTATCTACCTGCATCCTCCCACATAGCTGAAGAATCATTAGTAGGGTCCCATTGGACCCTTACCTGCTCTATGGTTTGACCCCAGAGGGTCAACTCTTGATGCTCCAGAATACAAACCAGCTCCAAAGCCAGCTGCTCATCCTCTACCTGCAACACATTCCAATAAAGAACATGTACTACATTAGGAATCTACTGCTTAAGTCCTAAAACATGAAAACATCATGAATGCGAGCTAGGCTGGGCGGTAAAGCAAGGTGATAAGCAATTGGGGCAATCCTCTAAAGAATCTCGAATGGTCCCACAAAGTGAGGTGCTAGCTTTGAACCCTTTTCGTATCAGATCAGACTCTTTTGTAGATGCACTCTCAAGAAAACCTTGTCTCCCACAGAAAACTAATTATCTATCCTATGTGCATCAGCATACTTTTTCTATCTATCCTATGTCATAGTCAAACACACTACCTATTGCTCCATATCATAAAGCATCTTAGGACCCAATAGGATGCAATCCTCAAGATACCCATTGTTGTAATTAAACTCCACTAGGTAGAGATAGTCCTCCCAATGTGTCTGCCTATCTATCACATACATCCTTAACATATCTTCCAAAACTTGATTCACCCTCTCTATTTGACCATCTGTCTTTGTGTGATATGCCAAACTCAAATTCAACTGTGCTCCAAGCTCATGCTGCAACAATGTCCAAAATGTGGATGTGAATACATGATCCCTATTTGAGATGATCTTTTTGGGAATACCATGTAGTCTCACAATGTCCCACATGAAGACATTAGCTATAGAAGTTTTCATGTAGGAAGACCATGATAGCATCATGATGATGGGTAGTCATAGGTAATCCTACTATGAAGTCCATAGAGATGATGTCCCACTTCCATGAAGGAATTAGATTTGGTTGCAAAAGTCTTGCTGGGTGCTAGTGTTTTTTCTTGACTCTCTAACACTCAAGACACTTGTCCACATAATTAGCAATGTCATGCTTCATCTTGGACCAATAGAATGAATGTCAGAAATCAGTATGCATCTTCTTGAGACCTGGATGTGCCGAGTAAGGTGCACGATGGACCTCTACTAGAATCAAGGTGCGAAGCTCATCCTATAGCGGCACATAAATCCTTCTTGAATGTCTCAAAAGACCATTTGGCTCAAGGAAATAGCCTGAAAACTTAGCCTTCAAAGGTCTTCTTGAATCTATTTCTCTGTACACCTCTTGATACCAAGAATCTGTAGGAAGTGCCTGAAGAATCTAACTCCTCAAACCAACACTAAGAGTCATAGGTGATATCACATGTCTCTTGCAACTCAAAGTGTCTACCACCACATTCTCCTTTCCCTAAATGTACTTTACCTCAAAGTCATACTCACATATAAATTCCATCCATCGCCTCTAGAAAGCATTCAAATTAGGCTAAGGGAAAATGTACTGAAGACAATGATAATCACTATGTAGCTTGAATCTGTGCCCCAATAAGAAATGTCTCCACCTTGTCAAAGCATGAACTACTACTAGTAACTCAAGATCATGTGTAGGATAATTTAGCTCATGATCCTTCAGCTTGCATGATTCATATGCAATCACCCATCCATTCTGCATCAAAATGGCTCCAATCCCCTCAAGGGAAGCATCTATACATACCATAAAATCACCTTCTGGATCAGGTACTACTAAGATCAGTGCACTAGTCAAAAGCTCCTTGAGCTTCCAAAATGCTTCCTCACATTTCTCCATCCATATAAACTTCTTTCCTTTTCTCTAAAGGGAAGTGATAGGATGCACTATCCTAGAGAAGTTTTGGACAAATATATGATAATAACTAGCTAGACCCAAGAAGCTATGAATCTCTGACACATTAGTAGGTGTAGGCCAATCTACTATTGCTTGGATCTTTGTAGGGTCTGCAAAAATACCACCACTTGATATGAAATTCCCTAAATATTGAATCTCTAATTTGAAGAATTCACACTTAGCCACATTGGCATAAAGTTGTTTATCTCTCAAGCATTGTAAAACCAATCGTAGGTGTTCCTCATGCTCCTTTTGAGACTTAGAATAAATCAATATATCATCAAGGAACACAAGTACAAACCTATCAACATAAGATCAAAACACCCCATTCATCAAACTCATGAAAATTGATGGAGCATTAGTCAGCCCAAAAGGTACCACTATGAACTCATAGTGCCCATAGTGAGTTCGAAAGACAGTCTTGTGAATGTCAGCTTCCTTAATGTGAAGCTGATGGTATCGTGACTTAAGGTCAATCTTGGAGAATATTATAGCTCCCTTGATCTGATCAAATAAGTCATCAATCCTTAGTAGAGGATACCTGTTCTTTATTGTCACCTTATTCAACTATCTATAATCAATATAAAGGTGTAAAGAACCATCTTTCTTTTTCACAAAGAGAATTGGAGCTCCCCATGGTGACACACTAGGTCGAATGCTCCCTTTAGCCAAAAGTTACTATGGTGCTCACTATGGATAGTGAGCTGCAAAATGTCCAACCTTCCCACATGTAAAAAATCCTAAACTTTTGACAGATCCTCTCCCTATAGGTGGTGCATTTGACTGCTGACGTATATCCCTGCTAACAAAAGACTAACTACTTTGAGCAAGCTGAGGTGGCTGATTTCTTTTATTGCATCAAGCATTGCAATTGTTCTTAGAGTTAGAACCTCTACCACCACCTTGAACCTGAGGGTACGATCCCTTCTACTACTGTGTCTATTGATACTATTGTTGATATTGTTTCCCCTTAGAAAAAGGAGGTTTCCTGTTTCCACCTACATTGTGGTTGCCCTTCGATCCTGATGCTGTAGGTGCTCCCACAAAACCTTCCTGACCAAGGTTGACACTTTTTTCAACAAGGATGGCTCATCGTACCGCATCCTTGAGGGTTTTAGGATCAAATACCTTGACACCCCCAATTATATGATTGTTCAATCCTCTAATAAAGTGTTGTGTTAACTGAGCTGAGTTATCACTGAATCTTGAAAAGGACATGAGCTTGTAGAATTTGCACTCATACTCTGTTATAGTCATAGATTACTACCTGAGGTTATGGAACTCATCTTCCCTTTGCTACTTCCATTCCTCTAGTCGAAATCACTCGTGGAAACTCTCTAAGAATAGCTCCCAAGTGACATTATTCATATCTATGCCCAACTTCTTTTCCTCAATTTTCCACCAAGTGGTCCCAAAATTCTCTAGATTGGTAATGGAAAATCTCACCTTAACATTACTGTTGAAGTTATGCATGGCAAAAATCTTATCAAGGGCAAGAAGCCACTGTTTGGCCACATATCTAGAACCCTACCCATTGAAGGGCTTGACCTTGGATCTCAAAAGGTCCTTCATCTAAGTAGATACAATGGATCTCTATTGATCCCTCTGAGGGCTCCTAGACCTAGGTCTATGCTCTTATTATATTTGATGTGCTCTATGTTGATTATGAGTAGGAGGTAAGTGATCAAGAATGGTTTGCATCATCTATCTCAAGTTAACCTCCTCAAACTCAGCTTGGTCACCGCTATGGCTCTTTTCTTGCTGCTCACTAACATACTCTCCCCCACTCTCTTCATGAGCAGGCCCTCCATGAATAGAATCATGGACATTGATAGCTTTGCCATGTCCAAAACCTCTTCTACAGCCTCTACCATGGCCTCTAATAGAAGACTGTGTCCCAGATACCATCCTACAACAATATCCAAGATACAAAGTACCATGACAACCATAAGGCATGCTACTATATAGCGTAAAAGGCACAAGTTTACAAATAGAATAATTTCAATTTCAATTTTTCCTATGTTTAAGTTTAAGTAGAATTTTTTAATTTTGAAAGCTAAGTGTTGCAGTTTGATACAAATGCAAGTAACAATTTTTAGATTCTATTTTCATTCACCTAGTTTCAAGTTTGAAAGAGATACACTTAATAGATCAATTTCCTTGTTTTGTTCCAAAATACTCATAGCTCCCAATGTAGAAATTTGGGCTCTGATACCAAATGTAATGCCCTACCAAGGGATCCAAAGAATTAACCTAAAGTTTCACTAAGTTTGGAAGCATTTTTCTTTTAAAACATGAAAGTTAAACTATTCACAACATACACATAGTAATGGAAGCAATAACAAATATTCAACTGAAAGTGTGCATAGACATACATAATAGGTTACATTCTTTAAGGATCCCTTAACATTGAATCACATCAACATTAACTAATATTGATTCTATCTAATTCCATCTAACATCACATCCTCATGAAGTAATATTGAAAAGTCCAATGTTCTTAAACAATATACTTTGTTTCCAAATGTCCCTTAATAAATTACATTTTAGAGTGCTCAATCATCCACTATACATGTCATAGGGTATGAAAGACATAAAAGAATATACATATGTGAAAATAAAGTACATCTTCATCCTAATTCTAGTCCATGATGCAATAAAGTAAATGAAACCACATGTCATACATGATACATCATCATAGAAGATATAAACATCCATCATAAAAGATATCCATATATCACAAACATAACTAAGTAAGTGCACAGTTCCTTCCAACTGTAAATAGCATCATTAGACCATAATGGGCCCTAACCATCCCTCTATGCATAACATTCTAAGTCACTGAAGAGATCATCGGTATTATCATAGTAGGAATGTCACTCCTAAAACATACTACATCATGCGCAGAAATAAATCTAACATGCTACAACATATGCATAAGAAATCTAATCATGCAAAATAAAGCATAAGATAAGTAAACAACATCATCCATCATATGCTAATTATCAATATAAGGGTACATGTTCACCATCATAATCCATGAATAGAATGAAGATAGATGCCAACAAAGATTACATCAGCCACGGTGTCTCAGACAGATCTCAAATGGTAAGAGTGAAAAAGCACTACCACCTGACCATGTGGAACCTAAATGCTCCACTCCCACTGCGTTGAGGAGATAATCTCAAGTTCCAAATAGGCAATCAATCACATAGCACCAATACTTTCTAAGTCTAGGAATCCTAAAAGTATACTAACTCAAGGGTTCCAATCACAAACTGACATCTAATCCCAGAGGCATAGCAAAGACATGTAGGAACCTAATATGTAAGTGGGAAAGTGTCATTGCGTGAATTACACTAGAGTTACCCTAGTAGTCTCTCAATAGACCTTGGCCCCCTAGTGATCCCTATGTGGCCACTAGTATCCTCTCATACTGATGATCCATACTATGGAATGCAAGGTCACAACCAAGCATTCTCTCTAGTCCCAACCTAGTCTATACTAGCACTCGAGGCATGGGCAAGAACAAAAAATTATATTATTAGGTTCATTTAAGTTAGTATTAGGTGTAATTTTTTCACTTATTAAAAAAACTTACAATGAGTTACCCTAGTAGCCACTTCTCGACACTACAAGTAGATAACTGTTGGGCATTCATTTTGCACGAGGTCAACGACAAGAATCCGTCATGTAATTCTTCTCTTGAAAAGCAAATATTTTAAAGGATCCACTCAAGGTTTAGTGTTTGTCGTGTGACATACCAAAATCCGCTCGATAGAAGATAAATGTGAATGTTTAGAAGGAGACCTTTGCTGGTTCCAAAAAATCTTTTACCTTGGAATCAAGTAAAATCTATTCACTGTCTCAAAATATCACACCAAAAAAACAATATTTTTGTATTTTTCTGTTTTTCAATGAATGCAACTCTAACAATGCAACTACTATGAGGTCTTATTCTAATAAGGGGGTTAGAAAAGAAAATAATGAAACTGAAAGAAAATAACATGAAATCAAATTACTTGAAAGTGAAATTCCTAAATGGACATAAGCTATAGAACACAACACGCTGCGAGTTAAACCTTCAAAGAAATTGGTAGGAAACCAATGAAAATAGGAGCAGTGCTTCCTAGAATCCACTGATGCAATCGTCGGTGAGAATCTTTAACAAATCGGATGATGTTTCACTCTTCATCAAATCATAAGGCCACAAAAAGTGCACTCATGTGAGACAAAAAGTTATGTAGACACAATTGGGTGATTTCTTCTCAAGCTTGTTACGTCAACGAAATTCATATATCTGTAGCAAACATTGGAACTAAAAGATCACACAACTAGAAACAACACAATAAACCTTTGGCTCAATCAAAATCTCATGAATAAAATCCATAAAACAATGACACATTCAGGCAAGAATAACTACACTCTGAGTGCTAGTACCAAAGGCATTGCTAGTACCAAAGGCATAATTTTATTGCATAATAATGACAACCCTTGTTACATTTTACAATGGGGTATTTATAAGAAATCATCTCCTCAATTTGTGTTGAGAGTGAGAGATATCTTGATGCAATAAAATACTTTTAAAACATTAAAACAAACTAAATATATACAAACTAGTAATCTAACTGGTGCTTAGAGGGACTCCATCCATATTTTATTTGTTAATTGGATGCATGAGCCCTAGACACCAAAAATAGAAGTTTCTCCTTCATTAGGCCTGTGTCAGTGTTAAACTTGCCATTAGAATTGCTCCCAATGCATGGAAAGTGATATTTTTGAAATTGGTAGTTAACTGTCAGGACACCTCTAAATTTTGGAGCTACATGAAAATGTGGAGTTGTGGAGCTGCAGACCTCGACTAAGTCAAAAATCTCAAAATTTTTCTAAGTGTCAAAATTGAAATTCTAGCATCTGGGTTTTGTTCATCTTCATCCTAAAGATATGTTTGGATATTTGCCCTTGAATTTGTCTATAATCTTAGTAATCTTAGCATCATCGGGAAGATCCAAATCCTCATACTTATCTTTGACCTTCTATCTATAGTTGTCCACCTCAATTTGAGTTTCTGCAAAATCTCCAAGTTTGGTATCCAACTCTAACAATGCTTCTTCTGTCCTAAAGGCTTGTCTGATGTCTTCATCACTGGATGCTTCCTCTAAAGTCTATATGAAGTTTTCTACAACTACCTCAACTGGTAAGAGCTTTTCTTGTTCTTCATCTTCAAAAATATCCAAGTATGCATCACTATATAACTTTTTTGCTTCCAAAATTTGCTCTCGAGCTTGGTCCTTGAGCCTATGTATCTCATCATGCAATTTTTCCATCACTTTATTTCCCTCTGCAATCTTTTCTATCCAATCATCTATCATGTCTAGCTCTTCTCTGGTATATACATCAATCAGAATGTAGTACCTTTGTCCTTTTATGGCCTATAGAATTTGCAAATCCTTGCTCCAAACCCATACCTCATCCATAATGCTAAAGTCCTATCAATTGCCACGATCTTATCAACATTGTCTTATGTAGCATGTAATAATTTTAGACTTCCTGTAATTATAGTGACACCCCTATCCTCAAGGTTGTCTTGCCAATCCTGACAAGCTCTCAAGAATGGATTGAGCTGTACACCTTCCCCTTCTTTAAGAATGGTAGTCAAAGTCTCTTCAAGGTGTTCAGAATCAAGAGGAACAATAACTTCAGCTAGATATCCTTTCAAGATCTCAACTTGCCTTCAAAGTGTTCTGATTTCAATCTCATCATGTTCCATATGGTTAATGATGCAGGAGCATCCAGAGGTATAAGGGCAATCCTATGTCACCAAAAAAAAAAATGTACTTAGACTTAGTTTCTGTTTCATGCCTTTTCATTTTTGGATACCCATTTGGGTAAAATAAAGGTTCCAACTCTCACAGTTCAACTACTAGTGTGCTAGAAAATCTTGAAAAAATAGGAGCATGCAATTTGGCCATAATTTTGGTGACCTAGAAGGTGTGAATTGGCTAGATGAATGTAATTGTGATTTAGAGCATTCTAGAAAAATAATCAAGTCAAAAGGCCCCACGGTTTGAAAGTTATTGCAGTTTTTTGGGTTTTGGAGACCTCCTAAGAATGCTCCAAAGTTAGGTTAGGGGCATTAAATGACCTCAAAAAGGGCCAAAAAATGGGAGATGAGAAAAGCTTGTCCATAGCACTATAGAGTGCTTTGAGAGCTTTCAAAAAATGTAAACAGTTCGTCAATCGGAGCTACGGTTCAAAAGTTATGCCTCCCGAAAGTTCGGTTACCATTTTTGGATTCTTTTGGATTTGCACCGACTTCTAATGCAACTTCTAGAACCTTCTATTTGGTCAGTGGATGCCTACTAGAAATTTCTAGAATGTACTCCTAGCCCTTAACCCTTTGGGGTCTATTTAAGGAGATTTCTAGCATTGTAAAAGGCAGTTCGGAGTGGAGTTTGAGAGGAGGTACTAAAAGCAGAAATTATCTCTAGATTTATGCTATTGTAAGCCCTTAGGGCATGTTTTGAAGTTTATTTTCTCTATACTATTTGTACTAGATTATTTTCTCAGTTAATATATTCTCCCCTTTTCTATTGTGTCCATTCTATTCTTGAGTTGTGTCCCCATCAAGTGGTATCAGAGCGGGTTTTCCTGAGTGTGTAGACAGAGCGTCGATTGTGAGGCAGTTTGCACTAGGACTATGTGGTTGTGGGTTTGAGTTAGAAGATGCCTCCATGAAGAGAGTGTGGTGGAAGGGCCAGAGCTATTAATCCTAAGGAGGTTAGAGCCCTCCAAAGGCAGGTGCAGGCATTGCAAGAGGAGCTCTATAGAGGAGCAAATGTTGCCGCAGGTGACAACAGTGAGGATGACAATGAAGAAGAAGTAATGGGACTAGAAGAAGAATTTGACAGGGAAGTTCTAAATCATGCAGAGGCAAGGATTTTTAGGGCCATTACTAAGTTTGAGAAAAGGCCTACAATTGAAGTGGGTGTATTTTCAGGAAATCTGAAACCGGATGAGTTGATCGATTGGATCAATAAACTGGAAGAATACTTTAAGTATGATGATATCAGGGACCCAGATAGGGTTAAGTTTGCAAAGGCCAAACTAAAAGGCCATGCCAAAATCTAGTGGCAAGAGGTTCAATTGGAAAGGAATAGAAGAGGAAAGGAGAAGATCACAAGATGGGATCGCATTGTGGAAAAATTGAAGAAGCAGTTCATTCCTATGGACTATGAGCTTGATTTGTTTAAGAAGATGCATGGGTTAAAGCAAGCAGGAAGATCAGTCCAAGAATATATAGAGGAATTTCATCGACTCTTGATTAGAGTAGGGCATGTAGAAGCAAATAAGGAGAAGGTTTCTCATTATATCAGTGGGTTGCGACCTAGCATCCAGGAGGAATTAAGTCTGGTAAGAATGACCAACATTGAAGAGGCATACCGATTTGCCCTACGAGTTGAAGAGAAGCTAAATAAAAGGTTTGAAGGAAGACAAAGAGGGCGTGTTCAAGGAGGAAGGGGAAGTGGTAGATCATCTGGAGGTCACAATGAAACCTAGAAGAAAAATGAAGATGTGAGTACTAGCAGGAACCAACAGAATGAGGGTTTCAACCGCTCCCATGATCAAGACTTTGGAAATTAGAGAGGAAGAGGTAGAGGATGTGGACAAGGAAGAGGAGGCTTTCATGATACCTATTTCCATTGCAATGAAGGAGGTCATCGTTCCTTTGAATGCCCTCAATGAAAAGGAAGGACAGATAGGAGAGCTGAGGGCAAAGCTAGGGTTGCTCATGTGGATGAGGATGCACAATCATCACATTTAGAGGATGCAGAAAGAGGAGAGACCTTGGTAAATGAAAGAGTCCTACTAAGTGGTGAGATTGAACTAGGATAATGAAGGAGTTTGTTTTGTACCAGATGCAAGTGTGAGGATAAATGTTGTGACGTGATCATTGATGGTGGTAGCACTGATAACTTGATATCAAAAGAGATGGTCTCTAAGCTAAAGCTCAAGAGGGAGAAACATCCCTAGCCCTATCGGATTTCTTGGGTAAAAGATGATCATAAGGTCCTAGTAAGTGAACAATGTTTAGTAAAATTCAAAATAGGGAGTTACCATGATGAAGTTCTTTGTGATGTTATTTCGATGGATGTTTGCCATCTATTGTTGGGTAGACCATGGCAGTTTGATAGACATGCAGTGCATGATGGACATTAAAACACATACTCTCTCACAAAGGATGGAGTTTGCCACAAATTGAAGCCCATGAAAAAGGAAGGTGAAAAGGTATGTAGCAGTGCTAGGATTTGTCTTGTTGATTGAAGGAAGTTTTTAGATGGCATGAAAAATCAGCATATGTGCTATGCTTTGATTCCTAGGAAAGATAAAGAAGGTAGTAGTGAAATACCACTTGAAGTTTCAGATTTACTAGAGGAGTTTGGAGATATTATCTCTAATAATGTTCTAGATGGATTGCCGCCAATAAGGAAAATCAGTCATCAGATAGATCTGATTCTAGGAGCTAGTTTTCCTAACAAGGCTACTTACAGGATGACTCCTACTAAAATAGAGGAGCTAAATAGACAAGTTTAGGAGCTTTTGAGGAAGGGCTTGATTCGAGAGAGCCTGAGTCCATGTGCAGTACCTATAGTACTTGCACCAAGGAAGGATGGAGAGTGGAGGATGTGTATAGATTCTCAAGCTATAAATAGGATAACCATCAAGTACCAGTTTCCTTTGCCAAGGATAGATGACCTTATGGATTGCTTGAGTGGAGCTCAATACTTCACAAAGATAGATCTAAAGAGTGGTTATCATCAAATACAGATTCGAGAAGGAGATGAGTGAAAAATAGCTTTCAAGACCAAGGAGGGTCTTTATGAGTGGTTAGTCATGCCCTTTGGATTGACAAACGCCCCAAGCACCTTCATGCGGCTCATGAATGAGGTACTTAAGAAGTTCTTGGGAAAATTTGTTATTGTCTATTTGGATGATTTTTTAATTTTCAGCAAGATTTTGGAAGAACATTTACTACATATTTGTAGCAACCTTGAAAGGCTAAGGGAAGAGAAACTATTAATTAATCTAAAGAAATGTATCTTTGCAAAAAGAGAGTTAGTCTATTTGGGGTTTTTTATATCACCTGAAGGTCTCAAAATGGATCCAGAGAAGGTAAAAGCCATCTTG
The DNA here is from genome assembly GCA_028749045.1 of Cupressus sempervirens. NCBI lineage: Eukaryota > Viridiplantae > Streptophyta > Pinopsida > Cupressales > Cupressaceae > Cupressus > Cupressus sempervirens. The sequence goes on from CM053783.1 coordinate 819,747,057, forward strand.
GAATGGCCTACTCCAAGGTCTGCTACTGAGGTAAGATCATTTCATGGTTTGGTTAGTTTTTACAGGAAATTTATTAAGAATTTCAGTGGCATATGTGCACCCCTAACTGATACAATAGGAGGGGATAGAAAAGAGTTCAAATGGACTGTAGCAGCTATGAGAATTTTTGAATTGCTGAAGGTAACAGAACAGCCTGTATTGGCACTTCCAAATTTTAGAAATGTTTTCCAGGTAGATTGTGATGCCAGTGGCAGCGCTATTGGGGCTATATTAAGCCAAGAAGGTAAGCCTATTGCATATTTTAGTGAAAAATTGAATGATGCAAAGAAGAAGTATTCTGTTTATGATCAAGAGTTCTATGCAATAGTTCAGGCCTTAAAGAAATGGAGGCATTATTTATTGCCAAAGAAATTTGTTTTGTATACTGATCATCAGGCATTATAGTACCTAAATAGCCAAGGTAAATTGAATCAAAGGCATATGAAGTGGGTAGAGTTCTTACAGAGTTATACATTTTTGTTGAAGCATAGAAGTGGAAAATCTAACAGGGTTGCAGATGCACTAAGTAGGAGATAGTTGTTGCTTATAGTAATGCAGGTTGAAGTAGTTGGGTTTGATGAACTCAAGAATTTGTACCCCAAGGATCCTGATTTTGCTAAAGCATGGAAAGCTTGTAAAGAACCTGTTGCTGTAGATAGAACCAAGTGGTTAGACTATTTGATTTAGGATGGCATGTTGTTCAAGGGTAGTCAATTGTGCATTCCAAGAAGTTCCATGAGGGAAAAATTGATTAAGGAGAAACATAGTGGAGGGATGGCAGGACATTTTGGTCGAGATAAGACCATTGCCATTCTTAGAGAACATTATTTTTGGCCTCAAATTTCATAGGATGTGAAGAAGTTTGTAAAGAGTTGCCAAGTTTGTCAAGTTGCCAACGGGTTTAGTCACAATACTGGCCTATATTAGCCATTTCCTATTCCATCAAGGCCATGGGAGGACATCAGTATGGATTTTGTTCTTGGATTGCCAAGGACACAAAGGGGTAATGACTCAGTATTCATGGTGGTTGATAGGTTCTCCAAAATGACACATTTCATTCCATGCCACAAAACTCATGATGTTGTCCATATTGTAGACTTGTTTTTCAAAGAGGTGGTAAGACTACATGGTCTTGCAAGGAGTATAGTTTCTGACAGAGATACTAAATTTGTGGGGTATTTCTAGAGGACATTGTGGAAAAAGTTAAGAACCAACTTGAAATTCAGTTCCACGCATCACCCACAAACTGATGGCCAAAAAAAATTTTGGGCAATTTGCTAAGATGTTTAGTTGGGGATAAGCCCAAAGGATGGGATTTAATTCTACCATAGGCAGAGTTTGCTTATAACAACTTTGTAAATAGGAGTACGAGAAAATCACCATTCCAAATTGTATATGTGAGTAGCTCAAGGACTGCACCAAAGCTGAGGAAGATAGAACAAGGGGAGAGGACAAGTGTTGAAGCTAAGGAATTTGTTGAACATATCAGGTGTCTACATGAGGAGGTTCAAGCATACATTACCAAGATGAATCAAGAGTATAAAGCTAGGGCTGATCAAAGGAGAAGACATAAGGAATTCCAAGTAGGAGATTTAGTCATGGTGCAGTTACAAAAAGAAAGATTTCTAGCCGGTACTTACAACAAGCTGAAAATGAAGAAATTTGGCCCCTGCAAAATTTTGAAGAAACATGACTCAGGAAATGCATATGAAGTGGAGCTGCCAGATGGTATTCACATTTCTCCCATTTTCAACATTGCAGATTTAACAAAGTATCATGATGATGGTGCAGATGAGGAGCTGGTGTTAGAGCCATGTCCAATTCCTACTTCTAAGAAGGAGGAGATAGAAGACATTCTAGATCATCATGTGGGTAGGAGTACCAGAAACAGGCAGTATGAAGAGTATTTGGTCAAATGGAAAGGATGATCGATTGAGGACTCAACTTGGATTTCAGCAGTTGAGGTTTCCCATTTGGGATTTCTTCTACCATTCCTAAAGTGATAGGGTCACTTTTCAATCTACCTTGGGTGTCTAATGTAGGAGCATCCAAAGGTATAAGGGCAATCCTGTGTCACCAAAAAAAAAATGTACTTAGACTTAGTTTCTGTTTCATGTCTTTTCATTTTTGGATACCCATTTGGGTCAAATAAAGGTTCCAACTCTCACAGTTCAACTACCAGTGTGCTAGAAAATCCCAAAAAAATAGGAGCATGCAATTTGGCCATCATTTTGGTGACCTAGAAGGTGTGAATTGGCCAGATGAAGGTAATTTTGATTTAGAGCATTCCAAAAAAACAATCAGGTCAAAAGGCCCCACGGTTTGAAAGTTATTGCAGTTTTTTGAGTTTTGGAGACCTCCTAAGAATGCTTCAAAGTTAGGTTAGTGGCATTAAATGACCTTGAAAAGGGCCAAAAAATGGGGGATGAGTGAAGCTTGTCCATAGGGCTATAGAGAACTTTGAGAGCTTTCCAAAATTGTAAACGGTTCATCAATCGGAGCTACAGTTCAAAAGTTATGCCTCCCAGAAGTTCGGTTACTGTTTCTAGATTCTTCTGGATTTGTACCGACTTCTAACACAACTTTTGGAACCTTCTATTTGGTCAGTGGATGCCTACTAGCACTTTCTAGAATGTACTCCTAGTCCTTAACCCTCTGGGGTCTATTTAAGGAGATTTCTTGCATTGTAAAAGGTAGTTTAGAGTGGAGTTTGAGAGGAGGTACTGAAAGGAGAAATTATCTCCAAATTTATGCTATTGTAAGCCCTTAGGGCATGTTTTGAAGATTATTTTCTCAGTTAATATATTTTCCCCTTTTCTATTGTCTCCATTATGTTCTTGGGTTGTGTCCCCATCAGTTAAGAACCTCTTTGACTCCCATAGTCATCATTTGTCAAGCAGTATCTTGTGTAGGCTTCCCTAACATGATATCCTTCACTTCATAGTCCTAAAGGCTAACAACTTCTTCATCTATACCTTTTAGAGGGTGAGCCACTTGTTCAAATAAGTCCTGGTTCTGAGAGGTGGTAATGAATGCAAATGGTGTTGCAGCTTGTAAGGGAGAATCAAGCTTGTTCAAAATCTCTGCAATGTCACAAATATCATCCTTTGAAGCAAGGAATTGACGCTTAGCACTTCTCATTATTTCCTTCTGAAACCATCTCGGGATATGTCTCTCTATAACCCTGGCTCTAGATGATGAAGGGATGTGTTCAACTACCTTCTTCCCTTTGTCGCTCTTACTCAGAGTCTCCATTGTGAGGGTTCTTCTTCTATTGTCTATATTTCTGTAGATCCCATAGTTTGATCCTCAACTTCTTGGAAAGGTTGTTGTATACATTCCATTACCTATTCCTCTTTTGGTGGCTCATTAGTAGTCCTTGGTTTTGGTTCTCCTTCTAATGATGATTCTTTCTGAACATGTTCCTCTGAACTCGGAGGTGGAGGTGTCACTAAAAACTTATCTACCATCATAGCCTAAGGTGAATATGGGGGCATTAGATGAGGACCTTGTGTCTCAGGTGGCATCTACATCAAATCTTGTTGTTGAAATTCACCTGTAGGAGTATCTCTAATCTTTATCTTTGACCAATTCTTTACCCACTGGCATGAAATCAAAATCTGGAATGGAGAGAATATCATCACCTAGCTCTCTTTGCTCATTCACCCATCATTGTACTTCATCTTATGAAGAAGAGATCTCTACCATTTTAGGTTGGGTGGGTGGTGGGGTATTTGTGACATTCTTCTTTGTTTCAAATTTTATGGCTTTGGCAAGTCGAGTTCTCCCTTGTAAAGGCACTTGTTCTTCCTCCCCATCTGACTCTATCTCATCCTCATCTAATTCTTCCTCTGGAATGGTTTTAGGAATAGATGGATTAGGCACTAATCTTTTATGAACTCTTTGCCTCTTATTCATTCTAACATTAACCCTCCTTTGCTTCTATGGAACCATAAGAGAAGCGGGTTCTTTATGCATCGAATGAATGGATGTCTTTGGAATATCTCCTTCTTGTTGGCTTGACAAAACAGGAGGCAATGGAAAATCAACTTAAATATGAGAAATTCTAGGGTCTCAGGGGTCTTGGAAAGTAGATTCATGTTGCTGCAAAGGGGCCTATTCTTCAACATGCTCTATCTGGATCCTCTAAGGAGAGGCTCTCTTCCTCTTTTCTTTCTTCTTCTTTGAAGGATGGTAGTATCCCTAGACGATTAAGCTAGTAGACTATTTCTAGCCTCATAGGAGACTAGAGCGCAAAGATAGGAACTGTGACCTTCCTCTCCTTTACCCTTTCTAGGTGAGCATGTGCATGGAATATCACTGTGTTCAAAATCAGATCAAGTGGAAAGGGTTTCTTGATCCAACTCTTTGTCATTCTGATGACATGTCTTTCTTAATGATTAATATCATCTCCTTCCTCCCTATCAACTTTTGCATTCATAATGGGCCTCTCACCAACCTTATCTGTATTGAATAAGGGATCCAGTAGCTCCTGCAAATCTTGTAGCCTTATCTCATTCGAGATGGTCAAATGGAGAGCCTTCTCTGCTAAATACAAAGTCATTCTACAGTAGTCCCTGATACAAACATCATAGTCATTTGTGGCATTCATCCAATGATCTTCAATGGTGTCCTCAGGGTAGAACTCTTTTCCTACTAGATTTTCCACTTTACCAACATTGTCAAAGAATGGACGGGGAGAGTTATATTCTTCGAGAGGATAATTCTCCCATTCCCACTTGAAAGTCTAGATATCCTACTTTCTCTTTACCTAGTATGCTCCTATTACAAATGGCCAATCCCAACAAGGTCTTCATTGTTTCTTGATCCTCTCATAAGCTGATTCAATCTGCCGAGAAATTTCTATTAGAACCAACTTGTCACTTGGGTACTTTGGGAGCTTCTTTGGATGGATAGATGCACCACCAATCCGAATGTATGTGAATGTTTGAAACTGGATAAAATATGCACCAAGAGATGTGATCTGTGCCTTGGCCTCATCAGACAATCTCTTTCCATAATCGCCTTTGATGAATCGAATGATGGAAAAGATAAAGGCATCATTCACAATCTTGTACTCTTTGCTTTGTGGTGAGAGCTTCTTCTTAAGTAGCTGAGGATAAACTATATACGACCATGCATTAGGGTTCTACATACTGCCCTTTTTGTACAACCCAGGATAGTCAGTGGCTCTTGCTGCAAGTAGATATACCACATAGGAAGTCATAAAACTTCTTCTTGTCCTTTACTATCCATAATTGATCACACACGTTCTCACTAAGTGTGGTGGCCCAATCCAGTGGCATCTATGCATGTCTAATGGTTTCAATGAAGTTAACCATGAATGGAGCAAGATGACCTACTGCAGGCAATCCCATAACCCTGCTAAGGAGAATGGTTGAATATCCAATTTCATCCTTCATGTATCCTCAAGCCATATCTACTTTACTGATTTTCTTTCCCCGAGATGGCTTCTCAATGAAGTATGAGGAATATATGATGTTGATGGTCTCCTAGTAATGATCCTTATGCCACCTCTCAGCTGCTTCATATGAAAGCCTAATAAACTGATCAGCTCTAGGTAAGTGAAAAACTCTCTCTATATTATCAGGTTGTAGATCTAAAACCACTTCCCCAGTGACACTCTTTACCACCCTTTCCTTGGGAACAAAATGTCGAGATAAGGTCATAATCAATTCAACTGACTAAACGGTCCCAAGATGTGATGCTGCATTTACCAATCCAGACTAGATTAAGGTGGATCTCAAAGAAGATCTTTCAATTGGGTTGTTACAAACCCTCAAAAATTCTCCCAAGTCTGTGTGTCTAAGTTCTATGTCTCTGATCTCAGAGTGTTCATTGTGTAATCGTGACTTCAGGGTTATGCCTTGGAACTTGTACACAACTGGCTTTGTTGTTGATTCAGATGTGGATGCCATTTGATTATATTACTTGTACATCACAAAGAGAAAGAATGATTAATCACTGGATTCATATAACACATTTAAAAAAAATGATATTCTAGAATTTATTTTATTTGTTGTGATTTTTAATATTTTTTAATTTTTAATTTTTAATTTTTTAATTTTTTAATTTTTAATTTTTGGTTTTTTAGATCATCTATAAAAAAAAAAAATTAAAAAAAAAAAATAAAACAAAAATTTAAAATGAGGTTTGGGGCGGTGGCTGCGCATGCGCATCTGAGAGGAGCACGGTGGCGGTGTTGTGCGCGTGCCAAGAAGGGCGCGGTAGAGGCTATGTGTGCACCAAAAAGGGTGTGGCAGAGGTCGTGTGTGTGTGTCCAGAAGGCCCGCATAGTGGCTGCGCCACCGCATGTCCTTAAGGGTGTGTGGAGTGGCGGTCGTGCATGGCCCCATAGGTGCGCACAGTGGCCGCGCCACCCCACATCCAAAAGGGTGCATGGAGCAGTGGCTATGTATGGCCCCATAGGTGTGCACAACAGCTATACTATTGTGCATCCAAAAGGGTGCACGGAGTAGCGGCCATGCACGGCTCAGAGGGCTGCAGCAACAGCGCTGCACGCGCGCTGAGAAGGGCGCGATAGTAGCACATCGTGCGCTTCTTCTCCTACGTGCTCGCTCAAGTGCGAGATCATGAGAATGGAGGGGGGGAGGTTTCATACCTTCCTCTCTCAACTCAATTGTTTCAACATAAAAAAAAGAAAGAAATGGGGGAGGGGATTTTTATAACTTCCCTTCCTCCTTTCCTTGCATGCGCGTGCACGAGATTTTTTTTTTTTTTTTTTTATGATTTTCAATTTTTTGATTTTTTTGTGATTTTTGGACTCAACTCTCAAACAAAATTTCTTCTCTCAGACTTGAATTGTGAGTTTGAGAGTAAAAAAAAGTAGGGGGTCCCCATTCCTCACTAGGAATGGGGCGTGTGTTGTGGAGACCACAACAATAACCTACCCTAAGCTCATGGAATCATAAATCACAAAATCACCATAGTCCTATACAAGCAACTAAAAAAATATACCAAAAGATAATCCACAATAAGAGTATCAAATCTCCATGAGTAATTGAAAAGAATCCATAGATAATCAGAACCACAGTAGTTCTCTATTGGCAACTGAAGGTATCACTGATAATCACAATATCCATTGGCTCTCAACAAGTAACCAAAAAGTATCTCAAAATAATATTGATCACAGACTCCAAAATGGTCGAGTCAAAACATGTCATAACATGACAACATCAAGAGTAAATCAACACTTTAGTCCCATTATGGTGACTAGAAAGTAATCCAAATACAACTAATCGATAACTCATCAATGATTACATATGTCACAACTTACACAAGAAGACTGGAAACAACATCAATCAATAAACCACACACATACCATAGAGCATTGCATCACATAACCATGGTTGGATTTTAAAAAGATCGAGATCAAAAGACATTATCAGGACATCACAATCATAACCCCTGAGCCTCTGGTAGACATCCTATAACTAGTCAAAAAATTAGTCAACCCAAAAACCAAAAACAAGAAGCATAGAGAAAACACAAATGCAAGCACATGTTTTGGTTTGCTAAAATTACATTGTTGAATAAAGTGTGGAGGTCTCAGTTTTTATTTTCAAATTTAGATTTTGAGTGGAGAAATTTTTACATTTTACCTAACCCATGTATTTGTTTGATAGATAAAAGTATTTTCTCCATAACCCATTAAATCAATATTTTAAAATGTTTCTAAGAGTATATTATATATACAATATTTGAAAAAAGACCCCCATCATGTACCAATAGGACATATAGAAAATTCAATGTAAATAAATACAATTCATCCTCATTAGTTTTCAATAACCAATGTTATTAGCTCCCCTAATTCCAAGAGCAACTTCCATTATTCAAATCATTAGAATAAAACTTATCAATTTTCAATTAATTTACAATTTTCCCTAACACTGGTATTATCGATAATCATTCAATTAAACCCATTGCTTAGATAAATTTGATTAATTCTATAATTAATTAAATTAAATAACCATTACATATCTATATTAGCAACTCCATTAACATTTGAATTAATAATTTAATAATAACTTGTTAATAACTAATTACAAGTTATATTAAAATAAATCTATGATAACAGATTCTCCATTATTTTATCGAATTTTAATATCTCTATTCAATTTAATTTTAATTGACAAATTATTATTTAACAAGTTCATATTCAACATTGTTAATATAATAATTATTAACATTTATATATGGAATAAAAAATATTAATATTAACTAATATTTTAAATAATATTTAATAATATACATACATACATACATACATACATACATACATACATACATACATATATATATATATATATATTACTAAAAATGAGCTTTTTATAAATTTAAACTTTATTAACAAACCTATCAGCAATATTATAATTGCCAGAGCCCGCGCGTGTGTGTCCTGTGGATCGCAAGTACACTGAGGATCCCAGGTACACTGTGGATCATAGGTACTTTGTGATGTCACAGTCCTGCAACACATCACTGTCAAGGGTGGGTGGATGGGTCCATCCCACCCCTCAATAATATTTATTTTTTATTTTTATTTTATAATATTTTTTGGAAACATTTTTCCAATCGGATTCGGATTTTTAATAATGTTTTTCCATTGCGATTTAATGAGCAACATTTTAACACACACACACACACACACACACACACACACACACACACACACACACACACACACACACAGATTATATTAAGCATTACAACATTTTAAATAAATATATTAGTGTGTGTGTGTGCAAGCAGATTTGTATATTTTAAAAAGAAAATATACACATAGATTTTTTTTTTTTTTTTAAAAAAGGGGCTTTCCAATTCTATAAGTTAAGAATTTCCTTTTAAAATAATTGTTCTCTAAATTTATCCATTAATCCTTCTAATAGGTTTTTCCATAAGCATCTGAAACCCCAATCCACTAAATTCATCAGATCTATGCATGTGGAATCTTCTCATATAGAATTTGACTACCCATGACAAAATGCATACAACCAAGATATTCAACATATGAAAATCCTCAGAAAGAATTTAGAAGACATGAAGAAGATAGGAAGTGCAAGAAGTGAAAATCACATATGCAAAAATCATGAGTGTCTACCTAGACACTGATGCTAAATCACTTCCCTCAGAAACTATAGAGCAAGCTCCTTCCTTCTCCAACATTCTCGGGTTCTCCAAACATGCTCCCTGAGCTTCTAGGAGTGTTTGAATATAAAGAACTTTCAGGAAGCACCTAGAATGTCTTTAGAAACAACCAGAAGATGAGATAAGTGTTGACAACTAAGCACGAGCCTATTCCAACGTTCTAGATGAGTCACAAGGTTGTAGACACCATGTGCTTAATTTATGCGCTAACTCCTATGTTGTAGATATATGTGCAATCAAGAGGTGCGCTTACTCCTAGGTAGACTTATAACTTTTATTTTAACTCTTTTATCTTTTCTATTATTATTATTTAATTATTATTTATTATTATTATTTTTCTTTATTATTTTTAATTTTATTTATTTTTATTTAATTCTTTTTCTCAACTAATTCCCATTTAATTAATTAAAATCAAAATATCAAAATATCATGATATTATATTAATTTTCCCCAAAATGATTAAATTATTAATTAAATATTTTAATTTTAGACTTAATTAATAGAAAATTCACCATAGACCTCCAAGATAAAATATGAAAATCCATCATAGAACAATCCATACAAAATTAGTCTAAGGGGCTAAAAATCACAAATTATGTCATCTAACACATTCGGTGGGTAAAACATCTAAGATACTTGTTCTACCTCTCGAGGACAATTGGTTTAAGGGTTTAGGATTTGGACTTGAGAATTTATCTCCCCTCTCTTACCATTGAGATAGTGTGATAGGGTATGCTCATCCTAGTAATTTAGGGAAGTTGATACCTAGTACCTACAACCTACATAAAATTCATGCATTTACATTATATATATATATATATATATATATATATATATATATATATATATATATATATATATATATATATATATATATATATATATATATATATATATATATATATATATATATATATATATATATATATATGCTAAGCTAAACAGGCAATGGTAGGAAGTGGTACATCGTGTAGATCCTGACTAGCAGGTGACTACAACTCCCTTCCTTAACCACATCAAAAATGCCAGACATAAAGATAACAAACACACACACCATACATATGTACGTATGGGGTAAGTATCCATAAGAAAACACATGTGATAATAAGCCATCTAACTAATCATCATCAATACTGAGAATAATGTAATAATCATCATGCATACATGAAATGTAGAGTCCAAGTAATCTCCTCACATATCAACTAAATCCATAGCATAATATTTGATAGTCTCAAAACAATGCTACTAACCATCAACATATAACTAGTCTAATAGAGTTTGGCTATAATAGCAACAATGTATCTACAAAAATGTAAATGAGGGTATGATGGGGACACAACTCAAGAACAGAATGGAACCAAGAGAAAGGGAAAATTATATTAACTGAGAAAATAAGCTAGTAAAAATAGTGCAGAGGAAATAAACTTCAAAACATGCCCTACGGGCTTACAATAGCATAAATCTGGAGATAATTTCTCCTTTTAGTACCTCCTCTCAAACTCCACTCCGAACTACTGCCTTTTACAATGCTAGAAATATCCTTAAATAGACCCTAGAGGGTTAAGGACTAGGAGTACATTCTAGAAAGTTCTAGTAGGCATCCACCAAAAAAATAGAAGGTTCTAGAAGCTGCATTAGAAGTCGGTGCAAATCTAGAAGAATCCAGAAATGGTAACCGAACTTTCGAGAGGCATAACTTTTGAACCGTAGCTTCGATTGACGAACCGTTTACATTTTTGGAAAGATCTCGAAGCACTCTATAGCCCTATGGACAATTTTCACTTGTCCCCCATTTTTTAGCCCTTTTTGAGGTCATTTAATGCCCCTAACTTGACTTCGAAGCATTCTTAGGGGGTCTCCAAAACCAAAAAAACTGTAATAACTTTCAAACCGTGGGGCCTTTTGGCCTGATTCTTTTTCTGGAATGCTCTAAATCACAATTATATTCATCTAGCCAATTCACACCTTCTAGGTCATGAAAATGATGGCCAAATTACATGCTCCTATTTTTTCAAGATTTTCAAACACACTGATAGTGGAACTGTGAGAGTTGGAACCTTTATTTGACCCAAATGGGTATCCAAAAATGTAAAGAAATGAAATAGAAACTAAGTCTAAGTACATTTTTTTGGGTGACACAGGATTGCCCTTATACCTCTAGATGCTCCTGCATCAGACACCTAGGGTAGATTGAAAAGTGACCCTGTCACTTGATGGATGGTAGAGGAAATCTCAAATGGGAAACCTCAGCTGCTAAAATCCAAGTTGAGTCCTCGATTGGTCGTCCTTTCCATTTGATAAAATACTCTTCATACTGCCTGTTTCTGGTACTCCTACCCACACGATGATCTAGAATGTCTTCTATCTCCTCCTTCTTAGAAGCAGGAATTGGACAGGGCTCTAACACCAACTCCTCATCTGCACCATCATCATGATACTTTGTTAAATCTGCAATGTTGAAAATGGGAGAAATCTGAATACCACCTGCTAGCTCCACTTCATATGCATTTCCTGAGTCATGTTTCTTCAAAATTTTGCAAGGGCCAAATTTCTTCATTTTCAGCTTGTTGTAAGTATCGGCTGGAAATCTTTCTTTTCGTAAGTGTACCATGACTAAATCTCTGACTTGGAATTCCTTATGTCTTCTCCTTTTATCAGCCCTAGCTTTATACTCTTGATTCATCTTGGTTATGTGTGCCTGAACCTCCTCATGTAGAAGCTTGATATGTTCAGCAAATTCCTCAGCTTCAACACTTGTGCTCTCCCCTTGTTCTATCTTCCTCAACTCTGGTGCAGTCCTTGGGCTATTCCCATATACAATTTGGAATGGTGATATTCCAGTACTCCTATTTATAGAATTATTATAAGCAAATTCTGCATGTGGTAGAATCAAATCCCATCCCTTGGGCTTATCCCCAACTAAACATCTCAACAAATTTCCTAGACTTCTGTTTACCACTTCTATTTGGCCATCAGTCTGCGGGTGATGCGTGGAACTAAATTTCAATTCTGTTCTCAACATTTTCCACAATGTCCTCCAGAAATACCCCACAAATTTAGTGTCTCTGTTAGAAACTATACTCCTTGGAAGACCATGTAGTCTTACCACCTCTTTGAAAAACAAGTCTGCAATATGGATAGCATCATGAGTTTTGTGGCATGGAATGAAATGTGCCATTTTGGAGAACCTATCAACCACCACGAATACTGAGTCATTACCCCTTTGTCTCCTTGGCAATCCAAGAACAAAATCCATACTTATGTCCTCCCATGCCCTTGATGGAATAGGAAATGGCTGATATAAACAAGTATTGTGAATAAACCCCTTGGCAACTTGACAAACTTGGCAACTTTGTATGAACTTCTTCACATCCTGTGAAATTTGAGGCCAAAAATAATTTTCTCTAAGAATGGAAATGGTCTTATCTCAACCAAAATGTCCTGCCATTCCTCCACTATGTTTCTCCTTAATCAAATTTTCCCTCATGGAACTCCTTGGAATGCACAATTGACTACCTTTGAACAACATGCCATCCTGAATCAAATAATCTAACCACTTGGTTCTATCTACTGCAATAGGTTCTTTACAAGCTTTCCATGCTTCAGCAAAATCAGGATCCTCGGGGTACAAATTCTTGAGTTCATCAAACCCAACTACTTCAACCTGCATTACTGTAAGCAGTAACTGTCTCCTACTTAGTGCATCTGCAACCTTGTTAGATTTTCCACTTCTATGCTTCAACACAAATGTATAACTCTACAAGAATTCTACCCACTTCATATGCCTCTGATTCAATTTACCTTGGCTATTTAGGTACTGTAATGCTTGATGATCAGTATACAAAACAAATTCCTTTGGCAATAAATAGTGCCTCCATTTCTTTAAGGCCTGAACTATTGCATAGAACTCTTGATCATAAACATAATACTTCTTCTTTGCATCATTCAATTTTTCACTAAAATATGCAATAGGCTTACCTTCTTGGCTTAATACAGCCCCAATAGTGCTACCACTAGCATCACAATCCACCTAGAACACTTTTTTAAAATCTGGAAGTGCCAACATAGGCATTCAGTCACCTTCTTCTTCAGCAATTAAAAACTTCTTGCAGCTACTGCAGTCCATTTGAACTCTTTTCTATCCCCTCTTATTGTATCAGTTAGGGGTGCACATATGCCACTGAAATTCTTAATAAACTTCCTGTAAAAACTAACCAGACCATGAAATGATCTTACCTTAGTAGCAGACCTTGGAGTAGGCCATTCCAAGATGACTTTTACCTTCTCTGGATCCATTTTGAGACCTTCAAGTGATATAACAAACCCCAAATAGACTAGCTCCCTTTTTGCAAAGTTACACTTCTTCAGATTGATTAACAGTTTCTCTTCCCTTAACCTTTCAAGGACACTACGAATATGCAATAAATGTTCTTCCAAAGTCTTGCTGGAAATTAAAATATCATCCAAATAGACAATAACAAATTTTCCCAAGAACTTATTAAGTACCTCATTCATGAGCCACATGAAGGTGCTTAGGGCGTTCATTAATCCAAAGGGCATGACTAACCACTCATAAAGACCCTGCTTGGTCTTGAAGGTTGTTTTCCACTCATCTTATTCTCAAATTCATATTTGATGATAGCCACTCTTCAGATCTATCTTTGTGAAGTACTGAGCTCCACTCAAGCAGTCCATAAGATCATCCATCCTTGGTAAAGGAAACTGGTACTTGATGGTTATCCTATTTATAGCTCAATAATCTGTACACATCCTCCACTCTCCATCCTTCTTTGGTGTGAGTACTATAGGTACTACACATGGACTCAGGCTCTCTTGAATCAAGCCCTTCCTCAATAGCTCCTGAACCTATCTATTAGCTCCTTTGTTTCAGTAGGAGTCATCCTATGAGCAGCCTTGTTAGTCAAACTAGCTCCTGAAATCAAATCTATCTGATGACTGATTTTCCTTACTGGGGGCAATCCATCTGGAACATTATCATAGATAATATCTCCAGACTCCCCTAGTAAATCTAAAACTTCAAGTGTTATTTCACTACTACCTTCTTTATCTTTCCTAGGAATCAAAGCATAGCACATATGCTGATGTTTCATGCCATCTAAAAAATTTCTTCCATCAACAAGACAAATCCTAGCACTGCTACATACCTTTTCACCTTCCTTTTTCATGGGCTTCAATTTGTGGCAAACTCCATCCTTTGTGAGAGAGTATGTGTTTGCATGTCCATCATGTATTGCATGTCTATCAAACTACCATGGTCTACCCAACAATAGATGAAAAACATCCATCGAAATAACATCACAGAGAACTTCATCATGGTAACTCCCAATTTTGAATTTTACTAAACATTGTTCACTTACCAGGACCTTATGATAATCTTTTACCCAAGAAATCCGATAGGGCTGGGGATGTTTCTCCCTCTTGAGCTTTAGCTTAGAGACCATCTCTTCTGATACCAAGTTATCAGTGCTACCACCATCAATGATTACGTCACAACATTTATCCTCACACTTGCATCTGGTATGAAACAAACTCCTTCATTGTCCTAGTTCATTCTCACCACTTAGTAGGACTCTTTCATTTACCAAGGTCTCTCCTCTTTCTGCATCCTTTGAATGTGATGATTGTGCATCCTCATCCACATGAGCAACCCTAGCTTGGCCCTCAGCTCTCCTATCTATCCTTCCTTGTCATTGAGGGCATTCAAAGGCACGATGACCTTCTTCATTGCAATGGAAATAGGTTCCATGGAAGCCTCCTCTTCCTTGTCCATGTCCTCTACCTCTTCCTCTTTGATTTCCAAAGTCTTGATCATGGGGGCAGTTGAAACCCTCATTCCTTTGGTTTTATCTAGTACCGACATCTTCATTTTTCTTTTGGGTTTCATTGCAACCTCCAGATGATCTACCGCTTCCCCTTCCTCCTTGACCGTGCCCTCTATGTCTTCCTTCAAACCTTTTATTCAGCTTCTCTTCAAGTCATAGGGAAAACTGGTATGCCTCTTCAATGCTGGTCATTCTTACCAGACTGAATTCCTCCTGGATGCTAGGTTGCAACCCACTGATATAACGAGCAACATTCTCCTTATTTTCTTTTGCATGCCCCACTCTAATCAAGAGTCGATAAAACTCCTCTGTATATTCTTGGACTGATTTTCCTGCTTGCTTTAACCCATGCATCTTCTTAAACAGATCAAGCTCGTAGTCCATAGGAATGAACTGCTTCTTCAATTTTTCCACCATGCGATCCCATCTTGTGATCTTCTCCTTTCCTCTTCTATTTCTTTCCAATTGAACCTCTTGCCACCAGATTTTGGCATGGCCTTTCAGTTTGGCCTTAGCAAACTTAACCCTATCTGGGTCCCTGATATCCACATACTCAAAGTATTCTTCCAGTTCATTGATCCAACTCATCTGGTTTTAGATTTCCTGAAAATACACCCACTTCAATTGTAGGTCTTTTCCCAAAATTAGTAATGGCCCTAAAAAGCCTTTCCTCTACAAGATTTAGAACTTCCCCATCAACTTCCTCTTCTGGTCTCATTACTTCTTCTTCATTGTCATCCTCACTGTTGTCACCTACGACAATATTTGTTCCTCTACGAAGCTCCTCTTGCAATGCCTGCACCTGCCTTTGGAGGGCTCTAACCTCCTCAAGATTAATAGCTCTAGCCCTTCCACCATGCTCTCTTCATGGAGGCATCTTCTAACTCGAACCCACAACCACACAGTCCTGGTGGAAACTGCCTCACAGTCGGCGCTCTGTCTACACACTCAGGAAAACCAGCTCTGATACCACTTGATGGGGACACAACTCAAGAACATAATGGAACCAACAAAAAGGGAAAATTATATTAATTGAGAAAATAAGCTAGTACAAATAGTGTAGAGAAAATAAACTTCAAAACATGCCCTACGGGCTTACAATAGCATAAATTTGGAGATAATTTCTCCTTTTAGTACCTCCTCTCAAACTCCACTCCAAACTACTAA
This sequence comes from Cupressus sempervirens, assembly GCA_028749045.1. Lineage (NCBI taxonomy): Eukaryota > Viridiplantae > Streptophyta > Pinopsida > Cupressales > Cupressaceae > Cupressus > Cupressus sempervirens. The sequence goes on from CM053783.1 coordinate 819,763,295, forward strand.
CCTTTACAATGCTAGAAATCTCCTTAGATAGACCCTAGAGGGTTAAGGACTAGGAGTACATTCTAGAAAGTTCTATTAGGCATCCATCGACCAAATAGAAGGTTCCGGAAGCTGTGTTAGAAGTCAATGCAAATCTAGAAGAATCCATAAATGGTAACCGAACTTTCGGGAGGCATAACTTTTGAACCGTAGCTCCGATTGACGAACCGTTTACATTTTCGAAAAGCTCTCGAAGTGCTCTATAGCCCTGTAGAAAAGCTTCACTCATCCCCCATTTTTTGGTCCTTTTCAAGGTCATTTAATGCCTATAACCTAACTTTGAAGCATTCTTAGGGGGTCTCCAAAACCCGAAAAATTGCAATAACTTTCAAACCGTGGGGCCTTTTGACCTGATTCTTTTTCTGGAATGCCCTAAATAACAATTATATTCATCTGGCCAATTCAAACCTTCTAGGTCACCAAAATGGTGGCCAAATTACATGCTCTTATTTTTTCAAGATTTTCAAACACAATGATAGTGGAACTGTGAGAGTTGGAACCTTTATTTGACCCAAATGGGTATCCAAAAATGTAAAGACATGAAATAGAAACTAAGTCTAAGCACATTCTTTTGGGTGACACAAGATTGCCCTTATACCTCTGGATGCTCCTGCATCAGGGTAGGTACTATAGCAGACATGGTAGGGAAATCACCACATGATCTGCCAAACATTTTTTTTTTGATGAAAAATTATTAGAACAACTGAAAAGGGTCTTCTCATATTTGTGTTATCAATACATTAGAAACTCACCCTCTTCTAAAAATGAGACCTCTAAAACTCAATTGATCTACCTTCCCTTAGCTACCAATTATGATAGAAATTCATGAGACATAAATATTTTGTAGACATATCCTCAAGAGAAATTGCAAAAAATATATGCACATGGTTCATATATATAATAAAAAGCACCTAGGGAATGAAAATAAGAACCACCACCTAATTTGTACCTTACCTTCGAGGAACTGGAATGTAGGCCAACTCCTCCCAGATCAAAACTCACTACAGTTATGCAACTCCGTGGCTCTTAGAATTAAACTCCAAAAGAAGTCTCAGAGTTTCCACTTGTCAATCCACACTCCATACAATAGCTTCTACCTTCTCTATCATGGAATGCTCTAATGATCCTACCATGGGGATTTGTTTGTCTATTTTCTATTTAACTCCATTGTTTGGAAAGTCCAAGTTTTTAAAGTGATATATGAGATATACCAATTGAATCACTAGTTACTCAACACATGAAATTTTAAAAGATTTGTAATTTAGTTGCTCAACTAGACATTGCCTTGGTTTTCATCACTTCTTCTCTCCAACCTTTGCCACAATCATGAAAATAGAGTAATAACCATTTTGCGAGTAGAAAAGGAGAAGGCAACACAAAGAAAGCTCTCCATTTACTCTTGTTATTAATTTAGGCATAATTATGTGACCCATAAAGTTATGAAATACTGAAGATGACAACCCTCTAGCATGGAGCTTACCATTACTACATTTTTATGTTGCCCTCTATCTAGCGAATTATTGCCTCACAGTCCACATACCACATTTTTGCACTGACCAATTGCTATGCTTAGGCAAGAAATCATTAATTCCCTTATCCACCTCTATGTCTTTCATATATGTCAAACAATTCCCATGTCTTTAATGGGCTTCTACATTACATATTCATGTCTGTAAACACACTCCAACACTAGTGGGGAGAAATGAAAGGTGTGAACAGAGATGCTAGCCAATTTATTTAGCATTTCACTTTTCACCAATTTGAGAAGAACCACAATATGAACTAGAGGAAGGCCATGCCCCTATTCATAAGTTGCAATCACTATAATTAGTCCACATAGATATCTAATGAACCTTTATGTCAATGTTGATAATGTTTCTTTATCCATCAACATTATTCCCCCTTTTTTGTTATCGTGTGACTACTCAATGTTTCTCTTTCAAATGGTGTTATATATATGTTAAAAACCCTTTAAAAGATTTAAAACATTAAACCTCATCAAGTATCCTAAAATCCCTTAATACTTCATCAAGCTAACAAAATTAGTTGAGCCCTAGAATGGGCCTGGATAAAATTTTTTTGAACTGAAACATTTGAATTGTTAGATTGATCCAATGAACTTACTCCACCAATTGAGAAAATTTTGCAACACTAATTCAACCTTTAAACATCATTTTTACCTTATTGGTGCAAACTATAATGTTTTGCCTAGGTGGCCTATAGGGTGGCTTTAAAAACTGACCAAAAAAGTTGATACTTTGCTCTACATTCTTGTACCCTATCTAATTTTGCATTATGATGAATTTATAGTCAAAAAATATTGAGTATCAAAGTTTCCAACTCAAAACTACTTACAAAAAAATATGTTAAAACACAACAAAATGTGTTTGGTATTGGCCTTGAAAATAGGGAAAAGAAATACTTGGGAGCTTGAAAACTAGGGCTTTAGTTCACTGTCATGAGGGGAATATAATTTTGTGATTTGGGCTAATGAAAAATAATAGGGCACATTAGGCAAGCATGTAAAATGAGGTACTTGTTGTATTTTAATCTTCTCGCCAAAATTCATAATTCATATTTCCCTTCCAGCCTTTGAAATGTCCATAATCAAATACTTGTGGAAATATTAAAATACCAAGCTTCAAACCTTATAACATATTTTTTGCGGTCCACAAGTTCTCTGCTGTCAGATCTGAGGAAGATCAACAGAAGGCATTGTCTCACCATTGGAAGTTGCATGGTTAATACGTTAGTGACATGGCATCCAGAGGACACGTGTCTAGTGGGTCCAACTTGCAGGGTAGACATGTTTTAGTGCGTTAGAAAAGTTCCATGGCACCGTGGGCACTATGTCGCTATCATATGCTAAATGAAAAATCTTCATAGTGACATAGTGCTCGACGGAAATGTCTTACGACGGGTAGGTTGTGTCACACCAGGAAATGTTCATGACGAGCGATCAGTTCCACGGGCCGAGAAGTCAAAAAAGTTGGTGGGGTGCCATGGCGCCATCGAAAAACTCATGAGTTTTTCAATGGTGACATAGTGCCCAAACGGAAAAGTCCACCGCAGAAAATCGAAGACAGATGGGTCCCATTTTGTACCTCATCTACCCAGTTGGTGGAGTCTGGTGCCATGGTGGTGAATCATTTGAAGACACATGCAAATTAGAAGACCTATCATCAGTTGGCCGCTATGGTGCTATGGGGATTTAGCCTCAATTTCCTCATAGCGACATGGCACTTAGTTGACATGTGGTCACTCTATGGGGTCAAAGTATTGGATCTACCAGGTTGGTGCTTCGAAGGCCAATAGGGAGATGCCAAGTGTATGAGTCAGAGCATATGTGTTTTGAGAGCCTAGCAATTTTCAGAGGGAACGATGTGCAAAGTACGAGGTGGTTCTGATCATCGGATTGAGATTGATCTATGGTGGGCACCATCATGCTATGAGGAACTGCTCCAGAGATATCAACAGCGACATAGTGCTTAGGCACCACGTGCCCCTCAGTAGGGTCAAAGTAGTACGGACCCTCTAGGTTGATGCTTTTTTAGACCAATGATTTCCTACTAGGGTGGCACTTCGTTAGGACAATGGGGGACTGCCATGTATGTCAAGTCAGAATACAGATAGATTGTGGGACCAGATCTTCAACGCTACCAGTGCAGTAAAAGGTTAGGTTCTTGACCGTCAGATCAAGGAAAATTGACAGAAGGCACCATGTCACTATGGTGAAGTTGTGTGATATTTACCATAGTGACATGGTGCCCTTTTTCCACATGTCAGTGGGGCCAGGTCTCACCAAGGTGCGGTCACTGAGGTGATGCCAGTGTGCTGATGGCATTTCACAAGCCTAGAAGTTGAAAAGTAAGCACAAAACATGAAAAGTCTTCATGATCGTCAGATCAGGGTAGATCAACGGAAGGTGCTATCTCGCTATGGCAAAGTTGTGTGATCTTTACCATAGTGACATAGCATCTTGCTGACATGTGTCTCGCTGGTAGACCAGGGTTGACCGTTAATGGCTGGCAGTCGCTGCAATCATTGTAGTCAACATGGCAGTTAGTTTGATGTTGCAGCTAGATGGTGGTAAGGTGCCGCAGTCAGGTTGGTGACCACTGTGGTTAGAGATAATAGTGGGGTGCTATGTCACTATAATGACCCTCGGGGCATGTTCCCATAGCGACATAGCACCCAGTCCAATGTAAGGAATGGTCAGTGTGTGGGACCTTGAGGAGGTGGAAAAATAAACAGAGACGATTCGCCCACATGGCCTAGTTGGCACATAAGGAACTATTTGACTTGCTTTGACCTCATGGATTCATGAGCCAAAAATAATGAATCAGGTTGTTTACCATGAGATTTTGATCCTGTGATCAATGCCATTGACTCAGAAGTGAATGCAAAGTGCAAGGACATTCTACCACCATTACAGATCTATCTACTATGTCAGGGGATGTTTTCTGGTGTCGTTCTGTCTTCTCTAGGCTCTTTCTTAGAGGAATATCAAATTTTTGATACTCAAAACCATGTTCAAACTAGATCTTTGATTGGATTTTTAGGGTGAGAAGTTAATGCCAGTAGGTGAGAAGTAAATGTAATGCAAAAAAAAAAAATCCTCAGTTATGCCTGAACTATAAAGGCAATTTTGTGATCTTTTCTAGAAGAGGACTCTTTTTCTAATTTCTCTACTACTGCTTACAGGTCTATAGTGTAAAATTCCCCTTGTCTCTGAGCTCTATAACATTCTATATCATCTCCTTCAGCCATCAATGTATATGTGCATCCATCTTGCCTCTCATTGGTGTATTGTTGAGATCTGTGGCTTGCATACTGTATCTATTTTCGACCTATTGGATAATATATAAGTGAAATACTTTTCCTTGTGCTATTTAGTTCAGTTTCCTGATTTGTATGTGGTTGTTAATTGACATAAGTCTAGGTGTGTATGTCTTTTGAATGTTATCTTGGTTTTGTAGTGCATATATGAGCAGAAATGAGTCTAAACACTCTATTTTGGTGCATCACCTCCTTAGATTAGAACTAGGTAGATTTTCTTTCATGCTCTCCTTCTCCCTTTTCCTCTCCAAGAGTAGTTAGTTGCACCCTAATAGTAAGAGGAAGCTAGCCTTCTCCGGAGACTCAACTTCGTAGTTCAAGTCCCACAGCTTGGAGGTTGTTTCCATGTTTCACTAGGTTGTCCTCGCGCATAGGCCTTGGACAAGGGTGCAAACCTAAGTGACAAAATTTTTTGGCACACTCGGTGGGACTCTTTTTAAACAAATTTAAAGTCTACCGGTGTCAAGAAGAAAGAGTTTTAGAGATTAATACTAAAGAGGTAGTGCTGGCTTTAGTATTCAAGCCTTCAAGAGGCTGATTCTTCAAAGTACTTGGTGACTCTAAACATCAACAAATCTGGTTCCAGGCCAAAGTTGCAGCGATTGATGCCCAGAGCTGAAATAAGGGCATCTTCCAGAGGTAAATTTCAATATCAAGAGCTTTCTCTTTCAAATCCTAGAAGAAGGAGGACTAGAACTTCATTATCACCAGTTAGGGATGTAATAATAGTTAATATACCTGTAAGATCTATCTCTACTCCTCCTACTATTTGAACTCAGCCTAGATTGCCATCAACACTCATCAATAGAACACTTGTTTACATGGCACAACCAAGAGTTTATGCTTTTGCCACCTTTAATGGTGGAAGTCCTCTATTGTTAGCCCAAAGACATGATATACCAGTATCTACACTAAAAAGTATACCTGATTTTACTGGTGAAACTTCCATCTCCCCTTTAGAGCATATCAAAGAAGTAGCAAATGTCTGTAATATTCATGGTATCATAGAGGACGATGTTGCTGTCAGACTTTTAGCCTCATCTTTAAAAGGAAAAGTATTATAGTGGTATAGAGGCTTAGCTCATGGTTCTATAACCAATTGGGATGGACTAGGAGCAGGGTTATGGAAACATTTTGAGGATAGGAGTGACCATCTATCACTTTTAGAGCAGCTGACTACTATAAAAAGGCCCCCCCATGAATGTATGACTGATTTTAAGTATAGATTTCAAAAGACATGGAATAGAATACCTACTATAATGAAACCTACCCTTGGTAATGCCTTCTTGCATTACCTTAGAGCTTTTAATAGTGATATTACCACTACAATCCAAACTATGGGAGGAGATACCTTGCCTAATGCTTATGAGATAGCCATAAAAGCTGAGAACATCTTGATATAAGGAGGAAAGTTGGCTCCAAGGCCCCCTATGCCTTTCTTTCTTGATATCCCAAACCACCAACTAGCAATGGCCCCTCTTCCTACAACTTCTACATCACAAGCCCTTACTCCAGTTCCCCAAGCTTCCACATCCTCAAATGGGATAGATGAACTCAAAGAAATGCTCCAAGGTCTAGTGTTGAATACAGATAAGAGAGAGAAGACCCTAGATAAAAAATTGCAAGAGTAGGGGAGGGAGTTGAAGGACCAAGGAAAGAGATTAGAGGATAGTTTCTCTATGATACAAAAAATGAGTAACAAGGTGGTGGCCTTAGAAAGGAAGCAAGCTCAAGGTGGCAAGCCTCCCTAACTGCAATATCAAGCTCCAAATAGTGGTAGGCCTTCTAATCATTGGAATAGCTCTTTTGATCAGGGTAGGCAAAATAGTCATGCTTCTGCTTCAAGCTCAAATTAGAATAGAGCTATAGTCCCTCAAAATAACTTGGCCCAAGATAAAGATTTATGTCCTTCCTGCAACTATTCTTATACCTATTGCATGTGCCAGAAGGCAGAATCTTATTTGGCCCTGACTGACCAAGAACCTGTAGTAATGCAATCATACAAGGAGGATCATCCCAAGGAGGCCTCATATATTCAAGGACATGATGATTGCTCTTTCATGAATCATCAGATTGGGGAGCATTGTAATGTAAACTAGGATTTCATTGCTCATAACACAAGAAGTAAGAAGAGAGCTATGGAACATGCTACCCCTCCTTCTCCTAAGAAAGCCTCAAATTCAAGTGCTACACCTCATATACAAGTGGAAAATGAACAAACAAGTACTTCACAACATCAAAGGCAGGATTCTAGAAAGAAAGATGCAAGTGATCCTTATGTTGCCCCATCTCAACCTCTTATAAGTGCAGCTCCCAAAGTTTCTACTAAAGGTCCTAATACAACATTCAGTGTAGTAGATCAAATGAAGAAGACAAATGTGAATATTTCTATGTGGGATGCTATTGCTACCATACCAATACAAAAGAGGATGCTGTAGCAAGAGTTAGAGAAGATTGAACCCAAGGATTAGTCATCTACCATGGAGAGCGCCACAAGTCTAGTACAACCAGCAGGGGATGTGGAGATAAATACAAAGGTTAGACCTCCTCCATTCTATGTTTCTCTGATTATAGGGGGAAAATTAGTCCACAATTGCATGATAGATTCAGGGGCTAGTAGCTTAGTAATGCCTAGGTGTGTTGCTGATGCTTTAGGAATGAAATATGAGCCCATTGTTAGGGGTGTGTTACAATTAGATGGTAGTACTATCAAAACTGTAGGTATCCTTAGGAATGTGGAGATGGCCCTACATGCATGCCTTGGTTGCACTATGATTCAAGACATATCTGTTGCTGAAGTTAAGCCCTATTTTGCTATCTTTCTTTCAAGAGACTTCACTGCTCAAATTGGTGGATTCATATCTGCTGATTAGTCATATATGTCATTTAAGACCAAATATGGAGCCAATGCCTCAATTAGAGCAGAACCTCAAGCCCTTCATCACACTGAATCCTACACTCCCAATCCCATCAACATGAATTGCCCTATTCTAGAGATGGATGAAAATGACATAGTAAATGAGCCTGCCACTTCCATAGCGGAGATTCCTGATTTCTTCTTGGATGAATGGGCTAGTACATATTAGTTTGAGCCTATGTCAGAGACTCTTGAGATAGGTCTTAGTACATATTGCATAATAGAGAAAGATGCTCAAGTTCCTGATCTAATCGAGAATAATGATGATATAAGTGGAACATGGAGTATGTACTTTGATGGCTCAAGGAATAAGAATGGATTAGGGGCTGGTGTTATGTTGATCTCTCCTACACAAATAAGATACTACTTCTCCTTTAGGCTCTAATTTAGTTGCACCAATAATGTGGCCGAGTATGAATCTTTGATTCAAGGTCTCTTACTTACCCAAAAGAGAGGAATTCAAGCCTTGAGAGTATATGGGGATAGTGAGTTAGTAGTTAACCAAGTGAGAAACCAAAATATCACCAAAAATGGCCTACTCAAGTCTTATAAACATAGAGTCTGGAATTTTCTTGAGGGCTTCAATGCATTTAATATTTAGAGCATTCCTAGGAAAGAAAATAGACATGCTGATAGACTTGCAACAGTGGGTGCAACTTATGAAGTACCAAGGAATCTTGAGGAAGAAAAGAAGAAAAAAATAAAGGTGGTAGTGAGGCCTGCCATCCTTGACAACAACACTCATTGGCAGGTGTTTGATTCTGATGAGGAAATTATGAGTTTCTTGCAAAATGAGGTAGAATTCTCAGATAGAAACCAGTCAAGACTGCAAGATTAGTATGGTGATCAGATCATTCATCTCAGTTCTAACAAGTTGCCCAAGGGTCTCATTACCTTGGGGAGTGTCTTTAATCTTGATGATCAAACAAGAGGCAAAGGAATGAATCTAGCTACAGAAAAGGATGATCATGCCCCAGTTACAATTGCTGATGGAAAATCTCTGAATATGGGGAAAGTATGTTATGAAATTGAGCAAGAAAACTTCATTCATTTATGTCAAGAATTTAATGATGGATTTTCTTGGACATATGATGACTTAAAAGGGTTTGACCCTAGTTTTTTTCAGCATACCATAGACTTAATTGATAAGGCCAAACCAGTAAGGAAAAAATAGAGGCCAGTGAATCCTAAGATTGAGCCTCTAATGAGAAAAGAACTATCCAAGTTGATTGAGGCTAATATAATTTTTCCCATCAAGCACTCATCATGGGTAGCCAACCTAGTCCCTATTAGGAAGAAGAATGGAGAAATCAGATTGTGTGTGGATTTTAGGGATCTCAATTAGGCTTCCATTAAAGATCACCATCCTCTCCCTTCCATGGAGCAGATTTTGTCCAAGGTTAGTAGTTCAAGGATATTCTCTTTTCTTGATGGATTCTCTGGTTATAATCAAGTGCTGGTTAAAGAATCTGATAGACATAAGACAACATTTACTACTAAATGGGGCACCTATGCTTATTGCAAGATGCCATTTGGACTAACAAATGTAGGTGCCACATTTCAAAAGGCAATGGAGATGGCCTTTAAAAAAATTAATTGACAAGTTTGTCTTAGTATACCTTGATGATATAACTGTATATTCAAAAAATGTAGAAGATCATTTTGATCACCTAAGATAGGTATTTCTAAGATGTAGAGAGTTTGGGGTCTCCCTCAACCTAGCCAAATGTGTCTTTGCTACAAGCCAAGGAAAATTATTGGGACACATTGTATCTAAGGATGGGCTGACCATTGATCCAGAAAGAACAAAGGCAATACTTGCCCTTCCTATTCCTAAACACAAGAAGGGGCTGCAAAGTTTCCTTGGTAGAATAAATTTTGTAAGAAGATTTATTCCTAATCTTGCTACCATGGTGAAACCTCTTACATCTATGCTTAAGAAAGGTATGGTCTTCTCATGGACCAAGGAAGGGAAGGAGAGTTTTGAAGAGATCAAGACAGCCATAGCCTCAGCCCCTACTCTCATGAACCCAAATTTTGAGAAAGATTTCATCCTCTACACCCTAGGTGGTGAGTCAAGTATCTTTTCTGTCTTGACTCAAACAAATGACAAGGGTGAGGAGCAGCCCATAGCCTTCTTTAGTGAAGGGCTCAAGGAATATGAAGATAAGTACAGCTTTGTTGAGAAGTAGGCCCTTGTGGTCATCAGAGCCTTGAAGAAATTTAAACACCTCTTATCCCACAATAGGATCCATTTGTTGGTACCCCATGCCAGTGTAAAGGATTTCTTGTTAAGCAAGGATATTAGTGAAAAGAGAGCTGGATGGATCACTAAGGTAATAGAGTATGATGTTGATATTCAAATTACCAAGCTGGTAAGAGGGAAAGGGTTATGCAAAGAAATGTTATCAAGCCAGGATTCAAATGAAGAGGCTACGATGGTAATAATAGAGCAACAGGAGGTAAGAAATGCTAATGGTCCAAAGAGCTGGATAAATGACATGAAGAACTTCTTATCAGGGGATGGATACCCTCAGGGATTGGATAGAGCTAAAAGAAGAAAATATAGACTGTAGTCCATTCCCTATGTTGTAATTAATGGTTTTCTATTTAGGAGAGATTTTAATGGGACCCTATTGAGATGCATTGAAGAGGATCAGGCTAAGAGGATGATTAAGGAACTTCATGATGGCCTGAATGGTGGCCATTTCTCTGCAAGAACAACTACCATGAAGATCATGAGGGCTGGTCATTACTAGCCATCTCTGTTCCATGATTTTTATGGATATGTGAGAAAATGTGAGAAGTGTGCTTTCTTCTCAGGCAAACAGATGCTTGTAGCTCTCCCCCTTCATCCTATTCAGGTGGATCAGCCCTTTACCCAGTGGGGGTTGGATTTTATAGGCCCCATTAATCCTCTGTCTAGTGCAGGTCATAAATAGATTTTGGCTGCTACTAATTATTTCACTAGATGGATAGAGGCATTTGCCTTGAAGGATTCCACAGAACCATCGGTTGTTGAATTCCTTGATGGAATTGTATCTAGGTTTGGTGCTCCTTCTACTATCATCTTGGACAATGCTAGGTCTTTTGTTAGAACCCAGATTTGCGCATGGCAATGAATCACAATATCTACCTGAGCACATCATCAAATTACTATCCCTAGGGTAATGGTTTGGCTGAGTCTTCCAACAAGAATTTGATTAGAATCATGAAGAGGACAAAAGAAGACAATTAGAGGGTCTGGCATAAGAAATTAAGAACTACTCTGTGGGCTGATAGGATAACACCCAAGAGATCTGTTGGGAATTCACCTTTTGTGCTGATTTATGGTAGGGAGGCTAGACTCCCAATTTCATTGGAATTCCCATCCTTGGAATTGGCTCATCATCTAGAATTGATTAAAGATAATGCCATGTCAGTAAGAATGGCAGAGCTGATTGAACTAGAAGAAAAGAGAAATAAGGCTATGCAAACCCTAGAGATACATCAGCAGTAGATGAAAAGGAGTTTTGATAAGAAAGCTAGGGTCAAAACCTTTAGAGAAGGAGATTTAGTTCTAAAGTGGGATGTTGAGAGGGAAAAACCAAGAAGACATTCCAAATTTGATGCACTATGGAGTGGCCCCTATCTGATTTCCAGTTGCAAACAAGCTAATGCATTCCAGCTAAGCAGGCCAAATGGTGAAGTTTTGCCCATTCCAGTCGATGGGATCTATCTGAAGCCCTATTTCTAAAAATTTGGGAATCCATGTACATAACTAGTTTAGTTTCTTTTTTGTTATTTCCTTCTTTTCAAGAAGTGCACAGGCACAACCGTCTCCCTGTGAGGTAGCAAATTTTGAGGTGTCTCAGGTTGCAGAGGAAGTTTTGTTTTTTGTTTCTAGTTGCAGTTGCAGAGCTAGGGTTTTCAATGTTTTGATCTCCTCACAGAAGGGTTAGGGTTTCACAGTATGCACAAACCCATTTTTTGACTCCATAGCCCAATGGATTGTTTACAGGCACTGGTCATGCATCAAGTAGGCTCATGCCCCCTGTGAGTTGCCAAAAATGTTGTATTTTAATCTTCCTTCCAAAATTCATAATTCATATTGCCCTTCCCGCCTTTGAAATGTCCATAATCAAATACCCATGGAAATATTAAAATACCAAGCTTTGAACCTTATAACATATTTTTTGCGGCCCACAAGTTCTCTATCGTCAAATCTGAGGAAGATCAACGGAAGGTGTTGTCTCGCCATTGGAAGTTACACGGTTAATACATTAGCGACATGGTGTCTAGAGAACACGTGTCTAGTGGGTCCAGCTTGGAGGGCAGACATGTTTTGACGTGTCAAAAAAGTTCCACAGCACCATGGGTGCTATGTCGCTATCGTATGCTAACCAAAAAATCTTCATAGTGACATAGTGCCCGACGAAAATGTCTTACGACGAGCAGGTTGCATCACACCAGGAAATGTTCACGATGAGCGGTTAGTTCCATAGACTGAGAAGTCAGAAAAGTTGGTGGGGCACCATGGTGCCATAAAAAAACTCATGAGTTTTTCAATGGCGACATAGCGCCCAAACAGAAAAGTCCACTGCGGTAAATCGAAGACAGATGGGTCCCATTTTGTACCTCATCTGCCTAGTTGGTGGAGTCTAGTGCCATGGTGGTGAATCATTTGAAGACACGTGCAAATTAGAAGACATGTCATCAGTTGGGTGCTATGGCACTATGGGGATTTGGCCTCGATTTTCTCATAGCGACATGGCACTTAGTTGACATGTGGTCGCTTTGTGGGGTCAAAGTATTGGATCTGCCAGGTTGGTGCTTTGAAGGCCAATAGGGAGGTGCCAAGTGTATGAGTCAAAGCATATGTGTTTTGTGGGCCCAACAATTTTTAGAGGGAAGGATGTGTAGAGTACAAGGTGGTTCTAATCATCAGATTGAGATTGATCTATGGTGGGCACCATCGCGCTATGAGGAACTGCTCGAGAGATATCAACATCGACATAGTGCCTGGGCACCACGTGCCCCTTAGTAGGGTCAAAGTAGTATAGACCCTCCAAGTTGATGCTTTGTCAGACCAATGATTTCCTGCCAGGGTGGTGGTTCGTTAGGACAATGGGGGACTGCCACATATGTCAAGTCAAAATACAGATAGATGGTGGGACCAGATCTTCAACGTAGCTAGTGCAGTAAAAGGTTAGGTTCTTGACTGTCAAATCAAGGAAAATCAATGGAAGGTGCCATGTCACTATGGTGAAGTTGTGCGATCTTTACCATAGCGACATGGTGCCCTTTCACCACGTGTTAGTGGGGCTAGGTCTTGCTAAGGTGCGGTCACTGAGGTGATGCCAGGTGTGCTGACAGCATTTCGTGGGCCTACAAGTTGAAAAGCAAGCATAGAACATGATGAGTCTTCATGATCATTAGATCAGGGCAGATCAATGGAAGGCATTTTCTTGCTATGGTGAAGTTGTGCGATCTTTACCATAGAAACATTGCATCTTGCTAACACGTGTCTCACTGGCAGACCAGGGTTGATGGTTAATGACTGACAGTCGATGCAATCATCACAGTCAACGTGGCAGTTAGTTTTGATGTTGCAGCTAGATGGTGGAAAGGTGGCATAGTCAGGTTGGTGACCATTGTGGTTAGAGATAATAGTGGGGTGCTATTTTACTATAATGACCCTCGGGGCATGGTGCCCATAGCGACATAGTGCCCTGTCCAATATAAGGAATGGTCAGCACATGGGACCTTAAGGAGGTGGCAAAATAAAGAGAGACGATTTGCCCACATGGCCTAGTTGGCACATAAGGAATTATTTGACTTTCTTTGACCTCACAGATTCATGAGCCAAAAATAATGAATGAAGTTGTTTGCCACGAGATTTCGATCTTGTGATGAATGCCACTAACTCAGAAGTGAATGCAAAGTGCAAGGACATTCTACCACCATTATGGATCTATCTACTATGTCAGGGGATGTTTTCTGGCACCGTTCTATCTTCTCCAGGCTCTTTCTCAGAGGAATATCAGATTTTTGGTACTCAAAACCATGTTCAAACCAGATCTTTGATTGGATTTTCAAGGTGAGAAGTTAATGCCAGTAGGTGAGAAGTAAATCTAATGCAAAAAAAAAAATCCTCAGTTATGCCTAAACTATAAAGGAAATTTTGTGATCTTTTCTGGAAGAAGACTCTTTTTCTGATTTCTCTGCTACTGCTTGCAGGTCTGTAGTGTAAAATTCCCCTTGTCTTTGATCTGTATACCATTTTATATCATCTCCTTCAGCCATCAATGTATATGTGCATCCATCTTGCCTCTCATTGGTGTATTGTTGAGATCTGTGGCCTGCATACTGTATCTATTTTTGACCTATTGGATAATATATAAGTGAAATCCTTTTCCTTGTGTTATTCAATTTGGTTTCTTGATCTGTATGTGGTTGTTGATTGACATAAGTCTAGGTGTGTATGTCTTTTGAATGTTATCTTGGTTTTATAGTGCATATATGAGCAAAAAAGAGTCTAAACACTCTATTTTGGTGCATCACTTCCTTAGATTAGAACTAGGTAGATTTTCTTTCATGCTCTCCTTCCCCCTTTTCCTCTTCAAGAGTAGTTAGGTGCACCCTGATAGTAAGAGGAAGTCAGCCTTCTCCAGAGACTCAACCTTACAGTTCAAGTCCCACAGCTTGGAGGTTGTTTCCATGTTTCACTAGGTTTTCCTCATGCATAGGCTTTGGACAAGGGTGCAAACCTAAGTGACAACAATACTTAGAATTTCAGAACTAGAGACATCAATAGGACTGGTTTTTGCAAATGGAATGACCCTGAGAAAGTGTACAGATGGATTTTTCAAGACTTGAAAATTTGCATTCTTGAAGTATTTTTAGAGTAGAATAAAGTGTTATAATCCATTTGGTTCATCTATTATGGATTTAGAGTAATGACATCCCAAATAGGGGTATTGATCATTCAACCTTTCTTGACACCAGTAAAAAGTTATAAGTTGCATTTGGAATTGCATTTGCAAACTTATCAAATAGATTCATCATAGGCTCATATCTGAAACATAGGAAGTGTCTAACCTCTAGAATGCAATGAAAAGGGAATTTTTAAATTTTGGTCAACTAGGTCAAAGTTACAACTAGTCAAATAGGGCCTCCTAGAGTTTTGTGAAATTTGCATTAGCATGATGGAGATAGATAACCAACTTCGAGGGATTCAAAACCTAATAAAAAATATATCAAAACTACTTAAAAAAAGAATATAGGTTCTTTGGTATGCATTCTAAACACTTCCAAAGTGGTGAGTCACAAAACATAAATGGGTGCAAGATAGTCAAATGCAAACTAGGTTTCATGTTACTATTTGACACTTAAGCAAAAATGCAAAATTGAACATTGCTTGAAATGAAACTTCATAGAATGAATTGGAATGAAATTTTATCATTATTAGACACATGGATATGCTAATGAAAGGTGTTAGAAATATAAAACACCTTATAGACCTTAAAACAATAGTCTAGTACATGAGCAAGAAAATGCATTTACAACCCTCAATACGACTCAAAATTTTGGAATGGTACTCAAAATAGGAATGCAATTTTGAGTCCCATCATGGCCTACCCTCACCAAAATCTCAAGATTTTTCATTTATGGACAAAGGATTAATGACACCACTCCCCCTAACCATTGAAGCAGAAGAAAAAACACCAATAGAGTAGGAAGAATCGAAACAAATGTGAACCAATGAAGTATCAGAGGGTCAAATGATGGAAGAACCCAAAAAATATCCTCATGATATAGAGGCTAGGACCCTAGCTATAGTAGATATAGAGACTCCAATTATATATAATTCTCAAAAAGAGAAGATGCTAGAAAAGGAGTGATGAGGGAAAGGGACCTACAGAGAAAACTCCCTCTTTAGTCAAATATATGTCTCCAATGGGAACTACACCTATTTGGTTGAAGAGGGAGATCATGGTTTGTAAAACAAGGCAGCTAAGTGTATCTATAGCATAAGACACCTACAGATGATGCACAACCATTTTCCTTCATAATGAAGAACCAAGACTAGGACTTGCTTACACATATAGTCATTCCTCCTCCACATGCTGATATGGAAGATCTGACTCCTAGTGATTACTAAATCAAGGAGGTCTCGTTGGGTAAGCCCATGGAAAATACTATCAAAGTTTTTATTACTATAGGTGTGAGAGAAGTGTTCAAAAACATAGATAGAAATGAGGCATAATTGATAATTCTATGGAAACAAAATGAAATTATGAGAGGTTATCTGCATAAAATGGTGGGCTTGATAGACCCAAATCATCCAAAGATTACTCTTGCTATGACATTAGAGAGGAAGGAAATGGAACAACTCAAATGGATCCATTTTTGGAAACATGTTAGAAGTGGCATGATAATTTTGATCAAAAGGGTGTACAAATAATAGAGGGTAATTTGAACCTATTGCATTATGTTTAGTCAAGTGTGGATAAAGTCCATATTGAACTAGGATTTTGGGTTAATGGATGAGGTACATACCTGGGCTAAAGACCTAAAGATTTTGACAACAATAAGGGTAAAAAGTATCATACACTCTTGGAGGTATGTTCAATAGAAGAGATTGATAAGCTCAAATATTGGATTGAGAAGATAGCTATAGGAATTAAGGCCATGGAAAAATTCCTTTAAGATATTCAAAAGTTGAAAGACCAGACTCAAGAGCATATTTTGGAAGTAGAGAAGTACTATGATATTGTTGCCCTTGAGATTTTTGAAGATGAGTCAAAAATAAAGCTCAAGTCAATGAAATCATTTTTCAAACAATTCCAAAGAACTTTCAATGATTCTTCATTTAATGAAGATATTAGGAAAGCATTTAAGATTGAAGAGGTATTGTTACAACTGGACACTAAACTTGAGGATTTTGCAGAGACCATATGGAAGTTAGCAACTACTAGTAGACAATTAAGGATAAGTATCAAGAATTAGATTTATGAAAGCTTCCCAAGTAGTAGAGATTATAGAGAAATTTAATAGTAAACATCCATACATCACTCTAGTATAAAGGGGTACAGAACCCAGAAGCTAGAAATTCAGTTTTGACACTTGGGAAAATTTTGAATTTTTTTTGAAACTATCATCAGGGTGGACTGGTGTGCTATTCACAGAGGCAAGCCAAAAATTTTTGAGAAGTAATAGTGTGCCGATGTCATGCCTAAAATTTTAGGGCAAAACACAGCTAACAATTATTTATTTATTTGAAAGGAAAATAGATTGCCTTACTCAAGACAAGATGCAGTTAAAAGACTACTCGTTCCATCTAACCAAGGTAATACAAGTTTAACCTTTTGGTCTAATCTAGTACACTAAATACCATTATCTAAATAGGGGATGATGCCTTAATAATTATCTTATGATGGTCTACCAGCAAGGAAACCTTCCATCCAAAAGGATAACTCAAAATGGTTCTAAGATCTAATTACAATTCCCAAAAGGTATCTAGTTAATGAGGGAAACATTAGTTTCTTCCTTTTTAATGACACAAGTCTAGATACAAGATCATAATACAATTTAATAATAAAAGTTAAGATATATATGTATAATTCCTCATTAGCATCTAAGTATATATATCATAGAATGCATATTATATCCCAATTACATTGGTTTTATATTGTTGGGTGGATTGATCTTAGATTATGATATATATATATATATATTAATCATCATATAATAAATCGATCTACTAAATTTCAATACTTAATATATATTAAGTATTTTAAACATTATAAGGAAATCTAGTTATAAAATAAATGTACATATAGGTACATAACATATTCTAAACTCTCAACCAACTAAATATTTACTTACCACTGTTTAATCACCTAAATCTTAACTGTGTCCTCTATACTTTCCACTAACCAGTCACCAAATTAATATCTAATAGCTATTCCACTTAATTGTTTATGAATTAGTTAACCAATATTTCTACCATTATCTATATACTAACATGTCGACCTCACTAACTTTCTAATTAACTTACACTGTACAATTAACAAAAGATAAATTTTAACTATATTTATTATCACTAACCCCTAACTAATCATATTGATATAACTCATTATCTTGATATCAATACTATTCTAAAAATACTTTATCTCCTAGCTCAACTATAAAATTATCTTCTAACTAAACTATTAAAGTTGATTAATAACTATTGTTAACTACCTAGTTTAAACACTTATACTAACTTATACTGACTAACTTTTAGTAATATGAAAATCCTACAATACATTCCTTATCCTTGTTTTGAGAAACAAATATTTCATAACCAAATCCTTAATATACATTGAAACTTTTTCCTAAGTTTTACTACCTTAATCAATATTAAATATCCCTCTCTACACATCCCTAAACCCAACTTATATCCTTCAATCCTAAGTGTTTACTTTAATTAAACCCCCTATCCTAGGAGAATTTCCTTACCTTTCCTAGACTCACATGACTACTAAAGTTGTTTCACATCTTCCAAGGGACATAGTCTGACATGGGTTCCTTAGCTTTGGCTAGATCCCAAGGCACCTAGGGTTAAGTGAGTACACCCTTTATAGTTCTCATGAGGGTGGCAGCTTTTCCTATGTGTTGGGTGGCACTCCTATGTGTTTGGTGCTCATATGCATGAGTGGAGGAAGTTGGAGAATTGGGGACCACTCCCCCTCCCATGTACTTATCTTCCCAACGCATCATTCTTTCACTTGTCATGTCCAACTTACATAACACATACATATAAATATATATATTTTTTTTGCTTGTGTATTTTCTTAAACTTGTACTTAGGTGGTTGATTTCCTTACTAGGGAGATGTGTAGGGATTTATTTTCATATTTATATAATATTTTTGAGTTCCCATTCATGTGACTCTCATAGCTCTTGACATGTCTATTGATATGAATTAGTTTTTGTTAGGTGTTTCTTGTGTTAGCATTTTTCTAGGGTCAATATTATCTTTTTCTTTAATTTTCTATATGGGGGGAATCACTAGGAATATTCTATTGAGTATTATAGTGGACTGTAATAGAGAGAGTGGTATATTTTTTTTCATCCCCATACAAAATCCAAAGAACTAAAAGTGCATGTACAGGTTTTCTCTCATGGTATTTAATATGTAATATGTTTGATGTATCCTCCCTATGCATCTATGATGTTATTAGTATCGATTTAGTAGTAATAAGATGTTGCTACCATATTCCAATATAAATATATAAATAAATGGGACTCTTTATAATTTGTTTGAAAAAAACATGAAATACCTTTGAAACAAGATCAAATATGAAACCTATAGATTTGTATTTTTCTTTTAGAAATGGAACTAAAAAGGGTATTTCTTGTTGAATTAATGTGTACTAGAATTTCTTCACATAATCAAATCCTTGAAAGGCTTTACCTTAATCTAGTCTTAATTTCAAATGAGTAAAATGCAACAATACATATTTGTTCTTCAAGTATCAAAATAAGTGGTTATCTCTAAGATGAAATCTTTCCATACCCAAACTATGATACATCGATTTCCCCTTTACCATTACATCTAAATGCAAGAATCTAGAATTTTTACAGTGCAATTACATATGACCATATCCAAAATTCTTCATTTCTCTCATGGATTATTTACTCTCCACAATGTACACAAGGTGATAATCTCACTTTTAAAATACAATATACAAAAGACACAAGTGAAGGGTTCCACTTTTATAATACAATATACAATCACATAATGAGGATTTCATCCCTTCAAATACATTACATAATGACACATCCCTTTTTGCTTCAAAAAGGAATGGATAACCCTATTATCTTCATGTATCCAATTAGTAAAAACATACAAAAATAATATACAATTGAGAATCATGGAGGCTCACCTCCCATCCTAGGTTTCTAAGAAGCCACCCACTGAGTTAGGGGAAACAAGGATCAAATAGTGTTACACTCAAGCATTTCAAAATGCATGCAAAAAATAATATCACCATACACTTACAATCCCTCCATGGTTTAACACAATGATCCACCATTGTAATCATGAAAATAGTGGGTGAAGATAGGCTCTCCAAAGAGGAGAATGTCATATCCATATACACATATACAATTTCAATTGCACAATTCCTCTTCAAGGCTATTGAATTACATCCTCCTCATCACCTCAATACAATTATACCTCCCATAATACAAATGTCTCTTCAAGGCTATTAAACAAGGAATATGGCTTCAATGGATCTCGTACTTCTGAACAACAAAACCCTCTCCAAGAGGAAAAATCTCTCAACTTCAATGTTGAGCCCAACTAACCCCTTCACCCAAGGCATCTCTTCCCTCCAAAGAGTGAGTGAAGACTTCAAACCCATTTACAATCAATAATCAAAAACAAAGAAAAATTTCAAGGGAAATCCATCACAAACAATGGCACATACCCACAATCTCAACACAAACACATTACATGGATTTTAACAAAAAATGAACAAGAACAATATCATTGAGCAAGAGCACATGAGAGTTATGGCATGGGCACCAACCATAGTCCAAGGTAAAGGAAAGCATGAAATTTGTTGCAAAGCTCCCTTCCCTTTAGTTCATCCTCCTTTCAAACCCTAATTGTCTCTAAACTTAGAGAGTGAGTGAACACCCCACTAGTTTGTCCAAGACCACTAAAAAAAGACTCTCCTACTACCTCCTTTTGGAAAAAAACATCAATCCACTATCTCTTACAACTTTGTCCCTACCAAATTTGTAACTTTTAACTAAGGGAAACAATGGGGTTGAACTGATGGGACAACTCAATTTTCGAATTGGTGGAAGAGTGCATTGGTTAAGGGGTCCCCTAGGCCATCTAAGCAATAAAATGGTCAAATTTAGGCCCCTAACATATTATGCTAACATATGGGTAGCTTATTTTCACAAAAATGGTAATTTGGGACCACCTATTGACCCTCTAAAATCCTTGTCAAGTTTGAATTCGAATTTTCCTTGATGATGAGCTATCCTATCCTTTCTCCAAGTGGATTTACTTAATCAAATGAAATGTAATTAGTTTAAGTATAACCATGACCAGAACCCTAGGTGACATGTCATCAACACATGAACAACTACAAGTGTCAAGTGACACATTAAACCACATTACACATTACAATGACATGTCCCTACTTACTCATGAATTTAAATTCATAACACACACACAAGCTTACATTTATGAAATAAAACACATCACAATGAGGCTTTTGAATCTTCCAAGATTCACCTTGGCTAAACCATATTCACATAATTTTGGACCTTGTTTCCCCCAAATAATTCTATAGTTCAATTACCTACACACTAACTCTAACATCAGTAGCTCAATGAATTTTTTTATATAAAATGCATGTATATAAGTGCATGATAATTTCATATTAAACAATTCACCTTAACATCATAATCAATTTTCATTTTCTAATCATTTTCACATAAAGCATTTAAAGCATCAAAATATTAGAATCTACATATTGACATTAATATCTAATCAAATGATCAACTAACATTCTAAACCACATCATAATCTATTTCCTATCATAATGATGAAATGTTGAATCTATACTGTTAAGTCATTCAACATGAAAATTAGTTCTAAACACATATTTTAGGTTAAAATCATCAAAATGCAAACATCACAACTAATATCCTTTGATTCACTTAAATATAGTTTGATTGCTAACAATATCCTATTATCATTATGAGATAATACATTATAAGGTGTATCAATTTTGCCAAGTAAACATGATGTTTGTATAGTCATGTCTCATAGTTTCAAAATCTATCATAAAATAAATCCATTACATTTTATTGGGCTGTAAAATCTGTCCTTATGAATATCAACATATCCACCTAATACTACTTGCACAATAATTGGATTATTGCATTACATCATACTGAGTTCTATTGTATAGACCATTATCTAATTTTGATAACAATTTTCATTTGTGACTATTAAAAATGTTCTCAAGAGTGCATGTTGATTTATCTTTCCAAAATTCAATTATCCTAATAGCCCATATTATATCATGAAACTATCAACTTAGTTTTTAGGTTATGACATCTTGAGCCTTTATTCCATAGGTCTTAGCTTGTCAACCTAATGTAATTTTGAATATGATACTTAACACAACAATGATTAAAACTTATATCAGTCCTAGTAAGATCTTAGGTTCATAGTTATGGGATACTCAAATCTTGGAACCTACTTACCATCATTCTATCATAAGGTGTATGATTACAGTATAAAATTCACATTCTATACATAAGAGGTAGAAACATAACATTTCATCTTTCGACTCTTCATATATATAATCATATTCATGTTATTAGGATTTAAAATAGGGTACGGGGGAAGGGGTCTTACAGCTGATAGTTAATTGCTAGTTCATAATACATGCACTAGAAAGACATTCTAATGAAAATTTAACTCACAAAAATTCTTAGAGAAGGTCAAGCTTCCATTTTTAGAGCTTCCAGTGATTCTTAGATCCTCTTACAGCTTCCTTCTTATCTACTTTTAAAAAAAATGTTTTAAGTCATGTAAAGGCTCATGCACCCATTAATTGATAAAAATAATGGTGGAGTCCTACTTAGCACCATTTAGAGAGTCATTTTGTTTATAATTAACTTTGTTTTATTAAGTTTAAGCATATTTTTTTATTAAGAGATCTCTCATCCTCAACACAAATTGAGGAGATGATTTCTTTTAAATACATGGATGTAATATATAATCTAGGCCATTATTTTAATATAATAATATATGTTATTGGTGCTTTCATTATGAATGTAGTTATTCTTGCCAGAGTGTTTATTTTTGTGAATGCATGTTCATGAATAATAATGGAGCTAAAGGTTTTGTTGTGTTGATTTGATTGTGTGATCTTTTAGTTCTGGTGTTTTTTTCTTGTTAAAAAATTGTATTGATGTACCGAGTTTGAGAGGAGATCATCCTATTGTTCCTACATAGCTTCTTGTCTCACATGAGTGCACTTTCTATAGCTTTTTTCTTCAATGAGAAGTGAAACATCTTTCAATTTTTACTAAGTTCCCATCGATGAAAGAATTAGTGGATTTCTAGAAGTGTTGCTTCTATTTTCATTGATTTCCTACCTAATATTTTCAATGATTTAACTCATAGACATGTTGTTACCATGGTTTATGTCTATTTAGAATTTCCCTTTTAACTTATTTTTCTTTCATCTTGCATTATCTACTCTTTGTTATTTGTTTGCTAACACTTGGTTAAATTAGGAATTCATATAGTTGCATTGTTAAATTGCATTTTATCATAAAATAGAAAATGCCAAAAATATATCTCTTTTGTGGTTACTTTTCATTATAACAAATGAAACATCTTATCCAAATTTGTTCAAACTAGGAAAGGCCATCCTATGAATAAATACATTTATCTTTAATTGAGTGGACTCTAGTAGGTCAAAGGATCACTTAGAACCTTGGAGTTGATCCTAGATTAGCTTCTCAAGAGAGGAGTTTGAAAGGATTCCTATTGTTAATCATTACGAAAAATGATAGCTCAACAAAATTAGTACTAGAAGGAGGGCCTCATTCCATTCAAAAGAGAAAAACCAACTCATTGTAATGAAATTTTGAAGCTTTTGGAAGTTCAAAATTTTTTTTTTGTCCAGAATTGTCAAAAGGTGTGTAGGTGCATTGTTTTTGAGAAAGCATGCTTTTGTAGAGGTGTTCATTTTTCAAGAATTAACTTAAGATGAAATATCCTAATTCAACATCTCCATTTAGTTAGCTTTAAGATCTTCACATAGTGAGCTTGAGTTCTTAGAAATCACCACCATTTTTGTAAGCCTCACAGTGACAAAGGATTTCCTAGAATTCTACCACTTCCACTCCAAATTTCACCACCTTTTGTTCCACCTCCAAACTAACCTCCACCCATTGTTCCACCAAATCCTCCACCAATTGCCTTCATTTCAAACGTGGTAGATTCACTAATTAACTTGAAAGGTGCACACAATGACCTTCCCTATTGAAATTCTTTAGAATAACTTTGGGGGGGGGGGGGGGTGGTGAATCAATTATCCAAGGTCTAGATGTACAATTAAATTTTTTTACAACTTAATAAAACCATAAAAATTTTATCATCATGCATGCATCCATAAGATTATGCAATGACTTAAACTTGTAGGTTATTGTCAAATCAATTTGCAGAAATGTAAACATTAAACATAAGAGATTCTATCAACACATTTCACACAATGATTTATGTGGAAACCCAATTTGGGAAAAATCACTAGTAACATGCTACTTTTTTTCACTCTTCTAAAGTTATGCCCTATGAAAGGCCAACCCTATTAAATGTTACAATGCACATTGTTAAATGTGATCCGGTTAAAGGATTTCAATCACCGTGTTAGGAGTATGCCTTTTTAGAGGACTTTAGACCATTCACTTGGAATGTCACCTGGTATAAGGATTTACCCTAGACTAACATAATTATTAGAGAGTAATAGTAAGGCTTGATCTAACAATAACTTACAACTCCATTTGTAGATTATAGGTCTCTGTTTTAGTCCTCCATTCTACCTAGCTTTCACACACTTCAACTCTGATAGCTTGTTCACCCTTCAAGCATCTAGACCATTAAGCCTTCTTTCTTAACTTGCCAATCTAGACTCTTCCCTTAGGTCATTGAATGAAGCAATACCCTAGAATCCTTATCTTCCTTAGGTTATTGCACATGAAAACCATTGCTTCTGACCAACCATCCCTATAAATAGATAATTAATATATTTTTCCATTCATTCTCCATCATTAAATTTAGGGTTAGGACAAATTAGGTAGGATTCAATGAATCTACCTGATGGGGACACAACCCAAGAACAGAATGGACACAATAGAAAAAGGGAAATTATATTAACTGAAAAAATAAGCTAGTACAAATAGTACAGAGAAAATAAACTTCAGAACATGCCCTAAGGGCTTACAATAGAATAAATCTGGAGAATATTTCTCCTTTTAGCACCTCCTCTCAAACTCCACTCCGAATTGCCTTTTACAATGCCAGAAATCTCCTTAAATAGACCTCGGAGGGTTAAGGACTAGGAGTACATTCTAGAAAGTGCTAGTAGGCATCCACCAACAAAATAGAAGGTTCCAAAAGCTGCGTTAGAAGTCGGTGCAAATCTAGAAGAATCCAGAAACGGTAGCCAAACTTCTGGGAGACATAACTTTTGAACCGTAGCTCCGATTGATGAACCGTTTACATTTTAGAAAAGATCTCGAAGTGCTCTATAGCCCTATGGACAAGCTTTTCTTGTCCCCCATTTTTCAACCCTTTTCAAGGTCATTCAATGTGCCAAACCTGATTTTGAAGCACTCTTAGGAGGTCTCCAAAACCAAAAAAATTGCAATAACTTTCAAACCATGGGGCCTTTTGACCTGATTCTTTTCTCGAATGCTCTAAATCACAATTACATTCATCTGGCCAATTCACACCTTCTAGGTCACCAAAATGATGGCCCAAATACATGCTCCTATTTTTTTGAGATTTTCAAACGCACTGATAGTGGAACTGTGAGAGTTGGAACCTTTATTTGACCCAAATGGGTATCCAAAAATGTAAAGACATGAAATAGAAACTAAGTCTAAGTACATTTTTTTGGGTGACACAAGATTGCCCTTATACCTCTGGATGCTCCTGCATGACTACCCCTCATTCCATATCATTTCTAGAAATTTCTCCTTCAATTCTCTTTGAATTCACCTCAAAATGGTTTACCGTAAATTCTAGGCCACCATCTTATCAATCTTATCTTCTACCTAGTTCACGCAATTCAAGAAAACAAACTTTTTAGCTCATATTTATTAGTGTAAATAATTATTATTTTCACTTTACTTAAGTTTACTTAGGATAAATGCATTATTTTATTATTTATTATTTTAGACACCTAGGAGTTTGTGTACTCATATGAATTATCATGTTGACAACACAATAGTAAGCAACTCTATATTAGCACATGATGTCTACAACATTGTAGTTTACATAAACAACTGAGTTGTCATGTTGACAACATAGTTGTTTGCACTCTTAATTAAGCACATGGTGTCTACAACATAATTTTATGTGACACACCTTTGTAGGCTTATCCTCTCATCATCACACTAACTCCTATGGTTAATGGAGGATAACCCATTCCTATTGGACATGTGCTTAGTTGTGAGGCTTATCATGTGGCTAACTCCTAAACATTCTGGATGCATCTTAGATGCCTTTATATACATAAACTCTTAGTGTACTATATGAATCAATTTAATCAATTAATTACACTGAATTGAATATCATATTGTGATGTGAATATCAGGATTTAACTGTGTGATTTTGAGTCAAACTCATTGACCCATGTTTCATGAGTAGTGATTCAACATGAATCCATCTCTCATGAGAATAAATTGAACACTTAGCACTCATTGGATCTAGGTGATGCTGACAAGGGTGAAGCACCGGGACTTCCCGGGAGGTCACCCATCCCAGTACTACTCCAGCCTGAGCGTGCTTAACTACAGAGTTTCCTCCATAGTTAAACCCAAAGCTTGCAACCCCATTTGCAAAACCTTCACCAAGTGTTGTGCCTTATGAACCATTCATTAGAGAGCCCCTTAAGCTCATCAATTGAATATCATATTGTTATTCTAATCATTCCCTATTGGCCTCTTGTGCTAGTTTTTGTGCTTCTTGGTCTTGGGTGAATTTTTCCCTAAAGTAAATTCTTACATGTTATCAGAGCCATAGGAGCATCATTTCATAGCCTTTGGAGATAATTCTTACTTCACCTCTCTTAGGACACCTTGACTTAGATCCAAAGTATATGCAGCTAGTGGGAGCATCTAGAGCCAAAACAGACCTCACCATTACATCTAGAGGATCAAGTCGATGAATTTCAACTATAAATTTTCCTATGTTGGGTTATAGTCAATTTTGGGGCAATTTTGTTTTGCAAACTGACATCCAAAGGCCCAATTTGCAGAATTGGTATGATCATTTTAGATCTTTGAATTTAATTTTTAGATAAGCATATTTTATTATTTTAGTCTCTACAATTTTTGTGCATTATTTTTCAGATTTGTGTATTTTGTCCAAAAAAAATTTGGCCATTAGGCTAGTAAGAGAGATTTTTTGCAAGTAAAGATTAGATCTTGGTAGTACTAATTAGATATTGGCACCATATTCAAAAGGTTAAAAAACCCCCAAATTGACTTTTGTTTTACCAAAATTGGATATCTAAGGTGAAATCTAGAGTCAATTGATTTTTGGAGGTGCGACAATGGTGATTTAGGAAAAATAATTATAGAGGTGATTTTCAAACATCGATATCTCCCTCATACAAACTCCTTTTTCTGAGCATTTTTTTTGTTTTGGGGTAGAATTTCATGATGTACACATTGGTGTAGGATTTTTGAGCTCTTTATTCTTGAATTTTTCTATAAATTACAAATCCTGATTTTTACAACTTCAAATACTTGGTATAGGCTCATCTAGATTCCAATTAGGTTCCATTTTTTTGAGAGTGAATAGTTTTTCATCTACTTTATAGATCTATAATTAGATTATATGCTTGTGTGGACAGAATTATCACTTTTAGAAATAGGTCATTTTATGCATTGTATTGCTGCAAATTTTTTGTATTTCTAAGCTGCATTGTAAAGTTCCAAATTTGAACTATAAAAGGAGGTTGTAAAAAGAAAAATTAGAAGTCCACTAAGGTCAAAATTGACAAAGTTGCCCATTGTAATTACACTACCTATAAAGTGCCAAATCATACATTGGGGAGGTTGATTGATTATTTCTATATTTTGGGGGGTGCATGCATTCCTTGATCTCATGGAGTTTTGTTCCCCATGTCAGGGTGGTCTTAGAACAAGGTTGACAAAGACGAAATATTAGAAATGGAGTGCCTCACTCATTGATCATCTAAGGAGAGAACATCCAAAGTTATTTCCTTATTTATGTTCCAACGAATTGATCTCTTCCATTGGTTAGATAACTAATTTGCCACCTATTAATAGACTTTTGGATGTCATTTATTTCAGTATCAATTCTAATATATATAAAGTCATTGACAAGTGATGATATCCTTATGATATTTGGATGTGTCTTTGGGAAGCATATGGAGATCCATGAGTCCCTCCATTTCTAAAGGGAATTCTATCTTTAGTTGCTTCAATAATGGTTCCTCCAACTCCAAATGAGATCACACATCCTGAT
Source organism: Cupressus sempervirens (assembly GCA_028749045.1). NCBI lineage: Eukaryota > Viridiplantae > Streptophyta > Pinopsida > Cupressales > Cupressaceae > Cupressus > Cupressus sempervirens. The sequence continues at coordinate 819,791,386 of CM053783.1, forward strand.
ACTCCTATTGATACTACTAATCCAATTCTAGCCTCATATGCTCTTGATTTAGTATAGTAGGTATTACCATGTCTTCCTACTTTAGCTTCATGGGATGACTTCCTTCCAGAAATTGTAGGGCTATTCATGGAGTCTGACATTGAAGATGTGGGAGACATCATCAATGACACTATTCTTCTCTTTGTTGAGGAGACTTCTTCCATCATTACAAGGGTACACTTTGACCCTTAAACACTTGAGCTTTCTTCCAAGACTAACATGCTTGTGGCTTCTTTACAATAGATGGAGAAGGACTCTATCACTTATCAAGAGTCATTTTAATCTGTGGAGATTGTACTATAGTTTCCTCAAGCATTATATTTTCTAAGGATTCTTCCTACTAGTTGGGAAGCATTATCTACCACACCTATGGCACCATTTCTTCCTACAAGGAGGACCATCATTCAACTTTCATGGTGTAGCTTCTTTAATCATCAAGAAGCTTATTTCATATGTGTGCCTACATCATTCAAGGGAGGCAACATTGCTTCTCTTCCTTCATCTTCCTATAAGGATGGTTCATCATATTTGGAGATTGATTTGGCTTCATACATGGACATGCTTCCTTGTTTGCCACCACCTTGTGGGCATTCACCAGATTGGTTCATGGCATCTTCATTCATCAAGGAATTTTTGACATTTAAGCAAACTTCAGAGGTAGCATCCACCACATTCTACATCTATATCCTATCTTCCATCTTCCTATCCATAGTTGGAAGCATACTTGCATCTCTACTTGGTATTTCTTCTTTCTAAAGGGAGAAACACTATTTTTCAGCATTAGATTTTCTTCTATCTTCAAGCACTCATCATCTAGAGATCCTTCACTAAGAGGGGGATTTCATCAAGGGATTATTTATTGTATATGCATGATGTATGTCATAATGAGGAGTCTTGATTACTCCATCCATTCATGCATCCTTCTTTCTTATACTTTTCTCTCTTTTTGGGGAGGGTTTTTCCCATGAGGTTTTCCCTCTTTCTCCATTTGCAAAGAGATTTCATTGCATTTTAGCATTGTATTTGTACTTGGGTACATAACATGGCCTAGTAGTTAGGACCCATTATGCATTTCATCATAGCTTTTGTGAGCTTAAGTGTATTCCCCTAAGTTTCACTTAAGGGGGTGTGTTGGTGTAAATAATTATTATTTACACTTTACTTAAGTTTACTTAGGATAAATGCATTATTTTATTACTTATTAGGTTAGACACCTAAGAGTTTGTGTACTCATATGAGTTGTCATGTTGACAACACAGGAGTAACCAACTTTATTTTAGCACATGGTGTCTAGAACACTAAATTTTGCATAAACAACTGAGTTCTCATGTTGACAACATAGTTGTTCACACTCTTAATTAAGCATATGGTGTCTACAACATAATTTTATGTGACACACCTTTGTAGGCTTATCCTATCATCATCACATTAACTCCTATGCTTAATAGAGGATAACCCATTCCTAGTGGACATGTGCTTAGTTGTGAGGCTTACCATATGGCTAACTCCTATAAATTCTAGATGCATATTAAAGGCCTTTACATATAGGCACTCTTAGTGTACTATATCAATCAATTCAATCAATCAATTACAATGAATTTAATATCATATCATTATTATGATCATACTATGTTAGTCTTTTGCATTAGTTTTTGTGCTTCTTGGTCTTGGGTGAATTTTTTCCTAAAGAAAATTCTTGTATGGTATCAGAGCTATACCAAATTATTACAATATCCATCAAATTCATGATCTTTCTAATAATGCTGGCACTTGGCATTAATTAGCATCTGATGCTTAGCACAAACTATGTTTCTTGACATCTTCTATAAAATTACTTGACACTAACTAAATTTTACTGGTTCTCAACATGCACTAAAATAGACTTTTACTTAGCTCCAACTAATTTTTTTCTCAACTTGCACTAACTTTTCTTGGCACCTATTGTCCATTCAATCAAGCTTGGTAGAAAAACTTTGTTTAACTTTGTCTTTTAAACTTGCTTAGTGTAATCAACCTTTGCAACCTTAAGTAGATTGTCAATGTGCTATGATATCACTATCTTATCTGATTCTTGTACTCCTTTTTATATCATAACTCAACCTTTCCTCTAGGTGCTATTGTTACATCTTTTGATCAAATCCTCTTTGTTAATCAAATAAGTGATAGTACTTAAATCATGTAAGTAGTTGTCTTACCAACACATATTATGTTGGAGATTAGTGACAAAACAATAATTGAAATACATCTATCATACTTGTATCAATCTATTTTCAACAATCTCCTTCTTTCAACACTTCCCAATAATCTTGGGAAATTCTTCCCTAGGTTCATCTATGGAGAAACACAAATACCTAAGGACCATGCTAATGTTTAAAAAAAAATATGTAATCAAAAGAAAATTCAAGAAGAGAATGTGTACCTTCATTTATTCCCATACTCATTGGGAGAAGTTGTATTTAATTGGTAAGTGAACTTTCCACCAGAATGTATCTATTGGGCCACCTTTGAAAAGTTGTTCCTTGAACAATTAAAAACATTCATCAACCTAGTTATGATACATCATCAGTTCATATTAATCAAAAGGGATCCAATGGAGACTATTTCATGTTTCAATCATTGGTTCCATATGGATTACCACAATTTGGAAACACCTTACACTATACCATTTGAAGTTGCAATTCAAATTTATCTCAATGCTATGGACTAGCTAATAGCTATCTTTCTATAGAGACTCCCTGTTCCAAACATTGACACATTAGAAATGCTATTCAATGAAGAAATTACCTTTACCAAGAAAGCCAATCCTAATAGAGGAGGATTGGTGGTTACAACTTAGGTGACTACAATGACACCAACATATCCTACTAGAACATCGATGATGCCTAGTCAATTGAAAATTATATTTCCTTTCCAATCTTTGTTTCTTTTTGTCTTTGAATGAGAATTTTTCTTTCCATAATGATTCAACTACTTTATATAAATAATATAGATCAAATTTGAGATGGATAAGTATCACGTGGATTACTCCTTTTTATACAAAGAGATTAGATTTAAAAATCTAAAAATTGTGTATAAAAACAATTAACTGAATTTACTTAATGTAGAGGCAATTAAGGAAGTTGCATAGGTGAATATATAGCCTATAGAAAAGTGAGCTAATCACTTAGGTAACTACAATGACACCAAAATATCCTACTAGATTACCAATGATGCCTAGTCAATTCATTCCAATGAATCTAGTCCTGCTACAATAGACACTAGCAATACTAGTTCTAGCCATAACCTATGTAGGATACAAACCTTAAAAAGCTTCTTTCTTTGAGAAAAGGCCATAAAATTCTATAGAACCATAAAATAATGCCAAATTTGAGATTGGTCAAATGAATAAAAAAATGTCTCATTTTACCAATGAACTAACCCACCTAAGGTTTCACAAGGGAAGAACAACAACTTTCAGAGAATGAATGCAACCCCTTACAATAACAACTATGGTCATAATTACAATAAGATTTTTAATAGAAATAACAATGTGAGAAATAATAACATAGGAAATGATTACAATCCTCTATATCACAACAATAGCTTCCAAAGATAGAATCAACAATGGAATACTCATCCTAACAATTGAAGCATTCCTACTGATAATAACAACAATGCTTCATATGTGGACGTCAACCAATATGACAATAATTAGAATATACCTAATGATGGTGACTTATATTTCAATGGAAATCAAGAGGTGAACTAGAATTCACAAGGAAATAATGGTGATTCTCTTATGTAGTATAATGCTATGGTGTTAGAATCTTACGATTCTCTATAAAATTAGAAAACACAACAACTAGCTAGTGAAGAATTCATTTTTCCATTCAATCAAGAACTAGATCCTCAACAAGAAGAGATGCTATCTTTTTAGAATGACAATCAAAATACGTAAAATTTGCATAGCTGAAGGGAACCAATGATTGATGGATCACCCCTACTTTGTATCCAACACCTCCTAATCTGAGAGCTAATAACAACATAATACCTACTAAAGCACCCTACATTAGGGAACAAAATAAAAATTGTAAGGAAATTCAGGTGTGGAAAAAACTTCCTACACTAATCCCTTAATGAAAGTATTGTACAAGTTCCTATTAATCCCTTACAATTTTAGATTTGAAATTATGTAAAAAATAATATTTTAGTAAACCATGGATATAGTAAATGGATAGAGAAAGAAAACACATAAACACAAAGATACGTTGGTGAGGAAAAACCTTTCGGTAAAACAACCCCACCCTTCCAAAACCTATACAATGTATTATATTCAATATAGAAGGTTACAACACACTTGCAATGCAAGTTATTTCAGGAGAACAATGACCTAGAAGACCAATCTAGTAGCAGCATACCATACCAACAACACACTTGCTCACTCTCCAATCTGCAACCCTAAAAATGCTTGTATCATGTGCTTTCCCTTTTAGAGAAACTTCCAAAGAACAACTATATTGGGGCTTATATCATGTGGTTGAGTTGGAGACTTGAGTGTACATTACTCAATAACTAATTTCTACATGTATTCACATATTTACCTATCATTGAATCTTCCAAAGATAGCTCTTCCATGTCATAGGAATCTATCATAACTATTTCGGCCATGATCTCCTTACACAATTCAAGATGCTGACACATAAAAGTGAAGTGACACATCAATATGTCAAATAGACATGTACACTCACACTTAATTACATTATTTGCAAAAATTACATTTACAAAAAAAATAATAAGAATAGGAATTATCCAAGGTTGAGACACCTTATTCCTAACAAAAATCAAGGGAATGTACGATCTTGAAGAATCCTATGTGGGTAACTAAAAAGGACAATGCAATGGAAGATCTAAAGAGAACCAAGGCTAATATGTCCATGTTTTATATGATACAAAATTTTCATCATCAAAGGGAAATAGCATTGAGGACTTTGGATCATGCAAATGCAATGCCAAACACAAATGCAATCCCTCAAAATACAACATCACAATAAGTTAATTCTTTTGAGGAATGCCTACCATGTATAAAGACAAGGCTGAGGTGCCTCCTTTCTTACTTAGTCTCATAATTTTTGGAAAGAACCTACATAATTATCTTATAGATTGAGGAGCTTCTTGCAATGTCATGCCACTTTCAATAGCTCAAAGGTTGGGAGTCACTCCTCAACCCTTGAATCAGATAGTGATACAACTCGATAAGACAAAAGTAAAAGTTATCAGGGTATTGAAAGATGTTAGAATACAATTGACTGTAGACCCCTGAATTTAGGAAATTATAGACATACATGTGGTTGAAATCCTTGAAACTTATGGGTTATTTCTAAGTAGAGAATGCATAAGGTGCTTGAGAGGATGGTTTTCAACTAATTTTACTCAATTATGGCTAACGGGTTGAATAATCAAATAAAGATTGATGTTGAGCTAAAGCTTAAGATGATGATCATAGAATACAACACACCAAACAAGGTATCATTCTTCCAAGCTGAGTTAGGCTCCTATAAAGTGATGTCACTTGACATAAATATAGTTAAGAAAACTAACCATCTAAATAAAGAGTCAATGATTCCTACTCCAAAAGAAGAACTCTTCACTTAGTTTATAAAGGATATGGTTGCAAACTTAAAATTCTTAGGGGAGAAAGATGAGCCAAATATATTGCTTCTTCCAAGATTCTATAGGTTACACAAGGTCAACCATTCAAAATTTGAATGCTCACATTCTCAAGGAGCAATTACTAAGGTACTCACTTAGATACTGTAGTCCAAAGATAGTCAAACACCAAATAAGGTACAAAAGGAAGTATCAAGTTCTAAAAACACATTTGAATTAGTTGAGATTCATGAAGAAGAAAAGAAAGATTTCAATGTGTCATATAGTGACACTTCTTCATACAGTGGGGGAATTATCCAATCCTCCACTTGGAATGATCAAAGTCCAAAGGAGGAGACATTTTATAAAAGGCCAAGGTTGGACATCAATGGTCATTCATCCAAAACACCATATTGATAACATGACTAAATTAATTGGGGATACTCAAAGTCAACAAGAAAAACAAATGACCCTTGTATCCAAGATAAATTGTGGCAACTCACCAAGTCCACCACATGAAAGATTGCAATGGGTCCCAAAGAAACAATCCTTTAAAACTCAATTCAAGGAAAATCTGTGTAAAAACAAGCACAAGGCTAGAAATCCAAAATAATAGCTAATATGGACACTTAGGTTTGACATCTCTAAATGCAAATTAGGAGCTAGTGTATGTATTGAACTAATTAATTCCAAAGATAATAATTTTTATGCAACATATCATTTATATTTTAGATGTACTAATAATTTTGTAGAGTATGAAGCCTTGATTCATGGACTCCTCTTCACATTGGAGAAATATGTCAAAGCTCTCGTAGTTGAAGGAGACTCTTATTTAGTTATTAGATAGGTGAAATCAATCTACTCATGCAATAATAGGAGACTACTTGTGATGCAGGAGCATCTTACATGGGAAAATTAAATTATTAGAAAAAAAAAAAAAAGAGAAAATTTAAAAAAAAAAAAAAAAAAAAAAAAAATTTGTGGAGGAGAGAGAAAATGACGAAAATAGAAGGAAAAATAATTAAAAATAGAAAATAGGAAAAGTGGAGAAAAGAGGAATCTCTATTTTCAAGGTGCATGGGTGGCATAAATAGAAAATAATAAAAATAGTTGTCATTGCATTAATCGAGGTGTATATGTGACAATTTAGAAGTTTGTGGAAAGCTCCTTAAATCATGTATTTAATATTTGTTGGGTGCTTAGTTGTATTTGGGTGGGAATTTAATATTTATTTAAAGGTAGTTGTATTTACCTTTTATCCCACATTGGTTGTGTTTGTAATGTCTTGGGTTAGAAGTGCCTATTTAAGCAAGGCTTATTATCATTTGTAATCAAGTTCAAGAAGTTCAAGGAATGGAAGCTCTTCTAAAGGAAGTGGAAGAAATGGAAGCTCTTCTAATGGAAGTTGGAGAAATAGAAGCTCTTCAAGTGTAAGCTCTTCAAGTAGAAGATCTTTTTGGTACGGGTGGTGTGGCCCGTCATCAGTGGTATCAGAGCAGGAGTTCCTGAGTGTGCTTAAAGGTAGTTGTATTGACCTTTTATCCCACATTGCTTGTGTTTGTAATGTCTTGGGTTAGAAGTGCCTATTTAAGCAAGGCTTATAATCGTTTGTAATCAAGTTCGAAAAATGGAAGCTCTTCTAATGGAAGTTGGAGAAATAGAAGCTCTTCGGATGTAATTTCTTGTAGAAGCTCTTAGAGAGAAAATATCTCTTATATTGTAAGAATTTGGAGTCTTTTCATTTGGAGGATATTATAATGAATTTAAAGTATTAATGGAATTTTTATGAAGCATTTTGTCATCTCTCTCTAGCTCCATATTGTTGCATTTTTGGTTGTGAGTTGGTACGGGTGGTGTGGCCCGTCATCAGTGGTATCAGAGCAGGAGTTCCTGAGTGTGCGGACAGATCGCCGAACGTGAGGCAGTTTGCACCAGGACCTTGAGTTGGGTGAAGTTTGTCAAGAAGTTCTTGATTGTGTAGACAGATCGCCGACTGTGAGGCAGTTTGCACAAGGTTCTTGTGTTGCATGAGATTTGTCTTCTAAAGACTTGATTATGGAGAAGAGAAAGAAGAAGATGACTTTTGTGATTGGATGGATTCTGAGGATTCCTCGACTTGAGAAAATTAGGGCAAGAAATCAAGAGGCATTGCTAGTTGATTTGCAAAAGCAAGTGAATGAATTAGAAATTGAGTTGCAGAAGAGAAGAGCACATTACCAGAAAAGAGATGTTGATAATTATTTGGATGCAGAAAAGAAAGATGATCCAGTGGAAGAGCAAGCAGATGAAGAGGAAATCATTTGCGAACCTAAAGTTGAAGAAGATGAACGAGAAGAGGAAGAGCATAAAGATGGAAAGATTTATGAACCTGAAATAGATCAAGATGATTTGAAGATTGCAGCAATGGAGGAAACATATAGTGCCTTCGTTGGAGATCAAGCAAGTGAAGAAGTTACATGCATTGTTGACAACATGAGAGAGGCAATCAAAGATGAAGATGTTAAACAGGTAAATTCTTATGAATCATGGGATGTTGTCTTTGATATGAGTTTAAAAGATATTGATGATGGTTTGCATGAGGATCTTGTTCGTGATGTATGGTATGCAAAGGAATATTGGTATGGTGTTGTTGGGTTTATTACAGGTGTGATTAATTCAACAAGATTGGATGAGGAAGAGAGATTTTTGCCGCAAACACTTGTTCCAGCTAGGTGTTGGAAAAGAAGAAAGAAGGAAATATATTGGCATCAGATACTTGTTCCAACTATGTGTTGGAGGAAGAGAAAAAAAAAAATGTAAACAGTGGCTACTTCATTTTGTGAATCCGTACTCACAAAATTTTTCCTACCATGGGAGTCGGATGCAGGAGCATCATGCATCAGCAAAAAAAAAAAAAAAATATGTGGAAGATTTGCATGTTGGTTTTTCTTGTCCCTATTGAGGTCGTAGCTTGTGGTGAAGATGAAGATGGTTGTATATCTTTCTTTTGGTGTTAAAGTGTGGGACACACTTTTCTATCTACCAAGGGAGTCTGATGCAGGAGCATCTTACATGGGAAAATTAAATTATTAGAAAAAAAAAAGAGAGGGAAAAAAAAAAAAAAAAAAAAAAAAATTCTGGAGGAGAGAGAAAGTGACGAAAATGGAAGGAAAATAATTAAAAATAGAAAATAAGAAAAGTGGAGAAAAGAGGAATCTCTATTTTCAAGGTGCATGGGTGGCATAAATAGAAAATAATAAAAATAGTTGTCATTCCATTAATCGAGGTGTGTAGGTGGCAAGTTCCTTAAATCATGCATTTAATATTTGTTGGGTGCTTAGTTGTATTTGGGTGGGAATTTAATATTTATTTAAAGGTAGTTGTATTGACCTTTTATCCCACATTGCTTGTGTTTGTAATGTCTTGGGTTAGAAGTGCCTATTTAAGCAAGGCTTATAATCGTTTGTAATCAAGTTCGAAAAATGGAAGCTCTTCTAATGGAAGTTGGAGAAATAGAAGCTCTTCGGATGTAATTTCTTGTAGAAGCTCTTAGAGAGAAAATATCTCTTATATTTTAAGAATTTGGAGTCTTTTCATTTGGAGGATATTATAATGAATTTCAAGTATTAATGGAATTTTTATGAAGCATTTTGTCATCTCTCTCTAGCTCCATATTGTTGCATTTTTGGTTGTGAGTTGGTACGGGTGGTGTGGCCCGTCATCAACTTGTGTATCAAAAAAGAGTTTGGGACTTGTTGGAAGATTTTGAGGCTTTGAACATAATATCTATCCCAAGGAAAAAGAACATGGTATCTGATGCTCTTGCCATTTTGGAAAGTGCATTGCAACTCGTTGAAAGGACACAACTAAAGATATTTTTGGTTGAATTGGTTTCTATCCTATCTATTCTACATAATATCAAAAACTTCCAAGTTTTCTAGGATGACCAACATATTCTCAAGTTTATCATGTGTTATGGCCTCTTCAAGGGATAAGATATTGATGATACTCCTAACAACAAAACTAAAGAAGATGAGCTAAAGGATGAAGATGGAATTATAAATTTGAAGACCAATACTATTCCTAAGGGAATGGTAAAGTTAGAATGCATCTTTGATCAAGATGAATCAACACGTAGTAAATTGAATGTTGAGGAAAAAGGGGTTAAAGAAAGGTATGTACGGGATCATGGTGTACCAAACTATGGCCTTAAGTGGTAGTGAAAAATCAGCAAATCAAGGTTATGTCAACTTGACACATAATTTTAAAGTGGTTATGCACTTTATATTAAAAAGTTATAAAAAAATAATCTGTGGGAAATTGAATGTAGTTTATAAACTACTAGGCCTTATCTAGAGAAAAAAATAATTGGTTGTTCAAAAGTTTGCATTTTAATGCAGTACTATGAAAATTTTAGGGCAAAAATAAAAAGTAGGTGTATGTCTAACCACCTTAATCAAAATCAAATGATAATATTTTTTTAATATAATTATAGATATAAAAAGTAGACTCATTCTCGGATGTGATGCATATTTTAAGGTATTTTTGTTCCAAATAAATAATTAAATATGAATTTTCTACTAAACTTTTTCAAAAAAAAACTCCAATGTCTGACCACCTTAACTAATAGAAAATTTTACCATTTTTTTTTTAATTTTAATTTTTTCTTATACTAGGTGAAGCATAGAATGTGACACAACTTTTGAATTTAAAAAATGTTATGCCATTTGAAAGTTATAGCTATTTTTCAATTAGTATGTCAATCAACACTTTATAATAATCTTCATTGAAAATTGACTAATAAATACTTATCGAACTAAGAATTTGACAACAATTATATCGATGGAATCTCGAGAGTGAAATAAAAAAATGTTTTTCATTTCATTCAATTTTGATCAAAATAACATTGTCAGATGGCTACCTGAAGACCAAGTGTCATTGAAACCCTTCTCAAACACGTTTTTTGGGTTGATTGAATAGGGTTAGTAAATACTAGGCCTAATCGAATATCTGATCAGGCCCTCCAATTTGGAGGGAAATTTCAGAGGGGGGATTTTCTTCAATTTTAAATTTGGAGGGAGAGAAATTTCAAAGGAAATAAATTTAAAAGGGAAACTTTAGACTATTTTAGAGGAAAATTTATTTCGAAAAAGTGTGGACATTAATAATATTATTATTATATATTATTATAATAATTATTACATTATAGTAATATGTATGATTAATATTATTATATATAATATAGTTATAAACATAATAATAATTATTATAACTAAATATAATATAGTGATATATATGATATATATTATTATTAAATCTATAATCTAGTAACATATATGACTATTATTGTTATATAATCTAATAATATATTATTATTATATTAAAATATACATTATTATATAATTATTAAATATAATATTGTCCCTTTCAACCCATATGAATGATTCTAATGTGTCATGGAATGTGTCGAAGTGGATCATAGGACACCCTATGAACCCCTTCGACCCATCTGAATGATTCTAATATGTCCCTAGTGGTCCTAGGACCCCTAGGGATATATGTTGTCATGGAATGCATCAAAGGGGGTCACAGGTCACCCTATGACCCCCTTCGACCCATATGAACAATTTTAATATGTCCCTAGGGGTCCTAGGACCCTTAGGGACATATGTCATCATGAAATGTGTCGAAGGGGGTCAGAAGTCACCCTATGACCCCCTTCAAACCATATGAACAATTCTAATATGTCCCTAGGGGTCCTAGGACACCTAAGGACATATGTCATCATGGAATGGGTCAAAGGGGGTCATAGGTCACCCTATGACCCTTTTGACCCATATGAATGATTCTAATATGTCCTTAGGGGTCCTAGGAACCCTATGGACATATGTCATCATGCAATGTGTTGAAGGGGGTCATAAGTCACCCTATGACCCCCTTTGACCCATATGAATGATTCCAATATGTCACTAGGGACCTTAGGACCCCTAGGGACATATATTGTCATGAAATGTGTTGAAGGGAGTCATAGGTCACCCTATGACCCCTTACAACCCATATGAATGATTCTAATATGTCCCTAGGGGACCTAGGACCCCTAAGGACATATGTCATTGTGTAATGGTTCAAAGGGGGTCATAGGTCAACCTATGACCCCCTTCGACCCATATGAATGATTCTAATATGACCCTAGGGGTCTTAGGACCCCTAGAAATATATTTCATCATGGAATGGGTTGAAGGGGGTCATAGGTCAGCCTTTGAACCCCTTTGACCCATATGAATGATTCTTATATATCCCTAGGGGTCCTAGGACCCCTAGGGACATATGTCATCATGGAATGGGTCAAAGGGGGTCATAGGTCAACCTATAACCCCCTTCAACCCACATGAATGATCCTCATATGTCCCTAGGTGTCTTAGGACCACTAGGGACATATGTCATCATGGAATGGGTTGAAGTGGGTCTTAGGTCACCCTATGACCCCTTTTGACCTATATGACTCACTCTAATATGTCCCAAAGATCCTAGGACCCCAAGGGACACATGTCGTCATAGAATGTGTCATCATAGAATTGGTCAAAGGGCGTCATAGGTCATCTTATGACTCCCTTTGACCCATATGAATGATTCTAATATGTCCCTAGGGTTTCTAGGACCCCTAAGGACAAATGTCATCATGTAATGGGTCAAAGGGGGTCATAGGTCAACCTATGATCCCCTTCAACCCATATGAATGATTGTAATATGTTCATAGCAGTCCTAAGAACCCTAGGGACATATATCATCATGTAATGGGTCAAAGAGGGTCATAGGTTAACCTATGACCCCTTTTGACCCATATGAAAAATTTTAATATGTCCTTAGGGGTCCTAGTAACCCTAGGGACATATGTCATCATGGAATATGTCGAAGGAGCTCATAGGTCACCATATGACACCCTTTGACTCATATGAATGATTCTAATATGTCTCTAAGGGTCTTAGGACCCCTAGGGACATATTTCATCATAGAATGTGTTGAAGGGGGTCACATGTCACCCTTTGACCCCCTTCGACCCATATGAATGATTCTTATCATAGAATGTGTTGAAGGGGATCATAGGTCACCCTATGACCCCTTTTGACCCATATGAATGATTCTAATATGTCCCTAGTGGTCCTAGGATCCCTAGAGACATTTTTCATCATGTAATGTGTCAAAGGGGGTCATAGGTCACCTTATGACCTTGTTTGATCCATATGAATGATTCTCATATGTCCCTAGTGGTTCTAGGACCCTTAGGGACATATGTCATCATGTAATGGGTTGAAAGGCATCATAGGTCACCCTATGACCCACTTGACTGATATGAATGATTCTAATATGTCCTTAGAGATCATAGGACACCTAAGGACATATGTCATGGAATGTGTCAAATGGGGTCATAGGGCCTTTGACCCTTATGAACAATTTTAATATGTCCCTAGGGGTCCTAGGACCCCTAGTGACACATGTCATCATGGAATGTGTCAAGGGGAGTCATAGGTCACCCTATAACCCCCATCAACCCATATGAACAATTCTAATATGTCTCTAGGGGTCTTAGGACCCGTAAGGACACATGTCCTCATGGAATGTGTCGAAGGGGGTCGTAGGTCACCCTATGACTCCCTTCGACCCATATTAACAATTCTAATATGTCCCTAGGCATCTTAGGACCCATAGGGACATATGTCATCATGTAATGTGTTGAAGGGGGTCATCGGTTGACCTATGACCCCTTTCAACCCATACGAATAATTCTAATAAGTCCCTAGGGGTCCTAGGACCCCTAGGGACATATGTCATCATGTAATGGATCAAAGGGGCTCATAGGTCAACCTATGACCCCCTTTGACCCATATGAATGATTTTGATATGCCCATAGGGGTCCTAGGACCCCTAGGGACATATGTTGTCATGGAATGTGTTGAAGGGGGTCAAAGGTCACCCTATGACCCCCTTCAACCCATATGAACAATTCTAATATGTCCCTAGGGGTCATAGGACCCCTAAAGACATATGTCATCATGGAATGTGTTGAAGGGGGTCACAGGTCACCCTATGACCCCTTTTGACCCATATAAATGATTATAATATGTCCCTAAGGGTCCTACAACCCCTAGGGACATATGTCATCATGGAATGTGTCAACCTATGATCCCCTTCGACCCATATGAATAATTCTAATATGTCCCTAGGGGTCTTAGGACCCTTGGGGAAATATGTCATCATGTAATGGGTTGAAGGGGGTCATACGTCAACCTATGACCCCCTTCAACCCATATGAATGATTCTAATATGTCCTTAGGAGTCCTACAACCCCTAGGGACATATGTTGTAATGTAATGGGTCGAAAGAGGTCATAGGTTGGTCATAGGTCAACCTATGATCCCTTTCGACCCATTTGAATGATTCTAATATGTCTCTAGGGTTTCTAGGAGCCCTAGGGACATATGTCATCATGTAATGGGTTAAAGGGGGTCATGGGTCACCCTATGACCCCCTTCGATCCATATAAATGATTATAATATGTCCCTAGAGGTCTTAGGACCCCTGGGGGCATATGTCATCATGAAATGTGTCGAATGGGGTCATAGGTCACCATATGACCCCTTTCAACCCATATGAACAATTCTAATATGGTCCTAAGGGTCCTAGGACCCCTAGGGACATATGTCATCATGGAATGTGTCAAAGGGTATCATAGGTCACCCTATGACCCCCTTCAACCCATATGAATGATTCTAATTTGTCCCTAGGGGTCCTAGGACCCCTAGGGACATATGTCTTCATGTAATTGGTTGAAGTGGGTCATAGGTCAACCTATGACCCCCTTCGACCCATATAAATGATTCTAATATGTCCCTAAGGGTCCTAGGACCCCTAGGGACATATATTGTCATGGAATGTATCGAAGGAGGTTATATGTCACCCTATGACTCCCTTTGACCCATGTGAATGATTCTAATATGTCCCTAAGAGTCTTAGGACCCCTAGGGACATATGCCATCATGTAATGGGTCAAAGTGACCTATGACCCCTTTCGACCCATATGAATGATTCTAATATGTCTCGAGGGGTCCTAGGACCCCTAGGGACATATGTCATCATGGAATGTGTCAAAAGGGGTCATAGGGTGACCTATATGAGTGATTCTAATATGTCCCTAGGTGTCCTAGGACCCCTAGGGACATATGTCATCAAAGAATGTGGAAGGGGGTCATAGGTCACCCTATGACCACCTTTGACCCATATGAATGATTCTAATATGTCATTAGGGGTCCTAGGACTCCTAGGGACATATGATATCATAGAATGTGTCGAATGGGGTCATAGGTCACCCTATTACTCTTTTGACCCATATGAATGATTCTAATACATCCTTAGGGGTCCTAAGACCCGTAGGGACATATGTCATCATGTAATGGGTCGAAGTGGGTCATAGGTCAACCTATGACCCCCTTCAACCCATATGAACAATTCTAATATGTCCCTAGGGTTCCTAGGACCCCTAGGGACATACATATTATAGATTATAATAATAATAACATATTATATTATTATAGATTAATAACATATATATATATATAATATTACGTTATTATATTTAATAAAAATATAGTAAAAATGAAATAATATAATATAATAATATATATTATATTTATAGATTATAATAATAATAACATAATATATTAGTATATATTAATAGATTATATATTATATCTTTACGTTACATTATTATATATATTATATATTATATAATATTATATGTTTACATAGTCATATAACTCAAATAACTTATAACTCCCAAACTCAAATTATATCATAACCCACAAATTTGTTTTTCCCTCCAAATTTTTTTGGGCAAATATCTGATATCCGATATATTGGCATGATTTCCCCAAATATTCGTTGTCACTGCAAACCTGACAACATCACTTTTTTGGGGTCTTTTCATGGGTTTTACAAAAAGTCACATTTCAAGTTCCAACCAACCAAATAAAGTTTGATATTTTCATCTAAATGGGGAGTAGTAGTTGTCGAAAGGGTAAATGCAAAAGGAAGTTATCTAATGAAGACATTGCAGCATATAGGGAAAGGGACAAAATGGAACATGAAAGGAAAAGACAAGGTATGTTAAATGTCAGTCAAGTTGATGATGAATTAGTTGAAGGTGAAATCATAGAGTTAGATAATGAATATGTGCAATTGGGGAATGAAAATGTACCAATAGAAAATGATAATGCCAGAATTGAAAATTTAGAGAATGAAAATTTTGAGGGCAAAATGCTAATACGTCATAATGTAAATTGCATAATTGATCATGCCGAACATGATAATGTAGAGGAACCTAAAGCATAATAACCTTACATATCTCCTAATTATAATCAACATGAAGGTTCTAGAACACCAAAATGGATAATTAAAATTGATGAAACAATTATTACCAGTTTGGAAGGGAAAAAATTAGAAAGAACCATTTGGTTATGGGCTTCAAGACTATATAAGATGTTTTTCAGCAACAAGACTGTGGTGGAGCAATGTTAGCTTTTCGTGTGCACTTATTAAAGATGCAAAAGATGAGACTTATGCTTTCCAAATCGAAGATTTGTGTCAATAAAAATTTGAAAAGAAATACCATTATTGTGAAGAATCTTTTTAGTGCTCTCCATAGCATTAGGATAAATAGCAAAGAGAAGGATAACAGAGTTTCTCGAAGGGTTATTACAACTTATTTGGTAAGTCATCATTTGAGAAAGGGTAGATATATGAGACAAATTTGTATTGATTTGAATCTAAATTGTACTACTTTGAGAAGAGCACTTAGTTGATGAGAAAAAATTGATGATGCTCTTCAAAATGAAACATGGGCATTTGGTGGGAGACTTCCAAGTTTCGATAAGAAGCTCTTCCCCTGCACTTTGTGCCCTTGGGATAGGTGGTACCTGCAAGATAAAAGAAAGATTAGCAACCATGTATGCTACAATATCAAATAGAAAAAACAATGCAAACACAACATAATGTACCATAGATGTCTCAAGGCCAAATGAAATGGCCGAGAGTGTGGCATCATCAATCTGTCTAAGCTCCTCCTTGGTCATCAACTAAACATGAATGAAGATCACATACATTTATAAGTTAGTATGGCTTAAAAATTAAAATTACTCTATTATGAAAATTAACTTTAAATCACATATGTCATAACAAAAAAATGTATACACATACTGACATCGAAAGAGTCCATGCCTCTGCATTCCCCTCCTCTCTCACATCAGGGTTTGTAGAAAATGATACTCAAGAAGATCACCTATGGGACCCAGGAAAATATTCTTACATTTAATACAAGTGTGAGGCACACAAATGTGTGATGTTCTAGTTGATGATGAATTGGCACTAGCATCATCAACACGAGGAGGCAGGACTAACCTAGCTTGAGATATCATTAGGCTACTTAGCCTATGAATGGCTCTGACAGTTTGAGAGCTAGCCTCTACCATAATATCTGGATGCTACACTAGAGGAGGGGGGGAGATATCAGTAGGGGGGACAAAAGTGCCAGCTTTCTTCTGTTGGGAAGAGGGTCTATGCTGAGGAGCTCCTAGTCCTACACCCATGTTGGGCTTCATCTCCAATAGTTAACTTTAAGTTTCAACACAAATTCTACATATAATTTTCTACGGAAATAAAATGGCATGTCTAAATTGCTATGTGGAGGGATATCAAAGACCATCCACCAAAGATCCCAAAAATTTGCATGTATATGTCATTTGTGCACCATTTAATCAATAGTTTGGATTTTTTTGGGTTGACTGGTATACCCATTTTTGGGTTCGCAAAAAGGCTAGCCAAATCCTTTTTGGTTATATTGAGGGCTGGAACCTCATCATAGTCCAAACCATCATCAAACATCTCATGCATTTCATCACACCAATAAAGAGGGGCATTTTGTTGGTTCATAAGGGTTTCAATGTTATCCACAATGGTGTTTAATGTGGATAACATAGGAGCTAATGCGGGTATATTATTATATTTTCTTTGCAAACCCCTCAATTCAGTGAGATTTTCATTTATCGAATCCTCGATTCAAGGAGGGTTTTGAGGGGGTAGAGGATCATTTGGTGGACAATTTTGTGGGGGCACTGGATCATTTGGTGGGGGTTATGAGGAATATTATTCCCTACATCAGTGTCATCATTTTGATCAGTCATTCCTATTGAATTGCAAAACATAATATATATTAAAAAAAACCTTAGTTTTAACAATTTTTTTTCAAAAAAACCCTAGATTCAACTAAAACAAACAAAATAATAATAAAATCTATTGAATTTAAGTTAAAAATGATTTAGAAAACCAAAAAAAAACTTTAATATCCAATATCCAATGCAAAATCTGATATCTGATCGCTTATTCAAAAATTGGTGTCCAAATAAGAGAAATAAGAGCCCGCGGGTCTATCTTTTTTATATATTGTGACACAGGTATTAGATATCCAATATAATATTGGATATCTAATATCTATGGTAGTTAATATGGCTATAAAATAATGCTAGATATATTATATATTATATTATAATGTATTACTTTTTTATTATTATATTATATTTTATATATATTATATTACATTATATTATATGTTATACTATATTATATTATATTTTATATATATTATATTACACTAATATATATTATAATATAAAATATTATATTATATTATTATAATTTATAATATATTATACCTTTTTATTATATATTATATTATATTTTATATATAATAGATTTTTTTTTTCCATTTTATCAGATATCTGATATGAGATCGAATATCCGATATCAAATCGAATATCCTGATAAGGCTTGGCCTTACTTTCTAGGTTTGGTACCTAGATAGGTGAAAAAAAGTCAGAGCAGATTTTGAAGTGCTTTTAGACATTTTCAAACTCTAATTTTTTCACATCGCTACTTTTTGGCACACCATGATCTTACACATACCTAGAATGTGATTCGTATAATTTAGGCACAGAAGAAGATCCAAAGATGGTTAGAATTAGAAAGGCTTGTAACCCTCAAGAAAGAGAAAGTATGCTTCAATTGCTAATGTAGTACAAGGATGGCATTGCTTGGAGCTATGAAGAACTCAAAACCTATGATCTTGAAATCATCACACATGACATTTCATTGAAGTTAGATGCCAAACCTTTTTGTCAGAGACAAAGACTAGTGACTCCTATAATCGAGCCTTTGATTATGAAAGAAGTAAAGAAGTTACTTGATGCTAAAACTATCTTCCCAATATGACATTCTACATGGGTTTCTAAATTGGTCCTACTAAGGAAAAAGACTGGAGAAATTTTCCTTTATGTGGATTGTCAAAATTTGAACTTGGCTTCCCAGAAGGATAACTACCCATTTCCCTCACTCAATGAAGTGTTGCAAATTGTGAAGGGATCTAAAATGATGTCTTTTCTAGATGGATATTCTAGATAACTTCAAGTGATGGTAGATGAAGAAGATAGGTTGAAGATGACATTTACAACAAAATGGGAAACCTTTGCATACCGAAGGATGCCTTTTGGACTAATCAATGCAAGAGCCACCTTCCAATGAGCGATGGACAAAGCACTCAAAGGGATGATAAACAAGTGCATAGTCATCTACATGGATGACCTTACTATATTTTCTAAAGAATAGAGTACTCATATTGCAAACTTGAAGCAAGTGTTCAATCGATGTTGACGGTATGGTATATCACTGAATCCAAAAAAGTGTTCATTCAAGGTCACCAAAGGAAAACATTTGGTTCATACTACTTCTAAAGTCAGGATATCTATTGACCCTGAAAGGATAGAGCTCACTCTTAATCTATCACCTCCTCATAGTCATAAAGAGCTGAAATATTTATTTGTAAAAATCAATTTTGTATGTAAATTCATTAGTGGATTTGTTGAGATAGTACATCCTCTTAATGATCTGCTTAAGAAAATAGAAAAGACTGAATGGGTTCCTAGAATAAAGAAACATTTAGAAGACATAAAAATCAAAATCTCTATAGCCCTAGTTCTTGTAAGTCCCAAATATGATTTACCATTCAAAATCTATTCATTTTCTTTATAACATTCATGTGTTGGGATTCTTACTCAAATGAATGACATAGCAAATCAAAGAATAATTGCATTTATGAATTTCTTGCTCAAGAACACGGAGTTGAACTATTCTAATCTTGACAAATAGTCTTTCACATTAATAAAATCAGTTAATAAGTGCTGCCATTACATACTCAAAAGAAAAATGTAAGAAATTGTGCCTAACCCTATGGTCAAGACATTGTTGATGTAGAATGAACTAGGTGAGAGACAAGGAAAATGGATGGCTATATTGCAAGACTTCAATTTGGAGATTCAAACAATGAAGTCAGTAAGAGGAAAAGGATTGAACAAGATGATAGCTGATAATGAGATTGGTAATGATAAATAAACTAGATTTGATGATGAAATCAACACTGATAATCAACAAAAGATCATGGTGTCTCAAGTGGATATTGATCAAGGAATAAACATTTGGTATCAAGATGTTGTCTACTATATTTTACAAAAATAGTATCCCAATGGGATGAATAATTTCTAGCATAAAGGACTGAAGATGAAATGTGAAACCTACATGCTACAAGATAGAAAAATTTACAAAACAAACTATGAGGGAATTTATTTGAAGTGCTTGGGATGTAAAGAAGTCAAAGAAGTTTTGGAATAGTTTCATGATAGATATGTCATGTGACATGGATCAGTAGAAGCTATAATGCATATGATTTCAAGATTAGGTTATTTTTGGCCTACCATCCTTAAGGATACATTTGAACATGTATGTTCTTTCCATATTTATTAGACAAGTGCAAATATAGAGAGGCATCTAGCTATTCCATTACAACTGGTATTCAAGGTACACCTTTTTCGTAAGTGGGGGCTGGATTTTATTGGTCCAATAAACCCACCATCATCTACAAGACATATGTTCATCCTCACATCAATAGAAATAATGCACAATAGATAGAAGCTGAATTTTTTTAAAACTGTACAACAAAGGTGCTTATAGATTTCTTGGATAATTACATTGTCACAAGGTTTGGTATGCAATTCTTCCAAGTATGTGATAATGGATCATCATTTTCATCTAATTCCTTACTCAATGGGTGCTAGATAATCAGGTTATAATCAAGTCCTCTTCAAGTTACTATCCCCAAGGGAATGGTGTGGCTAAGTCCACCAATAATAACTTGATCATAGTGATAAAAAAATTGCTACAAGAAAATCTAAAAGATTGTCACACTTAGCTGAAATATAAATTATGGACAAACAAAGTGAGGATAAAAAATTCTATGTGGACATCCCCTTATTTACTCATCTACAGACAAGAACTAGTGTTTCCACTTATCCTTAGGATTCAAGTGTTGAAAGAGGGAGATTGTTGAAATCATATTGATACAATTATGATAAATTTATTTCAATCATTATTTTGTCATTGATGTCAAACTTTCTTTTTGCTAGTAAGACAACTACTTATATGATTTAAGTACTATCACTTGATTGATTGATGAAAAGGATTTGATCAAAAAAGATGTAACAAAAGCACCTAGAGGAAAAGTTGAGTTATGATATAAAAGAGGAGTACAAGAATTAGCTAAGACAATGATATTATAGTACATTGACAATCTACTTAAGGTTACAAAGGTTGGTTACACTAAGCAAGTTCAGAAGAATAAGTTAAATAAAGTTTGTTTTCCAAGCTTAACTGAATGGATAGTAGGTGCTGAGAAAAATTAGTACAAGCCAAGTAGAAAAATAGTTGGAGCCAAGTAAAAGTTCTTTTTAGTGTTGCTAAGAAAAATAGTAGATGTAGATTAAAGTTTAGTTGATGTTGAGCGCCAGTAAACTTTAGTTCATGCTAAGTGATTTTTTTAGAGGATGTCAAGCAATATAGTATGTGTTGAGCATTAGAAACAAGTTAATGGTGAGTTTCAACATTATTGGAAAGATCATGAATTTGATGGATCTGAGATGACAAGTTTTTTTCTTAGATTGTGTGAACTAGGTGGAAGATAAGATTGATGTGTTATAATGTAGAGCCTAATAAGACTTAGAGGTTTATTTAGCATGGTTTCCTTCCATATTATTTCTATGGGATTTTGGGAGTCGTACCCCCAAGATGGGGTCAAGGGACAATGCCCTAGGTGCGCTCCCTATTGCAATATAGGGTGGGGTCGAGTGGCAATGCCCTTGTGGAGGTTTTCAAGGGTAGTGCCCTTGAAGCCAAAAATGACCTTATATTGTAAAAGGCGTCAGCTACTATTTTTCTATTATTTAAAACCTAATTTTGTAAGTGGAAAAAAGCTTGTACAAAAAGGCTTAGGGTTAGGGATTTTCATAATGTGTGATGCAAAATTTGGTTCTTGCACTAGTATTGAGATGTAAGGGATTGCGGATTGTAATCAAGGTTGTAATCACTAGTTCATAATAATATTGGACTTATTATTGGTGGACATAGCCTAGGGATTGGGTGAACCACATTAAATCTTGGTATCTTGTGTTCTCTTATGTGTGATCTATTATTTTATGGTATTAATTATATTTGCATGTAACTATTATTTATGTTTGAGGTTAATCCTAAGAAGTGGTATTAGAGCCAGAGGACCATCATTTTTTTAAGCTAGACTATCATTTCTTTTAATGATCCTCTACAGGAAGGTCTCATGGTTGAGTGGGAGTCTCACAGTTGAGTGAGAGCTATGGTAGATGAGGGCAAGCTAAAGGTGGAGAAGTGTAAAGGGTAGAAATTTTAGCTATGGAAGATGCAAATGGAAGACTATATTCATTAGAAGGACTTATGGAAGCCATTAGAAGGAAAATTCAAGAAATAGGGAACTATGTCAGATGAGGACCAGGAGATTTTAGAGAAAAAGGCACTTGGAAGCATTTGATTATGCTTGGCACCATCAGTGACATTTAACATTACAAAAGTGAAGATGATAGAAGAGTTGATGGAAACTCTAGTGAAATTGTATAAAAAGCCCTCTACCTCAAATAAGGTATTTCTCATGAAGTATTTATTTAATGAAAATGGAAGAAGGTGGTTCTATTGTAGATCATTTAAATGAGTTTAATACTATTACTAGTCATTTATCTTCTATGGGTATTAATATCAATGAAGAAATTAGGGATCTTTTGATTTTGTGTTTGTTGCCTAAAAGCTAGATTGACTCAATAGAGGCTATGAGTAATTCTATTTCTAGATCTAATACCCTAATACTCAGGTGGATCTACATTAGTAAGTGCTTGGAATGCACAAAGAAGAGGCATGACTATTGAGAGAGGACATAATTCTAGAAATTATGAGAAATCAAAAGGAAAGTCAAAGGGGAAGAGGTCTCAATCTTAAGGACTAAGAGATTACTAGAACTATGGCAAAACTAGGCATAAGGAGAAAGATTTTTGGACTTGAAAGAAAAATCAAGGAGATAAACTAGAAGGGAACAAGGAGACAAATGTGGTAAGTAACAAATCCAAAGAGGATGCTTTTCTTTTTTCTTTAGAAAGTGTTGATGATTCATGGGTTTTAGATTCTTGTGCTTCATTTCACGCTACACCTCATAGAGGTTATTTCATTGATTATCTCCAAGGGGATTTTGGGCTTGTTTATTTGGGGAATAGTGAACCTTGTTAGATTGTTGGAAAGGAAAAATTTAAAATTAAGTTACAGAATGAGAATCATTGGCTACTACATGAGGTAAGACATGTTCCAAGGTTGAATAGAAATTTAATTTCAGTGGGGTAACTTGGTGGTGAGGGTTGTGTAGTTGCTTTTAATTATAAAAATTGGAAGGTTTCAAAAGGTTCCCTTGTAGTAGAAAAAGGTGTGAAAGTAGGAACCATATAACTTTAAATAGGTTATATTGTTCCTTCTACTTTGA
This sequence comes from Cupressus sempervirens, assembly GCA_028749045.1. Lineage (NCBI taxonomy): Eukaryota > Viridiplantae > Streptophyta > Pinopsida > Cupressales > Cupressaceae > Cupressus > Cupressus sempervirens. The sequence continues at coordinate 819,815,009 of CM053783.1, forward strand.
TTGTTTTAAATTAAAATGAATGTTCACAAATAGTTACTACAGCCGAGCAAGGAGAACAAATAGCTGCTGTAGATTCTAATACAACACTATGGCACAATAGACTTGGGAACATGAGTGAGAAAGGTATGAAAGTACTTCATTTAGAGAAGGTTTTACTATGTCTAAAATGTGTCAATATGGGTTTCTATGAAAGTAGTGTGTATGGAAAACAAAAAAGAGCAAGTTTTGTGAAGACTAGGAGGGAAAATAAAAGTGAGAAATTAGAGCTTGTGCTTAAAAATGTATGGAGAATAGCTTAGGTATCTTCCCTTAGTGGCTCTCATTACTATGTTAAATTTATTGATGATGCAACTAGAAAAGTATGAGTTTATTTCCTTAGATAGAAATCTGATGTATTTTAAATTTTTAAGAAATGGAAAGGCTTGGTTGAAAATGAGACTGGAAAGAAATTAAAATGTCTCAAATTGATAATGATGGTGAGTATTGTAGTCATGAATTTGAAAATTATTTCTCCACTAATGGTATTCTTAGATAGAAAATTATTCCAAGGAATCCATAGGAAAATGGAGTGGCTAAACACATGAAGATGACTATAAAGGAATGTGCAAGAAGCATGAGGTTGCATGCTAGGTTTCCCTTAAACATGTGGGCAAAGGCTATCAATACTACAATTTATTTGATTAATAGTGGTCCCTCTACTCCTTTGGGTTGTGGTATTCTAGAGAAAACATGGAATGGTAAGAAGGTGAGTTATTCTTTTCTCAAAGCCTTTGGTTGTGAAGCATTTGTTCATATAGATTCTGAAAATAGAACCAAGCTCAAAGCTAAGTCAAAGAAATGTGTATTTTTTAGATATGGCATTAATGAATTTGGTCATAGAATTTGGGATTTTGAAAATCATAAAATTGTAAGAAACATGGATGTCATATTCAATGAGAAAGTCTTGTACAAAGATCTGTTGCAACAACATGAGAAGAAAGAAGATGATTATGTAGTGTTGGATGATACTCCAAAAGATGACATTCTAGAAATTCCTCATGATCTACAAGAACTACAATAAAAAATACCACACACCCCAGTGAATGTTAGATGGTCAACAAGGATTAGTAGACCTTTAGAAAGATTTTCTCCTTTCTTGTATTATATTTTACTTACTAATGTTGGTGAACCTGAATGTTATGATGAAGGTGTGCAAGTCGTTACAAAGATTTAGTGGGAGTCTATAATGAAAGAAGAAATGGACTCTTTGCTAAAATATAAGATATGGGATTTATGCAATTTGTCTGTAGATAAAAAGACTTTATAGAATAAGTGGATTTATAGGTTGAAAAAAGAGGATGGAGGTAAGAACAGATTTAAATCCAGGTTAGTTGTAAAAGAATTTGCACAAAAAAAGGAATTTATTTTGAGGATATATTCTCTCCTATTGTCAAAATGACTTCTATTCACACTATTTTAAGTATTGTGGCTACTAAAGATTTTCATTTGGAGTAGCTTAATATTAAAAGAATCTTTCTTCATTGTGATTTGGATGAAGAGATATATATGGCACAACCATAGGGATTTGAGGTTAAAGGCAAGGAGAACTTAGTGTACAAATTGAAGAAAAGTTTATATGGCTTGAAACAACACCCTAGTAATGGTATCAAAAATTTGACAGGTTTATGCATGATCATGGATATAGTAGGTGTCATTGAGATCATTGTGTTTATTTTAAGAGGTTGGATTCTAATAGCTACATTATTTTATGTTTATATGTTGATGATATGCTTATAGCTAGGTCTTACATGGATCATTGTAAGAGGCTAAAATGCCAGTTAGCAACATGTATTTGCTATGTAGGATTTGGGGGCAATAAAAAAAAATCCTTAGTATGAAGATTTTTAGAGATAGGAAGCACAAGAAATTGACATTATCTCAAGCTAATTATATTGAGAAGGTGTTGCAATGTTTCTCTATGGAGAATGCTAAAAATGTCATCACATCTTTACCAAGTCATTTGAAGTTGATTAAGGTGATGTGTTCCAAGACACAAAAAATAGAGGATAAGATGTCTAAGGTACCTTATGCTTCAGTTGTAGGAAGCTTGATGTATGCTATGTTATGTACAAGGCTAGATATTGCACATGCAGTGGGAGTCATTAATTAGCAAGTATATGAGTCATCCAGGAATTGAGCATTGGAATGAAATTAAATAGATTCTTAGATATCCAAGGGGCACATCCAGTAAGTGTTTACATGTTGGGGGATCTACTACTAATTTTTAGGGATCTGTTGACTTAGATTTGATAGAAAGTATTGATACCAAGCATAGTATTATAGGTCATGTATTTACTATTGGTGGGGCAATAGTGAGTCAGGTTTATAGGTTAAAATAGGTTAATGCTTTATCCACTACAGAGATATCCAAGAAGATGATATGGCTTTAGTTCTTCATGGAAGACTTGGGACACCTATAGAGGGATAAATATTTTCTCATACATAGCCTAAGTGTCATTCATCTTGCGAAGAATTCAGCTCTACATTCAAAGATAAAACACATATAGTTGTAGTACCATCTCATTGGATAAATTTTAGAAGATGAAAATTAAAGCTAGAGAAGATACATACAAATGACAATCCAGTGGATATGTTAATAAAGGTAGTGACAAAAGAGAATTTGAACTCCTCTTCAGCTTTGGTTGGTCTTCTAGCCTAAATAGGCTAAAAGAATAGTAGAGTCCAGGGTGGTTTCATATTCAAATGGGAGCTACAGGTTTAATAGTGCTATGATTAGTCTCTAAGATAAGGAGATTAAGAGAAATATCTAGTCTATTGTTATCACATTGTCTAAATTCTAAACAAGTATCTTTATGATAATCTTCGATGGCATAATTAGCATCAATGGAGCCATCATAGGGATAGCCACCCTTAAACATCACATACACTAAGAGAAGAATTAATCTTGGAAAAAAAATCAACTTTTATTATTTAACACTTTTGATCTAGGAATTAAGCTCAGGACTAGTGGCATCTAGATAACAATATTCCAATTCCTGACCACACAAGTCAATGCCACAAGATATTTTTTCACAATTCACATCATTCTAGTAAACTTGATTCTATTAGCATTCAAGAGGTAGATCTTGTTGAGCTACTGGGAGGTTATTATTGTGGAGTCTAACCAGTCTCCAAGTGGGAGATTGTTGTAATGTGGAGCTTAATTTGACTCAAAGGTTTCTTTGGCACAATGTTCCTCTAGATTGTTTCTATGGGGTTTGGAGGCAATGCCTCTAAGATGAGGTCAAGGGGTAGTGCCCTTGCAGGGTCCTCAAGTGCACTCCCTATCATAGCACCTCAAAGCCAAAAATGACCTTATATCATAAAAGGTTGCAACTACTATTTTCCTATTACTCTAGCCCTAATTTTGTAAGTGGAAAAAAGCTTGTATAAAAAGGCTTAGGGTTAGGGATTTTCATAATGTGTGATGCAAAAATTGGTTCTTGTGGTAGTATTGAGTTGTAAGAGATTATAGATTGTAATTAGGATTGTAATCATTGGATCATAATAATATTGGACTTACTATTGGTGGACATAGCCTAGGGATTGCGTGAACCACATTAAATCTTGGTGCCTTGTGTTCTCTTATGTGGGATCTATTATTTTTTGATATTGGTTATATTTGCATGTAACTATTATTTATATCTAAGGTTAATCCTAACAAGATGAGTTGATTGCACATAATTCATGGTAAATCATTTTGAGGTGAATTCAAAGAGGATTGAAGGAGAAGTTTCTAAAAGTGATATGAAATGAGAGGTAGATTCATTGAATCCTACCTAATCTATCCTAATCCTAAATTGGACAATGGAGAATTAATGGCTAATATCTTAATTCTCTATTTATACGGATGGCTGGTCATAAGAAAGGGTTGTCATGTGTGAGAACCTAAGGAAGACAAGGAGTCAAGAGTATTGCTTCATGAAGTGACCTAAGTGAAGAGTTTGCATTAGCATGTTAAGCAAGAAGGCTTAAGAGTATGAATGATTGAAGGGTGAACAAGCTATCAATGCTGAAATATGTGAAAGCCAAGCAAAATGGGGAACTAAAACATAGATCTAGAATTTACAAATGGAGTTGTAAGTTGCTATCAGATCAAAGCCTTACTATTACTCTCTAATAATTGTATTAGTCTAGGGTAAATACTTTTGATTAAGGTTGAACTAACCATCATATGTAAATCCTTTAACTAGGTGACGTTCCAAGTGAATGGTCTAATGTCCATTAATAGGGTCACATTTAATAGTGTGTATTGTAATCTTTAATAGGGTTGGCCTTTCACAAGGAATCACTTCAATAGAGTGAAAAAGAGTAGCATGTTATTGGTGTTTTTTTCCCAAATTAGTTTTCCACATAAATTGTTGTGTCAAATATGTTGTTGAATCTATTATGTTTCATGTTTAGATTTTTACAAATTGATTTGATAGTAACCTAGAAGTCTTTTCCAGTGAATGCATAATCTTATGGATGCCTGCATGATGAAAAATGTTTTATGGGTTCACTAAGCTATGAAAAGTTTTATTTATACATCTGGACCTTGGATAACTAATACACTACACCCCTCTTAGTTATTCTAGAGAGTTCCAACATCTAGTATTGAAATTTATCAAGGGATATACCAAGGATACAGATAGATTTCAAGTTATATTACTAAATCTCTTGGAATTGGGAGAGAAAATAATGATAGCTTTGGAGCACATGAAGAGACATCAGGTTATCATCAAATGGCGGTTTGATAAGTGGTCCATGCTAAAATCTTTTAGAATATTGAACCTTGTTCTCCTATTGGATAAGGTGAAAGAAAAGTTAGATGGTCACACTAAGTTCCAACTCTTGTGGATTGGCCCTTATTAGATAGTAGAGATTTTGGGAGAAAATATTTTTAGTTGAGTTCCTTATGTTACAAGGGGAATTGGTCCCATTTCCCATCAATGCCTAGTTCTTGAAACATTACTTTGAGGCCTAAAAATAGAAAACATTTCAAAAAAAATAAAAATTCTCTTTTTGCAATTTTTTTTTCTTTCAAAGTCTTGTCAATCTAGGGGTTAGGTGTAATCAATATTCATTCTTGACACATTTTATAAATTACTTCTTGTGGTTTTGACTTATAGGAAGAAGTATTTCTTTGTCAAAGTATTCAGATAATTTTTTTTCTTATACCAACTAGAGAATGAATATTTCTTTTAGTCATAAAGGACATGAAGTCTTGAAATCATAATTACGGATAAATAGTTCTCAACTCTTGGAAAATTTAAAGATTGACTATCTTGGTGTTATTCAAATCTAAGGTTGACAGTAGCAAAGAGATAGTTTGAAACGTGTCGATTTAGAAAAAAGGTATTCTCAATAAATTGTGAAGGTCATTGTTTGGTGTGAGAGCTCCCAAAATTTCATAAATGAGGAACACAATAGTTATCAAACTAAAGAAGGAATCTGAGAAATGACACCAATGCCTTGGCCACATAGTCTAAGCACGGTCAAGGTACAAAAAGAAAACAAAAAAATGATGGAGTTAAGAATGAAAGATTCCAAAATGTTTGAGAAAGATAATCTAATTCTTATACAAATTACTTCATTAAAGAACCAAATGGAAACATGTGAGCTCTGTGAAGAAAAATTCAAAAGATTACTCAGGACCTGACATGAAAAATAGGATAACCCATCAAGAGCCCTCTGAATGGATTCTCTCATCTAGTTAGACAATGACTGATAAACATGAACTACGAGTATTCCTAATGATTAGACTAGTGGAGTGGAGTATTGTTTTCAAGTTGTTATAGAGTCATGATAGATTGCATCTTGGAACATCAAAGGAAAATAATACACTATACACACATTGAGATTAAAGATTCAAGATTCTAAAGTTTTGACTATCAAGGAACTTGAAATCTATTTGAAGTGTTCATAATTTAGGTACAAAAAGAAAACAAAAAAATGATGGATTTAAGAATGAAAGATTCCAAAATGTTTGAGAAAGATAATCTAATTCTTATACAAATTACTTCATTAAAGAACCAAATGGAAACATGTGAGCTCTGTGAAGAAAAATTCAAAAGATTACTCAGGACCTGACATGAAAAATAGGATAACCCATTAAGATCCCTCTGAATGGATTCTCTCATCTAGTTAGACAATGATTGATAAACATGAACTACGAGTATTCCTAATGAGTAGACCAGTGGAGTGGAGTATTGTTTTCAAGTTGTTATAGAGTCATGATAGATTGCATCTTGGAACATCAAAGGAAAATAATACACTATACACACATTGAGCTTAAAGATTCAAGATTCTAAAGTTTTGACTATCAAGGAACTTGAAATCTATTTGAAGTTTTCATAATTTAATCACTGTTTGACACATGTTAGATGAATGCTTTCTGATGAATAAAAGCCTTTGTCATTTCTTCCTTTTCATGGAGTTATTAATTATGGTTTCATAATGCATGCCCCATTTCTCCTAGAAATGGGAACCCCCTAATAATTTTTTTTGTCTCCCAAACCCTTATTTTGGGGCTTGGGTCATTTTGGGACTCCTCCTAGAGTTTGGATCCATCCTTTGTCTCTAATTGAGGATAACCTAGTGCTAGAACTAGCAAAAATTCAATGATTAAGGGTCATTTGTACTAAAAGGTGCACTAGCACACATGTGCACCCATTTAGGGTGTGCAAATATGATAAATGTGCTAAGTGTCCACTTTTCTCCTTTTGAGATGCACACCTATGTACATTCACACCTCCAAAGGTTGCACGCTAGCCCTAGGACCACCTCTCCTTCTCTTATTATTGTTTGTGATCCCAAATGAATCAAACATCTGCACCTTCTAATTTGCACCACTAACCTACAAGAAAGACAATGAATGTTAACACACTAAATGTTTGTAGATGTAAACCTATCCAAGGTGCACATATGTACACCTTTCTCCATACAAAAAAATTAAAACTCAAAAAACCCAAGGAACCTATATTGAAATATGTGCATGTGCACACCTATTCTAGGTGTGGACATGCACACATTTTTGCATTAAAAACAAGTAGAAAGCTAAGATAATGGTGCCTAGATGTCCACCTTTTCAAGGTGCACATCTATACACCATTTTGAACACTAATTCCCCCCCCACATAGCACTTGCACTAAGAAAATGTGCACAGCTGTACATATGCGCATTTGTGCACCTCACCTAGGTGTGCATGTGCACACATGGGAAACTATGCCAAAAGACCCTTGATATACCTTTTTAGCACACCTAACACACTTGTTAAGGTGTGCAAGGTACACTATTTTTTATGTTAGATCTCTCTAGGGGGATTTAAGCTAGTTTTTAACTATTTCAGTGTTTTGGGTTAGGCATTTTGACTATTAGAGTTTTCTTTGAATTAGATTTTTAGCTCTCTAGAATAATGTTTTTCTCTTTTGTGTAGATAAAATGACATCCTCATCATCCCTACTCATATAAAAGGTGGCTCCCAAACTAGTAGTATTTAAATATCAAGATGTTCCAAATAAATACCACTTCCAAGATGGACACGTAGAAATTAGAGATACCAAACTCAACCATATTGATTAGATTGCATTCCTCACGATATGCAAAAATCCTAAATAAAGATCCACAATGGTATCAGCTTTGATCAAGTCCAAGATGGTGAATGCAACATCACATCCAAATTTGGTTCAATCCTTTGAGTTGATAATGACCTTGGCAGAACATTATGTGCCTAAAGAAAAGGTTGTCAAGTTAGTCACAAGGGGGATAATTCTGGACCTCAGACCAAGGAATACTGAGAAGGAATTTTATCTCTAAAGGATCAATAAATATGTATAGATGACCTATGACTAGGTAGAAAGATGGTATAGGGAGAACAAAAAGCAAGCCAAATAAATAATTCAATCTTCCATCCTAAAATATAGAACACTGGTAGGTCATAGAATGGGGAAGGTAGCTATGATATGACAATACATGAGGGATGATATTGGCTACACAATTGCACTTTTGAGTAGAGCCATAGGACTCCCTATGATGGGAAACCTTAAAATTTTCATGGTGCACTTCATAGAGACCATTAGGACAACAAAAATGACAATGGATTAGGCTACTATCCTTGGTGAGAATTTACTTAGAATTTGGTGGGAGTCAAGGTCGACCCCAAGTTCTATATGACATCATATTTGGTGTACTTATTAGGAGCAAGTAAAATTGACTACATAAATTTTTTTAAAAGTGGAAGCATGTAAGATTCAAATTCTTTGCCTTATGTGGTGTATCATTAGCTGGTGAAGAAGAAGCTCTTGGATTAGAGCAAGGAATACATGATAGTGAATGATGGTTTCATATTTGCAATCATTCGTAGTGGAGGAGCACCTAGGTAAGGTCAAAAACTAAGTCTAATTATTAGTTTTTGGATGGTCTAACCATCCATTTAGATAATAAGTATTTGTGATAAAGTCCCAGGGTGTGATTATGAGGTTTGAGTTGATAGGTTTTGGTTTAGGAGTCTAATTTGGTCAATTAGGTCCTGATAGGAGGAAATTGTAAAAATTTCTCTAGGAGGAAAAATGAGGCCATATGCCATAAAAAGTGTGTAAACATGGCTCTTAGATGTTTTAAGTTCAACCTAAGAGGTTTGGAAACTTTATTTTTAAGTTTGAAGAGTCTAAGAAAAAAATTGCAAAAGTCATCAAAAAGTTACATTGACAACTTTGCAATTTTGCAAAATTGCTTGACAACTTTACATGGCAAATTTTTTCAAAACCAATGAATTGGGAAGTTATGGTTCAAATTGAAGAATAATATGAAGGATTAAGTCCATTTAAGACTTTTACAACTTAGTTCTAGGGGTTGGAAGTTGGGTGTATGAACAATACCAGCAACATGATAGATCTTGAGAATTTTGAGCATAGTTTGGAGTTTTGGTTGGATTTTTGGATTGAATAGAAGTCTATTTTTAATGAAGTAGGAACTTTTATTCATGTCTTGATTCTATGTGTAGTTTTTTTGGTTTCAAATAGGCATTCAATAAGGTTTAGAAAATTATTTTCTTCTATTAATCCCACTATCTTGTTTTGAGTAACTAGTATGGAATGGGATATAGGTTGAGTGTCCTTGGTCTAATCACCATGGCTTTTAGATACCAAGATATAGACTTTGTAAATATTGTAAATAAGGTTTTTAGAGGTTTTGGAAGGCCAAATTCTATTTTTACAAGCAAGCCCTAGAAAAGCTAGGAAGCTTGGAAAGGTGAAAGGAAATTCTTGTAAAGAGTTCTTATGAAGAACATATGATTAGCATAGGTCAATTTTGAATTGGAAGGTAGGATCAATGTGTAAGGGAAGCTCAAATCAAAGAAGGTGGATGGGTATAGAGTTTGATTCTTGAAACGGAGGAAACATCAACATTGCTTCCAAAACTATTAAAAGGAGGGTTTTTTGATTCCATACAACACAAACATTGCTGGAACCCTAGACTTGCAAAATCTTTAAGGTTTGGTCATAGGAAAAAAAGGTATAGTATACACCAAGTGGCCTTATTAAGGGTTTTTTTGTGTTATAACCCTTCCCTTGTTTCTAGGAGGGCTAATAGGGGCTCTTAGGGTTACAAGGCCTAACTAGCCAAATTGTTGATTTGGGTGAGAGAAACTTGAATGAATGGTGCAAAATTATGGGGAATGAGTTAAGGACCTCAATAGGGATGTTCTATCTTGTTGATGAGCCATTTTTTGTTCTTGGGGAATTTTTTGCATACTAGGCCAAAGAAGGAACTTTTAGGCGAATTGGGAGAATGGCATTGAAGTTTGAAATGGTGGAAGTGTTTCTTGGGAATAAGTGATTGTAGAAAGATCCTCTAAGTTAGGGTTAGGAGAGAGACCCTATAATGGGCTAGGAGTATCTTGGGAAGAGATAGAAATGATGTAAGTTGAAGAAGTTCCTCATGAAAGTGGTATCAAAGCCATAAGATTAAACTTGTGGTGGCATGATGTATTCCACTAGGTTAAGTGGATATTCTAAGATGGTGACCAACGCAGAGTTGGAAAAGGAAGTAGATGAGAAAAATAATAGGGTTATAGATGAGGCCCTAGAGGATGTAGCCCAAGATAAGGAAGATGAAGATGTTCACAAGGGTAAAGAGAAGATGAGTTTGGAGGATGAGATACCTGATCCAAATCCTCCACTTCGTAAGCAAGAACAATTCCTTAAATCCCTCAAAGTATTTGGAGGGAAGAGTTTAGAGAATGTGTCTTTATTTCATGGCAAGATGGATGCAGAGGTAGTCTTAGAATGTCTTGAGAGCATTGAGAACTGCTTTGAGTATAAAGTGACAATAGAGGCCCAAAGGTGAGGTTTACAAAGTCTAGGTTAAAGGGTCAAGCTTTGACATGGTGGAAGTTTTTGTAGGAAGAAAGAGAAAGCGAGGGAAAGAATCCTATATATCTTTGGAAAGAAATGGTGGGAAACATAAAGGAAACATATCTACTAAAGGATTATGACATTCAAATCCATAAGTAGAGGCAGAGTCTTATGCAAAAATATCTTGATGTGGCTACCTATATTGAGGAGTTTCAGAAGTTGGCACAAAGGTGAAGGGTGCAAGAAGTAGAGAGTATTAAGGTGGCAAGGTACCTAAATGGCCTAAAATAGTCCATACAAGATGAATTGAGTTTTCAAATGGCTAGGAAAGTGGAAGAGAAACTAACGAAAAAAGAGGATTCTAGTTCCAAGAACAAGGGTAGAGGTAAGGACTTCAAAGGTGGTCCAAGGGGAGGCTCTAGTGGTAGGAGTAATGAGTAGAGGAACTATGGGGACTCTAAGTGGAGTGAGAAGACCAATGAAACTAGTCAGAGAGGAGGAACTAGTAGAGGTAGAGGATCCAATAATAGTGGTAGAGGTAGATATGGAAACATTAGTAGAGGTTCACACTTCAGTAACATGAAGTGCTACAATTGTGGTAATCTAGGACACCCTACTTATAGATGTCTAGAAAAGACATCATCTTCTTATGGGGAAAGAAGATTACCTATGTCTAAGAAGATGCCAATCAAAAGGTAGGATAAGTGGACCTTGATGTGGAGAAAGGTGAAAACCTCATGTTGAGGAGGGTATTTGTTAAGGATCCAATCAAGGATGAGCCAAATCAAAGGAGAGCACTATTTAGGACCACATGCAAAATATTAAGAAAAGTATGCAAGGTGATCATAGACTTAGTGTCTACTAATAATGTTTGTTAGAGGAAGTAGTACAAAAGCTTTGGTTGACCAAGATTCCACATGTGTTCCCTTATAGAATGACTTGGTCAAGTAAGGGACAAAACATCCTAGTGAATGAACAAGTGTAGGCAGACATCACCATTGGAAAGTATCAAGATAAAATCTTGTGTGATGTGCTTCCCTTGAATTCTTGTCACCTACTGTTTGGAAGACCTTTGTAGTATGATAGGGAGGCAACACACCATGGAAAGGAGAAAAAGTATTAACTCAAGAAGGATGGAGTCACTTATAGGATTTAGTCTACAGTGGAAGAAGACAAGGTGAAGAAGTCTATTGCTAAAGAATTGCTCATGAGTGGAAAGGAATTCCTTAAGGATTTGAAAGAGAGTGAAGGAGTAGGTTATGCTATTATGCTAAAACCTAAGGAGGAAAAGACATCCATATCCACACCTATACCTACAGAAGTAAAAGAGTTGTTGGACTAGTTTAAAGAAATCATTTGTGATGGAGAACCACCAACCTTACAACCTAAGAGGGTCATAAGTCATCAAATTGAATTCATACCAGGAGTATCACTACAAAACAAAGCTTCTTACAAGATGACTCCAAAGAAGAACAAGGAGATTGCAAGGCAAGTTCAAGAGTTTCTCAAACAAGGTTTGATTAGGAAGAGCATTAATCCATGTGCTATACTAGTGGTCCTAGCACCTAAAGAGGGAGGTAAGTGGAGAATGTGTACTAATTCTAGGGAAATTTATAAAATCAATATTAGTTATATATTTCCTATTCCTAGGATAGAATATGTGATGGATTGTCTAGGTAGAGCTATGTATTTTCCAAAATTGATCTTAAAAGTGAATACTATTAGATTAGGATGAAAGAGGGGGATGAATGAAAGTTTTCATTTAAGACTACTAAGGGTCTCTGTGAGTGGTTGGTAATATCATTTGGCCTCACCAAATCACCAAGTACCTTCATGAGAGTTATGAATGAGATTTTAAAGGTCTACATAGGGGTATTCATTGTTGTACACCTAGATGACACTCTCATCTTTAGTAAGACCAAGGAGGAGCATATGAAATACCTAGAGTTGGTACTGAGGAATCTCCGAGAGGAGAAGCTTGTAGTAAATTTGGAAAAAAGTGAGTTCATGAAAGAGGAACTAGTGTATTTGGGGTTTATAGAATCCTAAGGGAGTACTAAGATGGATAAGGACAAGGTAGAGGCTATTTTTAGTTGGCCTACATATAGATTTACTACTGAGGTCAAGAGTTTCATGGATTAACACAATTTTATAGGAAGTTTGTAAGAAGGTTTAGTGAAATTTTTGCACCTATGATGGATACAATCAAAGGGCATATTGTTAGAAATAATAAAATCAAAATGAACTAAAATTAAAGAATTATAAATTAATCTAAGAGAGTTTGTGATGAAAGTAATTACCATCATTTATAAGAAGTTCCCAAGATCAACACAAAAGAGGAGACAAGGATTTTAAAAGGGGAATACAAAGAAAACCCCTTGTGAATTATATGAATGAGGCAAATGCCTAAGAATGAAGAAAAAGAGAGAAGGAGATAACGGGGAGCCATAATGCTCATTACATGAACTACATCATGATTTTGTGTATCTATAGAATGAGAGAGAAGCATCTCCTATAAAGAGATGAGAAGAGGAGTTATTTATAACTCCCATGTGAATGATTGCCACATTCATAAGTGTGTGCTTAACAAGTGTCATAATCCTCTTAAGGAGGAATAAATTATTTTCCTTAATAAAGGAATTACAAAAAATAGAATTGTCCTCACATGTGGACTAGAGGACAAACAACATAAGGGATACCTTGGTTTATCCCATTTAATAAATACAACCAAGGAAAGATTACAAATTATAATAGGTATGAAGACCAAATTTATGTGAACCAAGTATGTAGATCAAAGTTTTGAGAGGTTGAAGAAGGAGGTATTAACCCAACCTATCTTGGTTCTACCTAGTTTTGAGAAACCATTTATGGTGGAGTGTGATGCTAGCAATATAGTAGTTGGAGAATTTTTGAGCTAGGAGGGTAGACCAATGTCATTTCTTAGTGAGAGGCTTAATGAATCCATGACATGGTAATTAAAATATGACCTAGAGCTTTATGCACTTGTCCAAGCCCTCAATAAGTTGAGGCACTACTTCTTACCTAAGAAGTTTTTTGTCTTCCTAGATAACCAAGATTTGAGTTCCATTAACTCACAAGAGAAGTTACATTTGAGACATATCAAGTGGATGGAGTTCTTATAGTCCTATACCTTCACTATCAAGCATAAGAAGGAGTCAAACAATAAGGTGGCATATGCTTTGAGTAGAAGATTTCTAATAGTGTAAGAAGTCCAGTTGAAGAGCATTATCTTGGTGGTTTCAAAGATTTGTATGAGGAGGATACTTATTTCTTAGAAGATATAAGGTATGTACTGATTTTGCTAACATTTCCATAGTGATTTTGTTGAATATACCCTATAGAATGGACTATTGTTCAAGGGTTAAAACTTGTGCATTCTAATGGGATCCATTAGGGAGAATCTCATACAAGAGAAGCATAATGGGAGCATGAGTGGTCACTTTAGTCTGAACAAGACCTTGGACCTTGTGGAAAGGTTCTATTGCTGGCCTAAAATGTAGAGAGATGTTAGGAGGTATGTGGACCAATGCAACATATGTCAGAAGGCAAAGGGGACTTCTTCAAATATAGGTCTCTACCAACCTCTCCCTATTCATAATAGCCCTTAGAAATGCATCAACATCAAATTTATAGTAGGCTTACCAAAGACTATGACTGGGAGGGATATTTTCTTTTTGGTAGTAGATAGGTTCAACAAGATGAGTCACTTCATACCATGCAAGACTGCATATGATGCAAGTAATGTTGCCAAACTATTTTGCAAGGAGGTCATTAGGATACATGGCTTAACAAGGAGTATAGTAGCTAACAAGGATGTTAAGTTAATGGGAACTTTTGGAAGACCCTATGGAAGTGGCTAGGGAAAAACATAGCACATAGCTCTGCGTACCATTCTTAAATTGATGGATAGATAGAGGTGGTAAATAGGGTATTGGGAAACTTCTTAAGGTTATTCACAAAGGAATATGGACAAAGTTGGGAACAAGTTATTCCCCAAGCTAAATTTGCATACAATGATAGAAAGAATAGTGCAATAGGGTTAATATCTTTCCAAGTGGTGTATAGAACTCTGCCAAGAGATGTCACAAAATTGAGAGACCTACCTTTACATGACAAGATCAATGGAGAAGCTAATGAATTTGTGCAATCAATGAAGGAGGCACATAATCAAGTAAAGAAAATTTTGATGGAAGCCAATGAAAAGTTGAAGGAGAAGAAGGATGAGGGGGGGGAGAGAATTTCCATTTCAAGTGGGAGAATTTCTGATGTTATATCTCAAAGGCCAGGTTACAAAAGGGAATCCCTGGCAAGTTTTAGATGAGGAGGATTGGGCCATGCAAGATCCTTGAGAGGTATGGACCTAATGCCTACAAAATAGATCTACAAAAGGACATGTATTTTTATCTAATTTTTAATGTGCAAGTCCTAATACCATATAGAGATCCTAAGATAAATGATATAGAGTATTAGGAAGAGTTGAACAAAGATGTAACAGACCTGTAGGTAACTAAAAAGAAGCAACCACAGGTTGAGAAGATCTTGGATTATAAGGTGAAGAAGTGTACAAGAAACAAGGTCTATAAGGAGAATTTCGTGAAATGAATGGATTTTCTTGAGGTTGAGGAAACTTGGATTGCTAAGGGTGACTTCAAGAAGCTAGGTATCAACAAAGAGTTTTTATCTCCCACAATACCTTAAACTTCTTCATGTAGGGAGAAAATGGTGTAGGAGCACCTAGGGAAAGTCAAACCCCAAGTCTAATTTTTGGGTTTTGGATGGTTTGACCAACTATTGGGATAATAAGGACTAATGATAAAGTCCCAAGGTGTGATTAGGAGGTTTGAGTTGATAGGTGTTGGTTTAGGAGTCTAATTTGGTCAATTAGGTCTTGATAGGAGGACATTGCAAAAAATTCTCTAGTAGGCCAAATGAGATAAAATGCCATAAAATTTTTGTAAATATGGCTCTTAGATGTTTTAAGGTCATCCTAGGAGGTTTGAAAACTTTATTTTCATGTTTGAAGATTCTAGGAGCAAAATTGCAAAAGTTGCATTGACAACTTTGCAATTTTGCATAATTGCTTGAAAAATTTTCAAGGCACTTTTTGTAAAACCAAAAAATTGGATAGTTATGTTTCAAACTATATACTAGGATGAAGGATGAAGTCTATTTTTTAAGACTTTTCTAGTTCAAATCTAGGGGTTGGATAGCTGGGTGTATGAGCAACATCAACAATAGGATAATTCTTGCACATTTTGAGCGTAGTTTGGAGTTTTGGTTGGATTTTTGGATTGAATATAAGACTATTTCTGATGAAATAGGTAATTGTGTTCATTTCATGACTCTATGTGTATTTTTTTGGTTTCAAGTAGGAATTCAATAAGGTTTAGAAGATTATTTTCTTTTGTTACTCCTGTTATCCAGTATTGAGTAATAGGTATGGAATGGGTTATAGCTTGAGTTTCCTTGGTCTATTCACCATGGATCTTGGAGACCAATAAATAGCCTCTATGAATATTTTAAATAAGGTATGTGGAGGTTGAGGAAGGCTCAATGCTATTTTTAAAAATGATCCCTAGGCAAGCTAGCAAGCTTTGAAAGGTGTGAGGAAATGCTTGTAAAGAATTATTGTGAAGAAACAACAATTGCAATGGGCCAATCTTGAATTGGAAGGTAGGATAAATTTGTATAGGAAGATAAACTCAAAGGAGGATGCTAGGTATAGATTTTGATGCTTTCAAGGGAGAAATCACCAAAATTTCTTCCAAAACACTTAAAAGGAGGGTTTCCTAAATCCATATGGTACAAACTTTGCTAGATCCATAGACTTGCAAAATCTTCAAGGGTTGGTCATGGAAAAAATAAGTCTGTTATATACCAAGGGGCCTTATTGATGGTTTTTGTGAGTTATAGCTATTTCCTTGTTTCTAGAAGGGCTAATAGGGGCTCTTAGGGTTAGAAGGCCTAACTAGCCAAATTGGTGATTTGGGTGAGAGAAACTTGAAAGAATGGTGTAGAATGATGGGGAATGAGTTAAGGACCTCAATAGACATGTCCTATATTTTTTATGATGCACTTGGTGTTCTTGGGGAAGTTTTGGCATACTAGGCCAAAGAAGGTAGTTTTAGGTGAATTGAGAGAATGAATTTGAAGGTTGAAATGGTGGGAGAGTTTCTTGGGAAAAGGGGATTGTAGAGGGATCCTTGAAGCTAGGGTTAGGAGAGAGAGACCCTATAGTGGGATAGGAGTAGCTTGGGAAGAGCTAGAAAGGCTCTTAGTTGAAGAATATCCTCATCAATTTGATTTATAGAGGGTGATAATGCTAAAAGAATGTCAGTAGAGGCAGCAACAAGGATCATAAAATTTTTCTACTAATACATTAAATTCAATGAATTCATGTACTTGAGGGTATAAGGCACAATGGTGAACACAAAAAAGCTTCATAGGTATCCTTTTGATAGGCTCATTTTGTTGGAGATCACTAGGCAACTCACATCTACACATGACAGAGTGATAAAGCAACACAAGAAGATATGGGTGTGGCCGATCAACATAGGTCCCTTCAAGGTCAAGAAGAAGTTAGATATAATGAACTTCAAATAAGAATGGGATCACTATTTCTTGGAAGAGTACAACTCCCCTTGCCCATACTTTGATAATATTGGAAGGGTGCAGTATTTGGCAGGAAAGCAATTTGTACATAAGGATGCACTAGAGGATCACTAGATTAATGTCGTATATGACTACAATGTCTAAATTAGAGACTATTATAAGATGACTCTTTATTTAGTAGGAAAGGAACTTAAGATGAAGATTCTCCTCAAGACTATCAAAAAGGACACAAAATATGTCTTAGATACACTGTATAATAGGGACAAGACATATGAAAGACCTATAATGAATGCATAAATTGATAGAGATGAGAATGCATATATCAACAATGAGGTCCAACATATTGTCTAGTTGACAAGGGAATGGATCAAGAAACCATTAAAAATTGATGTAGTTCCATAGGTCATTCCTCTATAAGCTAGAACACACCCAACTAAAGGTAAAGCTGCTAAAGTCATAGTACCAACCTTCCTTGCTAAATCTCCGATAAGACTAGAAATAGTGCATCAATACGAGAGGGAGGTTGAAAAATTTAGGGTAGATAAAGGGAATAATAAGAGGAAAAGAGTGGAAAAGGGTAGTGAATAAATAGATCAAGCCTAGCCATCTCAAAAACTTCAACATGATCCTAAAAAAGAAGAGTCTCAAGATGAACATGCAAATCAAGTCAAGGAGACTATGCAAGTGCTTCCTATAGGAGAGGAGCAAGTGCTAGAAGAAGAACACAAGGTGTCACTGAAAGGGAAAGAAGAGGAAGAATCCTCCCCCTCAACTCCTAAGAAGGTTAGGGTTCAATTCACTATGGGGGAGCCACGGAGAAGTAGAAAATTGAAGAAAAGGAATATTCCTCTCCCATAGGTACTTGAAACCATTCATCAGGGTAAAGAAGAATAAGAGGAGGGAAAAATTGATAATTTTCATAATGAGTCAAAGGACTCAATCATCTAGGGCCTTGAAAGAGGATAGAAAAAGGAGTTCCACTCTAAAACCATCATTTGGTCCAGAAGAACTTGTTCACATTACAAATTTTTAGGATGACCAACAACAATGGATCATTGTTGGAATTAACAAGTGGGAAGATTTACTTCTGAGAGGGGGGTGAATCATAAGTAACTAAATTTAACTTTTTCAAATTCACTTAATTGAAACCATTCACATGCATCTAATTTATCTAATAAACATGAAAGTAAAGACATGCATGAAAATAAACAATACACAAATTTGGTGGCCTAGAAACCCTCCAAAAATGAGAAGGTAAAACTAGGGTGGGGATGACACCCACAAAATATCACTATAACAATGTGTAACTTGTTCAAAGTTAAAATTTTTGACCACTTCCAATAGTCTGCCCTATGAAAGTTCTACCCTATTAAAGACTTTTACACTCTGTCAAAAGTGACTTGGTTAAAGGATTTCACTACCCTACTAAAGGCAAGCCTTGTTAAAGGACTTCAGTACATTCACTTGGAATGCCACCCTATTAAAGGATTTACAAATGGCTATGAGGCCAACCTAAGTCCATAGGATTTCCATATCTAATACAATTTCTAGAGAGTATTAGAAAACCTTTGACTTGATAGCTTTGCAATCTTCAATTGATTATTCTAGATCCTTATTCTCCTCTTGTTGATTTGATCCTTGCTTGATCTGATATGTTACTCTTTGTGGTTCTGTTAAATTTTTCTTCAATAACTGGATTCTGCAATGCTGCTCTATTTTTTACTAAGTCTTTCAAACTCCCCTTTAAATTTCACTATAGTCCACCCATACACTTCTCTCTCACATGCATACATTGGGGTTTCATCCTCCTTTTAAAGATATCAAAGACATAGGGTTAGGTATGAATCTATGATCAATATTAGATCTTCATTTCTCACTCATTCCTTGCACTTTTCTTATTCATTGCATGTCTTTTGCATTTTTTTATTGGCTGCATGTTGATTGCATAGGTAATGCAAAAGATTCAATCTTATCTTCAAGATGCTTTGAGATTCATCCATGTTAGCTCCAAAAATAGTTTACATCTAAGTTTGTAAAGGCACAAACTCATATGTTGATTTCTATGTTACAAGGCACATACTAGTTGCTAATGCTTGACACATATAGAAAAATTGGCTCACTTAGCTCCTATAGTGACTTGGCATCTATAGTGACTTAGCATCTATATTTCACTCGGCACTTGAACTTCACTTGGCACCTAAAGATTTCTCAACACTTGAAGTTCACTCTGCACCTATTGAATGTTTTTGGCTTGACATACACTGTAGCTCAGCATCATCTTTATAATTTGGTTAAGTGTGTTGACACTCAAATGTCAAAACCAATCTGAGACTAACAATCTCCCCCATTGACAAGAGTGGCAAAAACACTTAACTAACCATTATGCATCTCATTTATATGATTATACTACATATTCTATTCAACATATGTACAAGACTTCAAAAACTTATTCAAAATTTTGTATACCTCAAAATCTTGTTACTACCCTTGAGTTGATGTGTGATTTCCATTCTTATAACCAAAATTCATGTACTAAATTTGTCTCATGCTGATGTGTCTGATATTCTTTGTGTTTGTTTCTATATCTATGTAACCTATTTCTACTTCCTATACTCTATATCTATGTTACCTTCCATTCTTATTTACAACTCCCACAAAACATTATATCTCTTCTTAATTATTTCTCCTCCTTAACTATATCTCCCCCTTTTTGACACTTATGTCAAAGGGTTCTAAGGGTTAAGACCATATTTTTCCAAAAATGTTCTATTGACCTCCATAATCATCATGAGAGATGCATCCCAATTGTCTAAAGCAATTTCCAATGACTTGTGCTAGATGGCTATCTCTGTTGAAGAATGAACATGGCCTTTTAAAGTAGAAAGATTTGGGTCTTTCTTTAATACATTTTTTGCATAGGCCTACTCCTTATGAATTAATTCCAAATGTGGAGTTATGGTGCACTGAATCTGCATTAATTTTGCCTTAATTGGTCTCATTAGTTGACAACACAACTAATTCTTTCTAAGTGTGGAGCATAGATGCAAAATTCTTCTCACTTTGAGCTGGATCTTTTGGTAGTTGAATGCTGGAAATCTTTAGATTTCTCTCTAAGCTCATTATTCTTTGGCTTTTCTCTTGTGTGAAATATGAGGAATCACACAACTTTGTGTACAATGAGAATACATTCTCAAGTACTTTCTTTACTTTTTAAATCTTCTTCACCAATTCAACTTGTGAAAGTGCAATTTCACTAGTTATCTTCTAATTCACTTTCATCTAAAATTTCTTCTCAAACCATTCTAATAATTTGACATTGGTTTCTAGGTCCTCATTTTGTACCTAATCCACAATGTTGGATAGTTTCTCCTCTATGGGCTAAGTTTCATTGGGTACTTGCAAGCTAAAGGAATCAATAAATATTTCTTTGATCTC
Source organism: Cupressus sempervirens (assembly GCA_028749045.1). Taxonomy (NCBI): domain Eukaryota; kingdom Viridiplantae; phylum Streptophyta; class Pinopsida; order Cupressales; family Cupressaceae; genus Cupressus; species Cupressus sempervirens. The sequence continues at coordinate 819,835,453 of CM053783.1, forward strand.
CAGTAGTTCTTGCTTTTGCTTATACACATTTCTGAGTATCTCTTGTCTCTTTCTCCTTTCTAGTGCCTCTTGCACTTTATTTATCTATTTCAAGTTCATTGTTTTTGAGTCATAGCTTGGTATGACTATTCCTTCATTAAGTGTAGGGTCTTCATAGTGAATTTCCCTTGCAACCTTGGTAGTGCTTGAACCTGGTGCAAAAATTTGCAATGGTATTGCATCAGTCCTCAACTTCTTATTAGGAGTTCCCGAGGTAGGAAAGTTTAGCAATGTTTGTATTGCCTCTTGTTCCTTAAGGGTTTTATCCTCTTATTTCTCCTCTTCTCTACTACCTTGGTCAATAATGACAATTTGAGGAGGTGCACCTTGGGTTTGTGCTATAGGAATATCTTGTCCTATTTGTGTCTTTATTTTCTCTTTGGCAGTTGGTGGTACTTGTATTGTAGAATCAACCTTGGTAGTTTTGTCTTGTTCTTCTTACCCTTTGGGTTGATCTACTATAGCTATGAGAGGTTGTGAAGTTTGTTCTTGTATACTATCCTTCTCCCTAGTTATTTCTACTACAACCTTCTATAACTCATCAACACTCACCAATACTAGGTTTATGCAAAGTTGTGCTTGTAGTGTTGATTGGTGAAGGATCTCTTGAGATTCTCTATAGTTAAAAGATTGTTGTTCTAACCTAAGGTGTTAGAAACATCCTTTACTTTGACTATTTCTATAGGTGTTGTGTGTGGAGGACTTAGTGGTGGCAGTCATGTGCCTTGGACACTCTATTTAGTTTGTTGTTCCTCAATTGTTGCCTCTTCACCATAGGTCTTCTCCACTATCTCTTTCTCTACCTCTTTCTCTCCTTCATCTTTTTCTTTTTCTCTTTCTTCCTCTTTTTCATTCTCTTCCTCTTCTTCATCATTCTCACCCTTAAATGGGTCTTCTTGTCCTTCCTTTACAATCATAAAACCATATATCAATTTCCACACTTGAAGGCTCTATATTTGGGTGCAAATTTGCTCCCATGCTTTTTGCTAGCCTTTTTTATTTGACCTTTTGTAAGGTCTAGCATTACATGAGCCAATGTAGACTCCCTTATTTCTTTCTCCATCTTAAGGTAGTAATGCCACTTATTCTCCACTAATGAGCTTAGCTCCTTAGGCATTGAAGTATCTATTTCAAGTGGGGTAGTCTTGAACTTAGCCATCATAGTGTAGATGGACTCTTCCACTATGTTTTCTTGTTCTTTTGATAGCTTATTGAAATCTATGGTCTTTAGACCAAACAAATTTGCATTATCTCTAATATTATTGCAAATATTTTCCAATTTAGAATTGGTTGAATGGCTTACCAATCTAAATTGATCTTCATCAGACTCTGTTCTCTCTTCATCTGATTTTGGAGGTGCAACATACCTTCTTCTCTTCTTTTTCTCTCTAGGCCCCACTTATTCTATTGCCTTTTGTTTCTCCTCACCTTTACCCCTTGTGTTGTAGCCCTGGTGTTAGCCCTTATGGTTGGCTTGGCTAGGCTTGGCTTTTTAGGTTTCTTCTTCTTCCCTTGAGGCTATGCAATTGGCTACTTCTACGCTTTCCTTTTTTATGGCTTGGCCTTCAAAGCTTCTTTCTCAGAATCTTCCTCTTCATCTACATCTTCTCCCATACCTTGGGTTAGGGCAAGTGGCCCTTGATTTTGTTCATCTTCTTCAACCTTGGCATCTTTATCTTCTTCCTTAGCTTCTTTTGTAGTGCCTTCCCCAAATTTTTCTTTCAACTTCATTACAAGCTTATCTTTCTTCTTCAAAGTGGAGGTATTCTTCAAGTTCATATCAACTTTGGATCTCACCATGTCATATGTTCCAAAATGTGGTGCATCCTTGTCAATTTCCTCTACCAATAGAGTAGTTATTGTAGTTGATGCTTCATCTATATTTATCTCATACCCAAGAGGTCTCAACCATCTCACTCTTGGTATGGCTACTTGTATGTATGTGCAGTCAATATCTACAAGGAAAAAAACTTCATTTACATGTTTCTCCACTAAAGAAATTGGAATCCTAAACCTTTGCTTCATTGATTTCTTAGAATCCTCAAAATAACTAGTCATCTAGGTCTCAAAATTAGCTCCCATCTACTCTATGTATTCATTGACCTAAGCTATAATTGACCTATCATTTCTCCATGCCACTTTACCAAAAGAAGGGAATTCATTTTGTAAATAAAAGAAAATACATATCAAAATCATACCAAATTTTCATTGTACACCTTTTGTTCTTCTGATGGCTACTAGATTCATTTATCTATTGTAGTTGTAGCTCTATAGGATCATATGTATGGTCCTTCTTCACTAGTTTATATCCTACATCCACTATAATACATGGCACATTGTTGAGTCTATTGGACTGATAGAATTTGTGTACAATGACCCTAACAATAAAGTTTGCTAGAGGGTCTTGGATTGTGTCAATTGTCATCCCTCTTTTATTCCATTTTGCACCAGTATTTTTCTTAATTGCCTCCTTGGCATCATTTCTTAGAGTCCTCAGCTGATCTAGGGTTGGATACCCTATTACTCTATGTACAATCCTCTTTTTGATCTTTATGGGACTATCCTGTAACCATAAACTATCATTATGTCTTGAAAATATTGTGGAATTCTAGGACATGTGCTAAACCCTTATTTTCAATGATTTTGTATTCTTCCTTCTATATGCCATTTTCACACAATTTTTCATATGCCTCCCTCATTTCCATATCTCCTATAGCTCTAATTTCATTGTTTTAACATTTCTTGACATCTTGAACAATTACCACTTTTGGGGGTATCATGGAAAGAGCTTCGGCTAGGTCATTCTTGTATGCAACCTCTAGGATAGGGAAAAATTTGGGTTGCCTAACTTACTTTGACACTAATTAAACTTCAAATGTTTCCTTCTCCTGAACTTTTCTAGAGCTAGATGTCATTTTACTCAAACTAGGGTTTCAACATAGTGAAAATGTGAAACTGCATAGCTTGGCACAGTTGTAAATATGTTAGAATCAATGAAATCATGCTTGAATATTGTTGAAATCTTCTTACACACTAGTTTTGCTACTTTGTATTTTCTCTACACTCTTCTCATATTTTCTCTTTGTTCTCAATGAAGAAAAATGAATGAAAATATCATATTATACCCTATTTTCATCACATTTAATGCTCAATATGTTTATAACTATCCACTTGGCTTATAAAGGATCCTATATTACTCAGCTTCTATTGCCTTTCCACCACTCAGCTTTCATTGAATAATACTCACTTAGCTTCAACTGAGATTTGTTCTTTACTCGGCTTCCTCTACCAACTTAGCTCCTATGGTCTTGATAATCAACTCAGCTTGTACTAGATTTTACTCAATTTCCAAAGGCAACTTGGCAACACTTGTGAAATCTTGAATTTTCAACTTTGCATCTTGGTTCATGTTGATTCATTCCTTTCAATACTTTCTTTTCTAGAAACTGATGTATGATAAAGCTTTGTAAATCAATCCCTTATGCTTTTTCTTGCTTAGTTTGATAAAGTATGACCACTTGACTTGTTAGGTGAAGTGATCCCTTCATTTGATGTTCTACTCCCATCTTTCTTCTTCCATGTCTTGTTCATTTCTCCTTTGATGTGCTTAGCATCTATCGTCTCTTTGGCTTTGTCATTTTTTGAGTCGGGTGCTTTTGACTTGGTTGGGTAGTTCCTACTAATAAGATTAGTCTTCAAGAAATTGAAACATGTGGTTTGACTCAACCATCTACTATAATTCCCTCTAAAATATGTCCTTATGCAATTTTCAAGAATGTTTCCATATTCTTGACAATAATGACAACTATAACTAGTGTTATAGTCCCAATTGTAGTGATGACCATGGTTAGCTTCCCTTGCTACTTGATTTGATGTCCACATAGGCTTTGATCTGCACTCAAAGTCCCTATGTCTACACTTCTTGCAATTGTAGCAGTGACCTTAAAATTTTGGTGTTTTGATAGTCCTAGTCCTATAGTTATGTGTTTGATGTCCTTTCTTTTTGCACTTATGACAATAACTTGCATTCTTAGGCTTATCATGCTGATGGGCATTCTTGCTCCTTCATAAATTAGAAGTATGTCCCTTTTTAGCATAGAAATGAAAAGTAGGTTTAATGTTCTTATGTTTAGTACTCCTTTCTTCTGTAGTCTTGGATGATTATCCTTGTTCAGTGCTGATGTAACCTAGTCTTGAAGTATCATTGGTAGCCCTTGGTGATTTTAGTAGCTGCTCAAAGTACTTGATAGCCTCTTTGGGTTATTTGAAGCTTTCTACAATCTCCTTCTCTCTTTTCAAGTCATTTTGTAGTTGTTCATTCTGCATCTTTAGTGTACAGATCTCAATGTCTTTCATATTCAGCTCATGATGTGCATTCATCATCTAGCTTAAGGTATCTAATTGTATGTTAGAAATTGTTTCAAACTTAATTGCCTTTTCCTCCAATCTATTCATAAGATTTCTCTTGTCATCTTCTATCATGGATTTTTCTTCAATTTCTCTTTTCTTCTATTTAGTCACTTTACAAAGCATTATGGCTTATGATTCTTGTTCAGCTTGAGTATTCTGATTTCTTCTACTTGAGCTCTATTCTTCTCCATCAGGTCTGCTATTACTACATCAAACTCTTTGGAATATCCATTTGCAAATAGATTTGAGGTGTCAATCTCTTTGTACTGTGTTTCATTCTTAGCTATGGCAATCTCTTTTCTTCCTTTTAAGGATTTCCTTAGTTCTCCTCTAGATTCTTCCAAGGCATGTAAAGCAAGTTGTATGTCAATTGCCTGATTCTCTATGATCTTCCCAAGTTTGTAGACTTCCATTTCTAGATCTTTTCTCCAAGCTATAAGGCTTCTTCTTGTGAGAACTAGGGCCTGATACCAATTTTTGGAATTAATAAGTGGGAAGATTTACTTTTGAGAGGGGGGGGTGAATCAGAAGTAACTAACTTTAACCATTTCAAATTCACTTAATTGAAACCATTCACATGCATCTAATTTATCTAATAAACATGAAAGTAAAGACATGCATGAAAATAGATAATACACAAATTTGGTAACCTAGAAAGCCTCCAAAAATGAGAAGGTAAAACTAGGGTGAGGATGAGATCCACAAAATATCACTGTAGCAATGTGTAACTTGTTCAAGGTTACAATGTTTGACCACTTCCAATGGTCTACCCTATTAAAGGCCTATCCTATTAAAGACTTTTACACTATCAAAAGTGACTAGGTTAAAGGATTTAACTACCTTGCTAAAAGTAGGCTTGGTTAAAGGACTTTAGTACATTCACTTGGAATGCCACCCTGTTAAAGGATTTACAAATGGCTACTAGGCCAACCTAAGTCCATATCTAATACAATTGGTAGAGAATATTAGAAAAACTTTGACTTGATAACTTTAAAATCTTGAATTGATGATTCTAGATCCTTGTTTTGCTCTTACTAATCTGATCCTTGCTTGATCTGATATGTTAGTCTTTGTGGTTCTAATAATCTATTCTTCAATAATTGTATTCTACAATGTTGCTCTATTTTTCACTAAGTCTTTCAAACTCTCCTCTAAATTTCACTAAATTTCACCCATACACTTCTCTCTCGCACACATACAATGGGGTTTCATCCTCCTTTTAAAGATATCAAAGACTTAGGGTTAGGTATGAATCTATGATCAATATTAGATCTTCATTTTTTGCTCATTCCTTGCACTTTTTTTATTGGTTTCATGTCTTCTACATTTTTCTTATTGGATGCATCTTTATTGCATAAGTAATGCAAAATATTTGATCTTATCTTCAAGATCCTTTGAGATTCATCCATGTTGGCTCCAAAAATAGTTTACATCTGAGTTTGTGAAGGCACAAACTCATATGTTGATTTTTGTTACTCGAGACATACTAGTTGCTAATGCTTGACACATATAGAAAAATTGGCTCTCTTCACTCCTATAGTGTCTCTATTTCACTTGGCACTTATACTTTTCTTGACATCTATAGTGACTCGACATCTATAGTTCACTTGGTATTTGAACTTCACTCGACACCTAAAGATTTCTCGGCACCTAAAGTTCACTCGACACCTACTGAATTTTCTAGCTCAGCATACATAATAGCTTAGCATCATCTTTATAATTTGGTTAAGTGTGTTGACACTCAAATGTCAAAACCAATTTGAGAATAACAATCATGGACATGGAGGATCAAGGGACTAATATTTTCAACCTGTCTAATTTTGATTTCATGCCTATTGGGACTGAGATGGTGGGGGAGAAAATAAGGGATACTCCAAGGAGTCAACCCCTAGGTGAGGACTCAAATCAAATATAGCCTCTACCTCAAGTGCCTTTTAGCCTACTCTTATCACCATTTCAAGATTTTTCATTTATGGAAAAAGGATCAATGACACCACTCTCTCCAATCATTAAAGTAGAAGAACAAGCACTAGTAGAGGGGGATGAGTTTTGAACAAATGAAAGCTAATGAAGTATTAGAGGAGGGTCAAATACTAGAAGAGTCCCAAAAAATTCCTCATGATATAGAGGCTAGGACCTTGGCTATGGTAGACATAAAGACTCCAAGTATAGATCTTTCTCAAAAGGAGAAGATGCTAGAAAGGAGTGATAAGGGAAAGGGACCTATAGAGAAAACTACCTCTTTAGTCAAATATATGTCTCCAATGGGCACTACACCTACTTAGCTAAAGAGCGAGGTCATGGTTTGACAAAAGAGGAGGATAAATGTAACTATAGATGAGGGAATGGAAAAGTTAGTCAAAGCTATCAAGAAGCCTGAGCCATCTAAAGATGATGCGTGACCATTGGATTTCAAATGAAGAACCAAGACCAATAATTACTTGCACATATAGTCATTCATCCTCCACATGTTGATATGAAATATCTAATACCTAGTGATTACCAAACAAAGAACGTCTTGTTGGGGAAGCCCATGGTAGATATTGCCAAAGTTTTGATTACTTTGGGTATGAGAGAATTATTAAAAAACATGCATAGAAATGAGGTAGAATTGATAATGGTATGAAAATAGAATGATATTATGAGACATTACCTACATGAACTAGTAGGCCCAATAGACCCAGATCATCTAGAGATTACTCTTATTGTGACATTAGAGAGGAAGGAAAATAGAACAAGTCAGATGGATCCATTTTTGGGAGCATGTTAGTAGTGGCATGATAATTTTGAATAGAAGAGCATACAAATAATACAAGGTAATTTGAACCTATTGTATTATGTTTAGTCAAGTGTGCATAAACTAGTGTCCATAGTGAACCAAGATTTTTGGTCAATAGTTGAGGTACATACCTAGGCTAAAGACCTACAAATTTTGACAAAAATAAAGGGTCAAGGGTATCGTACACTCATGGATGTATATACAATGAAAGAGATTGATAAGCTCATATATTAGATTAAGAAGATAGCTATAGAAAACAAGTTCATGGAAGGATTTCATGAAGATATTCAAAAGTTGAAAGACTAGATTCAAGAGCAAATTTTGGAAGTAGAGAAGTACTGCACTGTTGTTGCGCTTGAGATTTTTGAAGATGAGTCAAACATAAAGCTCAAGTTAGTGCAATTAGCTATCAAATAATTATGAAGAACTTTCGAGGATGCTTCATCTAATGAAGATATTAGGAAAGAATTTAAGAATAAAGAGATATTGTTGGAAATGAACACTAAACTCAAGGAATTTGTAGAGACTTGTATGGAGGTCAGTAACTACTAGAAGATAGTTAAGGATAAGCATAAAGCATTGGATTTTTTGAAAGCCTCCCAAGTAGTAAAGATTATAAAGAAATTCAAGAGAAAACATCTAGACATCACTCTAGTATTTAAAGGGGTGAAAAACCTAGAAGCTAGAAATTAAGTTTTGACACTGGGGAAAATTTTGGTTTTTCCTGAGCTTGTCATCAAGGTGCAAGTGTGTAGGTGTGCTATTCATAGAGGTGTGCCATCAATTTTTGAGAAGTAATAGTGCACTGATAGTTAACTACCAATTCCTAATTTAGAGGTTTCCATGCACTAAAAACACATTTTGATGGCAATTCAATTCCCAAAAAGGCCTAGAGAAGGTCAAGCTTCCATTTTTAGAGCCTCCAGTGACTCTAAGATCCTATTGCATCTTTTTTATTCTTCATCTACTTATTCTTTCTTTGTTTGAAGTCATGTAATGGGGTCATGCACCTATTAATTGATAAAAATAAGGGTGAATTCCTACTTAGCACCATTTAGAGAGTCAATTTATATATAATTAGCTTTTTTTTATTAAGTTTAATCATATGTTTTCATTAAGATATCTCTCATTCTAAAAAATAAATTGGGGAGATGATTTCTTATAAATACATAGATGTAATATGTAATCCAAACCATTATTTTGATGCAATAATATATGCTATTAGCGCTCTCATTCTAAGAGTAGTTACTCTTTCTAGAATATGTTATTTTTGTGAATGCTTGTTCACAAATAATAATGGAGCCAATGGTTTTTTGCGTTCATTTGATTGTGCGATCTTTTAGTTTTGGTGTTTTTCATGTGTTCATGAATTGTGTTGACATACCAAGTTGGAGAGGAGATCACCCTATTGTTCCTAAATAGCTTCTTGTCTCACATGAGCATACTTTCTATGGCCTTATGATTCGATGAGAAGTGAAACATCTTTTGGTTTTTACTAAGTTTTCATTGATGATTGCATCAATGGATTTGAGGAAGCAATACTCCTATTTTCATTGATTTCCTATTTGATATTTTCAACAATTTAACTCATAAACATGTTATTACCATGGTTTATGTCCATTTAGAATTTCCCTTTCAAGTTATTTTTATTTCACCTTCCATTACCTTATCTTTTTTATTTTCTTTGCTAACACATGGTTAAATTAGGAATTCATATACTTCCATTTTTAAGTTGCATTTTGTTATAAAGTAGAGAATACCAAAAATATATCTCTTTTGTGGTTAATTTTCATTACAATAGATCGAACATCTCATCAATATTGGTTTAAACTAGAAAAGGCCTCCTTATGAAAAAATACATACATCTTCAATTGAGAGGATTCAATTAGGTTGTGAGATCACCTGAAACATTGGAGTTGATCCCAGATTAGCTTTTCAAAAGAGGAGTTTGAAAGGATTTCTATCATTAAGCATCATGTAGAATGATAGCTTAATAGTCTATTGAAAGTAAAATTAGACATTTTAAGATTTTTGATTAAGTAGTAAAATCATAGATTGGATAATGAGATGGAAAAAAAGATCCTCTAAGAACTAAAACAATGTAAACATATGGTAATGATCATGATCTAATATGTTCTTGTGTTAGAATAAATTTTTATGTTTGTGGGAATATCTTATGTGGCTATAGATAATGTATGATATCCTCATCTAGGGAGGATTAGATGAGCATTGTGGTTCATGTTGATGTTGTATATTGTTATGTAGATGCAAGATTATGGTTTTTGTTGAGCTGCCATTTTGCATGATGCTTAACAACATGAATCCTTTTGAACTCCTCTCTTGAAAAGCTAATCTAGGATCAACTCCAAGGTTTTGAATGATCTTGATGTTGATCTCAAATCAGTTTTGACTAACTAGTGTCTACACACTTAAGTCATTTTACTTTGTTCATGCCGAACAAGTAGTACATGTCGAGCACAACATGTATATAGTAGAGCATGCCAAGTCCATACTGAGTGCTAAGCCACTCATGTGCTAAGTCAGTCAAGTATTGAGAAGATAATGTATGATGAGTGATTCAAAAGCTAAGCAAGTAGAACATGTTGAGCAATATAGATGCTGAGTCATAGTATAGAAGACAGTATATGCCAAGCATTAGAGACTTTAGATGTTGAGTAAGACAATTTTGACATAGTTGTTTGTAATGGCACAAACAACTATGTAAACCATTTTCAAGCTGAATTAAAGATTGAACTATGATATTTTAAAGATGAGAATGAATTTTAATTTGGAATCTCTATGAATTGCATGCAACCAATTAGAAAAAGGGAAGGATTAAGTGGAAAAATAGATGAATTAGATCCATTGATTCATACCTAACCCTAAGGAACCTAAGTCTTCTTAAGGACCTAACAAAACCTAAACTATCTATGTTGTGAAGAAGGAGTATGAAGGAGAAAAGAGAGAAGTTTTCATGTGCAAATAGAGCATTCATGGTGGTTGAGGAGTTATGATCTAAGATTACATTATAGAATCAGTTAAAGGAGAACATATGAAGGAAATAGGATACAAAAAAAAGACATCTAATCAAGAAGGATTGAGAATACATTAGTTTAGAGGTGATCTATCATCAGCCAATCAAGTGCTAACTATAGGATCAATGCTAAGTCATTCTAGTAGGTGAATTTGTTAAATATCTTAATAGAGAAGTCCTAATAGGATATATTGAAATCCTCTAGCAGAGTGCTTACTTAATTGTGAGTTAAAGTCCTTTAACAAGGCATGCTTTTAATAGGGTGTTGAAATCCTTTAACTGAGTGAGACCTAACAATATTTGTAAGCCTTTAATAGGGTAGACCTTTCATAGGTAAGATCATTTCTCATGATCAAACATTGTAACCTTCATTAGATACACTTTATTACTATAGAAGTGATGATTTGTGCATGTCATCCCCACCCCAATTTTACCTTCTCATTTGAGGGTTTCTAGGTAATCATATATGGTGTCATATATTTATGAATGTTCAATTATTTCTATGATTTAGAAGTACATTCTTTACATGGCATTTCAATTTAATTATTGAATATATGAGATGGATGTGTGGTAAATGTCTTAAGGGTCAAAGTTTAAACTATTGATTCACCCTACCTAGAAGTTTACTTTTCTTATTGTGATTCCAATAATTGGTATCAAAGCCTTGTTCTTTGAAAGAGAAGCTTTGCATCTTTGAGGAAAGGTCTTGAAATAGAATTCTAAAAGTTGTGAAAGATCATTAAGAATTAGGGAATTGAAATACAACTCATTCTACATCAACTAGATGAAGCAAGAGAAGAACTAAAGAAATCTTTGAAGAGAAGGAAGGAAATTTCCATTGAGGAGAATGACACACAATATAGAGAAATGGACACTACTAAGCTATTTGCTAATGGATATTCCAATGAATTTAAGGCACTAGTTGTAGATCTAATGAAAAAGAATAAATTCCAAGATGAAGAAATCAGGAATCTTAAGTTGGAGCAAGAATCACAAGCCATACTACTATGTGGAGAGACTGAACAAAAGAAGAAAGCTATGGAAGATAAAGCCATTACTAAAGAGTAAAAAATATTTTTGACTAATAGATTGGAAGAGAAATCATCATAGCCAAACAAGATTTCCAACATGCAATTGGATGCTTTGAGTTAAATGATGAATGCCAACTATGAATTGAATGTCAAGGACATTGAGATAATAACATTGAAACTATAGAATGATCTATTGAAGAATGACCTAAAAAGGAAAAATAATTTTTTTGAAAGTTTCAATAAGTCTAATGAAGCCATCAAATACTTTGAGCAATTATTGAGATCCCCAAGATCCAATAATGATACATATGGACTAGGATACACAAGTACTAAAGAAAGGAACAAGAAAGGAAAGAACTCTAAACCTACTTTTCATAATTGTGATAAGAAAGGAAATACTACTAATGTGTGTAGGAATAGGAGTAAAAATCATAATGTCAAGCATAAAAGCATGGTTCATTATCATAAGTGCAATAAACAAGGTCATCAAGAACATGAATGTAGAACTATGACCATGCACACACAAAGATGTGAAGGATATTGTTACAACTATTAGAAGTATGGACATAAAGCTTTTGAGTGTAGATCCAAACCCATGTGGTCATCAAATAGAAAAAAAAAGGTAAGAAACAATAGAAACTCTTATAACTAGGATTATAATACAAGGTATAGTTGTCATTATTGTCAAGAATATGGACATGTTTTTGAAAATTGTATTAGAATACACTTCAAAGGTGACTACAAAAGGTGGTTGGGTCAAACCACATGTTTTAGTTATTTTAGGATTGGGCACATCAATTGATATTATCCAATAAGGTCAAAGGCACCAAATTTTGAGTTTGATAAAGGCAAAAGGCAAGGAAGATGTTGAAAATCTTAGAAATGAAATGAGCAAGACATGGAAGAAAAAGGATGATTGCATCACATCAATGGAGAAGGGATCAGTTTATCTAATGGATTAGGTGATCACACCTCATCAAACTAAACAATCAAGAAGTATGTGAGACTAATATTCATAAGTTATATCATGCATCAATTCCAAAAGAATTTATTACTGAAAAGTCTACATAAGCATGAATAAAGATGCAAGATGTTATTATGAATCAAAGAAAAATCTTTAAGTTTTTCAAGCATGAAAATTTTCCCATGAGTACTAAGTAAAATGTTAGAGGATACTAAGCTAATAGATTGGATAGTTGATGCCAAGCTCGCAATGATTTCCAAATGAATAAAATGCTAATGGATGCCGAGTGAGCTTGAAATTGGTTGATGTTGAGCATTCAGCTATGTAAGCACTCAACATTAATTATAGTACTCCAAAAGGGTATTTGATTAATTTTTAGCTCATTTTTCATCATTTCAAAATTGATAAAGAGAAAGGAGAGTTAGAGGCAATAAGGAAATTTATCGAAAGTGATTATGAAAGATTCGAGTAGTGAGTCAACACCATTTCATCAAATCTTGCAAGATATTGATCAAGTGCCAAGTTACACAGTTTATATTTTAAAAAACCCTAGTTTCACATAATGGAATCTAGTTTAAAGAATGTTGAGGGAAAGGAGGTTTTGAATGTTCAACTAGTCAGTACTAAAGTCAAACAACCAATATTCAAAGCTATACTTGATATTGCTTATAAACAAGATGTCTCAATTGTGTTATCCAATATGCCACCAAAAGTTTAAATGGTTCAAGATGTTAGGAAATGTTACAATTGAAAAATTGGAAATATAGGTGATATGGAGATCAGGAAAGCATATGATAGACTTTGTGAGAATGGTGTGTTAAGGGAAGAATATAAAATTGTAGAAAAGTAAGGGTTAACTCATCCCCTAGATTTCTTGAATGTGTTCAAAACTAAATGGATCAGGATTGTGTTAAGAAAAATTCATGACAATTCACTTTGGTTAGATAATGGACCTATCAAAATTTTAAAAAAGGATAATCCATAGGGTAATATGGTATCCAATCCCAGATCAGCCTAAGATTTTGAGGAGTGATTCAAAAGAGGTCATTGAGAAGAATACATGAGCCATGTGGAATAAGAGAGGAATTACTAATGATACCATCATAGATCCATTAATAGACTTTGCAATAAGGGTTATTGCACATATGTTTTATCAATCAAGTAGATTAAATAATATGCCCTATATTGTAGTAGATTTCCATTACAAGATTGTAAAGAAAGATCACACATATGATCTTGTAGAGCTAAAATTTCAACAACTAGTTGAAAACCTAGGAGCAATAAGAAGGAGAAATAGTGCTCATTGAAAATTTGGTTCCATTTTGATATGTATTTTCTTTTATGTTCAAAAAACTTTTCCTAAATTTGGCTTAGTTGGATGGAAAACTAATAGGTCAGTGGAAGTATAGATTGATGAGTTAATTGAATAATTGGGTGAGAACTTTGAGTCTATAATGACAAGCTACTTTGAGGATTTTAAGTAATCAATGAAGAAAAGATTGAGAATTCTAGTATCACTAATGGAAAAACATTATGATGACATTTTTTTCTTATTGGATGCTGATTGCACTTTTTTTAAAGCAAAAACTCCAAGGGTAATATGGTTAAGGCCTTTAGGATACCAAGTCAATGTAGATGAGGCTTTTGTAGCTATTATAGCTTTACTTACAAAAGACATTGATAAAAATGCAAAGGCATTTGGAAACTATGAGATGGAAAAATATAAAATTACCATGGAACTAAAGAATACCTTTATTATAAAGAAGAAGGAGAAGTTGGTGAAGAAATAAAAAGCTAAATTTGGTGAAGGTGTCAAGTAGGAAGAGGATGAAAAGGAAGAAGACTCTCACACATAAGCACCACTTACACTAACTCAAGAAATGAGAGAAGATCAGCTTAAGGAAGGGACTAAAGTTGTTGAAGGTGTTGAGGGAGAAGAAGCCAAGGAAGAACCCACTCCCATAGATCAAGAGAAGAGAAAGGCTAAGGCTCAACCCATGAAAAAAGCCAAGAAAATTGTAAAAGCAAGCTAGCCTAAACCAACAACACCTACTACAAGGGCTATTGCACGTGTTATTGCACAAAAGGCTAAGGAGAAAGCCAAATCACTAGAGAAGGAAGGAGGAGTGAAAAAAAGATCAAGGAGGAAATACATTGCAAAAGCTGAATTAGATAAAGAAAGAACTGAATGAGATGACAATACCCAATTTAAAGTAGTGAGTCAAAACCCATTATTTGATTTAGAAAATCTATGTGAAAATGTTAAGAATAGAGCAGATTTGTTAGGATTTTCACATGTTGATTTTGATAACCTTGGTAAATTTCAAAATATATCAAGTGGAGGAGGCCATATATGCCATGATGGAAAATTTTAAGAAAGCCCCATTAGAAATTTCTAACTCTATGCCTAAAAGCTTATATGAGAGAGTTGAGCAAAAATGGCATTATTGTTTAAACTTACAAAGACAAATAAGGGAAACATCACTTGCACAAGTTATGCATGAACTTAGTAAGGCACAAATTGCTAAGGCTATGAAGAAATATGTAGTAAGATTTGTTCCAAAATATAAAGCCTTCAACATAGTGCAAAACAATATTAAAGATGTTGTGAAGAAGTCCACACAAATGTAGAAAGTCACATATGGACTAGCAACAGTAAAGGTAGGTGAACAAGAGCCTACAGAGGTCAAAGATGATGAAGAAGATGATAAAAATGAAGACACTATTGAGGTAGATACAAAAATTAAAGTAGATGAATAGGAAACAACTAAGGTAGAGCGGAAACAAGAACAAAGTGTACAAGATACACAATTGCCTAATGTTAGCCCTCAACATGTAACAAGTGTAAATATGAAATGCTAATAGTCAAGATGTTTCTAATCACACTACTTAGAACATCAATCCCCTTATAGAGGAAGATTTGACAAAGATACTTGATCAGTCTAAATTATGTGATAATCTAGTATTGGTGAGTGTAGATGAGATACAAAAAATAGTGACTAATACTACAAGGGAAGAGGTGAATACAAAAGAGCCACCTACTATCACCCCTCAAATATCTAATGTACAAAATCTTGATAAAATACTTGAAGCTACATTAGAAAAAGTTGATATAGTTGGAAAGGACATAGTAGAAACCCAAGCCACTATGAAAACATAGAGTGAAATAGGTTAGATAGACTTATCTGCACCTCTAGCACAAATACAAGGTGCATCTCAAGGCATTGTGGAAGTAAAGGACAAGCCTAAAGAGATTGATCTAGCACCAAAGGTGAAGGAGCAAGTAGCAATTCAAGCCCTGATAACTTTACCAGAATCTGGTACTCCTTCCAGTCACACTCTTCAGAAGTTGAGCATAGATGCAACACCATTGCAAATCTCAATGCCAAGTCTGAGTTCATCAAAGGTTGAAGAAGTGATACAATATGGAGATGTGATTCTTGATGAAGATATTATTTTACCAAAATATGATTATGATACAATAAAAATTGAGTAGATGGGCATATTACAAGAAGCCCTAGCAAGAAAGAAAAGACAAGAATTGCTCAAAAAGGAGCATAAGTAGAAGCAAGCATTGCTAGAAATCAAGGATATCTTTTTGGATGCATTTAGTCTTCCTACTCCAGATGAAACCAAGCCACTCATTGAACAACTAAAAAATACAGTGGAAAAGGTTAGTGATGTAGACCTTAATACAAATGCTAAATTACTAGAGTGTTTTGAAAAGAAATTTCAAAGAAAAGTAAATGAGAAAATATTAGGTGATATAGAACTTACACAAGTTGCATTGACAACTAAGATTGAGAGTGTGAAGAAGGTACTTGAGAACATTTTCTCACTATACACTAAATTTTGCAATCCAACACTCTTCACACAAGAGATAAGAAGTCACATATTGAGTCTAGAAAGTTAGATTAATGCATTAGGTGCAAAACTACCTATGACACCAACTCAAAGTGGTAAGAACTTCAAAACTTTGCTACAAACCTAGAGTCAGTTAGTTGCATTATTAGTAGATGAAGCCAATATAAGGGCAAGATTGATTAGCATCCAAACAAAATTGAACCTACACATGGAAATTTTTGACAAGGAGTTAGGCTATGTTAAAACACTTATGAATAAATACCCTAATCTTTCAACATTAGATCGCCTAGTCCACCTTGTTGCCAAGCTGGCCATCCAAATTAAGTCTTTGGATGTGGCATGCAAAAATTGGGATGCATCTCTCAAAATTATCCTAGAGGTCCATAAATCTTTTTTGGACAAACATACTAATAGTGTATAGCCCATTTGATATTAGTGTCAAAAAGGGGGAGAAATAAAAAGACTTTTTTTACAAAGAGATAGATAGAAAAGAAGAACACAATGAGAGCAAAGGGGGAGATGAAATGAAAGAGTATTAGTTAGAAAAGAATAGAAAGCACAAACAACATGAAGTCAAAGAGTATTAGTTGAGACACATTTACTCAGTAGGAGTAGAATTTTGAATATAGAACAAACCTATCAACTTATGGGGAGTTATCAAATTTTGAGGTATAAGTTGTGACAAAATTTTGAAATTTTGAAGTTTTGTACATAAGTCAAATAAGAGATATTTTATGCTCATAAGAATAAGGACATCAATGCATGCCCAAGTGTTTTTGACACTCATGTCAAAGGGGGAGATTTTTCATATCTTAGATTGGTTTTGATTAATGAGTGTCTACACACTTAAGTCATTTTATTTTGTTCATGTTGAACAAGCAGTGCATGCCAAGCACAACATGTATATAGCAGAGCATGCCGAGTCCATAGTGAGCCTTGAGCCACTCATGTTTTGATTCACTCAAGTGCAAAACACATAGTGTGTGCCAAGTGATTCAAGAGCTAGGCAAGTAGAGCATGTTGAGTGATATAGATGTTGAGTCACAATATAGAAGACAATATATGCCAAGCATCAAAGACATCAAATGTTGAGTAAGACAATTTTGACATAGTTGTTTATAATGGCACGAACAACTATGTAAACCATTTTTAAGATGACTTAAAGATTGAATTATGATATTTTGAACATAAGGGTGAATCTTAATTTGGAATCCCAATGAATTTCATATAGCCAATTATAAAAAGGAAAGGATTAACTAGAAAAATGGATGAATTAGAGTCATTGATTCATACCTAACCCTAAGGCACCTATATCTTCTTAAGGATGACAAATACTAAACTATCTATGTTGTAAAGAAGGAGTATAAAGGAGTGAAGAGATAATTTTTCATGGACAAAAAAAGCATTCATTGTGGCTAAGGAGTTATGATCTAAGATTACATTAAAAAATTAGTTAAAGGAGAACAAAGGAAGGAAATAGGATATAGAAAAAAGATATCTGATCAAGAAAGATTGAGAATACATTAGTTTAGAGGCAATCTATCATCAAGAAATCAAGTGCTACCTACAAGATCAATATTGAGTCATTCTAGCAACTGAATCAGTTAAATCTCTTAACAGAGTAGTCCTAACACGGCATATTGAAATCCTCTAGTAGGGTGCTTACTTAATTGTGAGTTAAAGTCCTTTAACAAGGCACACTTTTAACAAGGTGAGAGCTAATAGTCTTTGTAAGCCTTTAATAGGGTAGACCTTTCATAGGGTAGATCATGTCTCATGATCAAACATTGTTACCTTCATTGGATACACTTTATTACTGTAGCAGTGAAGATTTGTGAGTGTCATCCCCACCCCAATTTTACCTACTCATTGGATGATTTTTGGGTAATCATATATGGTGTCATATATTTGTGAATGTTTACTTGTTTTCATGATTTAGAAGTACATTATTTACATGGTATTTCAATTTACTTATTGAATGTATGAGATGGATGTGTGATGAATGTCTTAAGGGTCAAATTTTAAACTACTAATTCAACCCCTCCCCCCAGAAGTTTACCTTTGTTATTGTAATTCCAACACTTGAGACCTATTGAAATCTCTTTAATTGAAGATAAATGTGTATGTTCATGAAGAAACCTTTTCTAGTTTGAACCAATTTTGGAAAAGATGTTTGATCTAGTTTTTGTTTTCAAAAAGTAACCATAAAGGAGATATATTTTTGGCATTTTCTATTGTATGATGAATGCAATTTATCAATGCAACTATTTGAATTCCTATTTTAACCAATTCTTAGAAAATAAAATAATGACATAGGGTGATGAGAGATTAAAGAAAATAACTTGAAAGGGAAATTCCTATCTGATGCAGGAGCATCTAGAGGTATAAGGGCAATCCTGTGTCACCCAAAAAAATGTACTTAGACTTAGTTTCTATTTCACGTGTTTTCATTTTTGGATACCCATTTGGGTCAAATAAAGGTTCCAACTCTCACAATTCAACTATCAGTGTGCTAGAAAATCCTAAAAAAATAGGAGCATGCAAATGGGCCATCATTTTGGTAACCTAGAATGTGTGAATTGGCCAAATGAATGTAATTGTGATTTAGAGCATTCCAAAAAAAGAATAAGGTCAAAAGGCTTCACGGTTTGAAAGTTATTGCAATTTTTTGAGTTTTGGAGACCTCCTAAGAATGCTTCAAAGTTAGGTTAGGGGCATTAAATGACCTTGAAAAGGGCCAAAAAATGGGGGATGAGAAAAGCTATCCATAGGGCTATAGAGTGCTTCAAGAATTTTTTGGAAATGTAAACGGTTTGTCAATCGGAGCTACGGTTCAAAAGTTATGCCTCTTGAAAGTTCGATTACCATTTTTGGATTCTTCTAGATTTGCTCTGACTTCTACTGCAGCTTCCGGAACCTTCTATTTGGTTGGTGGATGCCTACTAGCACTTTCTAGAATGTACTCCTAGTCCTTAACCCTTAGGGGTCTATTTAAGGAGATTTATGGAATTGTAAAAGGCATTTCATAGTGGATTTTGAGAGGAGGTACTGAAAGGAGAATTATCTCCAGATTTATGCTATTGTAAGCCCTTAGGGCATGTTTTGAAGTTTATTTTCTCTGTACTATTTGTACTAGCTTATTTTCTCAGTTAATATAATTTCCCCTTTTTTTTTGTGTCCATTTTGTTCTTGGGTTGTGTCCCCATCCCTAATGGACACAAACCATGGTAACAACACATTTGTGAGTTAAATTGTCAAAAAGATTGAGTAGGAAACCAATAAAAATACAAGTAGCACTTTGTCTATTCCACTAATCCAACCATCAATGGGAACTCAATAATAATCAAAAGATGTTTCATGTCTCCTCAAATTATAAGGCAATTGAAAGTGTGCTTATGTGAGACTAGAAGCTATGTAAGAACAGTAAGTGATCTCTTCTCTAACTTGGTACATTAGTGGAATTTGTTAACATGAGGCAAACACTAGAACTATAAGGTTATAGAATCATAACAACACAATAAAACCATTGGATCCATTATTATTCATGAACATGCATTCAAAAAAATAACACACTCCAACAAGAATAATTACACTCAAAATGAAAGCACCAATAGCATATACTACTACATTAAAATAATGGCCCAAAGTAGATATTAAATCTTTATATTTATAAGAAATCATCTCCTCTTTTTATGTTGAGAGTGAGAGATCTTAAAATGCAAAAATATGCTTAAAACTAATAAAAATAAATAATTATATAGAAACTAACTCTCTAAATAGTGCTAAGTAGGTCTTCACCCTTATTTATATCACTTAATGGGTGCATGAGCCTTTACATGACTTGAAACATTAAAAGAATGAGAATATAAGAAGGAAGTTGCAAGATGACTTGAGAGTCACTAGAAGCTCCAAAAAAGAATTTCTAAATATAAAGTACCCTCAAAATGTATTTTTGGTGCATGTAATGTTCTAAATTAGGACCAAGTAGTTAACTACCAATGTACAATTTCTTCTTCAAAATCATTGGTGCACCTCTGTGAATAGTGCACTTGTGCACCTTGATGACAGTTTCTAAAAATGCAAAATTCTCCTAAGTTTGAAAATTGAATTTCTAGCATCTAAATTTTCTTCACCTTTATACCAAAATGATGTTTGGATGTTTACTTGGGTAGCTTTTGGAAAATCCAAAGCTCCATATTTATCCTTAACAACCTAGCGATAATTACTAACTTCTATTCAGGTCACCGTAAAATGCTCAAGTTTTGTGTCTAGTTCCAACAACACCTCTTTGGTCTTGAATGATTTCATGGTATCTTCATCTGATGAAGCTTCCTTGAAGTTTCCTTAGAATTTTTGGACTATTGATTACACTATATTGATCTTAGCCTTTGACTCATCTTTAAAAATCTTAAGGCAAGCAAGCTTGTAGTACCTTTCTGCTTCCAAAATTTTCTATTGAGTTTGATCCCTTATTCTCTAAATATCTCCATGTAGTCCTTCCATGACTTTAATACTAGAAAATATTTTCACTATCCAATCATCAAGCTTATCAAGGTCCTCCATTGTATAAACTTCCATGAGTGTATGAAACCTTTTCCTATTTATTGATGTCAAGGCCTATAAGTCTTTTGTCTAGGTATGTACCTCATCCATCAATCCAAAATCCTAGTTCTCTATTGACACTAACTTATTTGCACTCAACTGAATATGGTGTAATAGGTTCAAGTTCCCATGTATTATTTATACACCTTTCTCCTTAAAATTGTTAGACCATTACTAATATGCTCCCCCAAAATTAATCTAACTGTACAATCCCCATTTTATTTCTCACCAATAAATATTTTTCCTATCCAATCATCATTCTTGTCAATCCTCTCTAGTGTATATGTTGGGTGGATATTTTGCAACTGATAGTTTTTGGTAAACATCTAGTCACAAAATAGGATAACCAGCCATAGCATGTGAGACAGACTCTCTCCTACCTTAAAGGGAAGGCTCTCCCTTCTCACCATTCCTTCGATCAACTCAAGGTAAGAAAGAAGTTGAGAGATTTTTATAAAATGTGTGTTACCAATGCCATTTCTTCTTATCTTTCAAGAAAGAGTCCAATTACTCGTGGAGAGAATAATGGGTAGGGTGAATCTCTAACTACACTTCTATCAAGATCTAGAAATAGTGATACTGACAAACCTTCACTAACTCAAAGGCTAACTGAAAAGGTACCATTTTATCTCTAAGTATAGTCGTACTTCAATATAAAAATAGTTGACAATTAGGGTACCAAGACTCCTAAGAGTGAGAATAACTTAACTATTTTGTGAATTAATAAATATGTATAAGCTATAGATAAAGCTTCTAGCTATATATATCCATAATTTCTCCAAGTCAAAGCTTTAGCTTTGGTTGCTTCTTAAATCACTATGCTCTTTTATTGAACACACAACAATAACATGAATCAAGACAATAGGTACAAATTACAATCAAAGCTTCTAATTTTCTCTATCACAATTACTTCTAGTCAAAGCTTCAAATCCAATTGCTTCTTTTATTTACTTTTCTCCCAACTCTGTACTACACAATCAAAGTTATGCTTGCATAAATGTGGCAAAGATTTCTTGCATACAAAAAAAGATGATTTTTACAATGAGAGGGAACTCCTTTATATAGGTATATGAGTTGAGAAAAATATGGAGGAAAAAGTGGGAGCAACTCAACCAACTTTGACTTGGTCTATTGAGAAGAGAAATTTTAGGGTTACATGCAATTGCATGTGTAACTTGCATTACATCTTTTAACATACATGTAACTTGTATTACATGTTATTACATTTTTTTTATGCCATGCATCCTCTCCAACTAAAAATATGAAAGAAGAATAAAGAAGACAAAAAGAAGCAAACAATTGTAGGGATTATTCTATTATGATTTGTAAACTTGATGTGATGTGGCTTTTCTTGGTCAAGTTGTCATGAATTCTCCTTTGTATATCAACACAAACTGGAGCCTCTGACACTTTGAAAACCATTTCAATGGTGTCTAGATGTAAATTTAAAACAAATTTCCATCAATACCTTTAACTTTTTTTTCTTTTTCTTATGAAGCAAAGTGCTTGGAAGGATGGAAATGCTTTGAAACATGAAAGTAGAATGCATAGGAATAAGTACAAATGAATATTGCTAAGTTTCAAATGTGACTTAGGGTTTTCAATATGTTATTGCATGAAAAATGATTACCTATAAGTGCAACATACAACAAGGAATGAAAAGTGAGATGTGATATGAAGGTGGATGGAAGATGCACTTTACATGCAAGTGCAAATGATGGATGAGATGGAAAGCATGGAAAGATGCACAAATATGTAATTTCTCATAGAGGCATGAATGCATATGGAGAGATGGAAATGGAAAATAGAATAGGGATAATGAGCTTTACAGTCACCTTTGATGAAAAGATGAATTGAAAGCACATGAAAGATAAAAATGACATCTTTTTAACTTTTCAAAAAGATACTTTTAAACCAAAATTAGACCTTTTATATGCAATTACACATAAATCTTTTTGTGTAATCATGTTGCACCAGTGGATGTGAAAAGAAAGATGAGTGAAAATAAAGATGGAAAATGGGATTACATGCATGTAAAGATGGTGAATAAGATGGAAAATATGTAATCACATTTGTTGAATGAGATGTGAAATTTTGTGACATGGAATATGGAAGTGAAATGTGATGATGCTTTCACATGAAGTGAAACAAAAACAAGTTCTTGGAAAAGAACTTGTAACTTCTCCAAAGTGGAGAAAATTGGCAAGCAAGCACAAAGCACAAAAATCAAAAGAAAAATGTACATTTGGAGCGTTACTAAAACATGTCTAGATGCAATGCACTTCAACACACAAATTCAAATTTGAAAATTGGGGAAATACCAAAAAACAAGAAAAAGAACAATTTCTTCATTTTCAAAGGAAAAATGCACTTATTGTGGCATTAATTTCAACAAATGGAAATCATCAAGCAATAACGTTTACAAAATAAATAAGATAAGAAAAAATTAAATAGCAAGAAAGAATAAGTCCACTTACATAAAGATTAAGTGCCAAATATGAAGCAAAAAAAATGCTCTAATGTTGAAAATATCTTCAAAAACTCTTAGAATTTTCCAACTTGGAAAATTCAAATGTGAAGAGGGTAGAAATCAAGGAGTATTTGTTAAAAGATGCCAAAATGTGCCCTAATAATAGTTCAAGACCCAACGTTTTGCATATGCATGCTCATGGAAAATTTTTGTTGAAAAATGTGTTTCACCAAGGAGCATAAACAAATCAATTTGGAGTTAAAAGGTCAAAATGTGTATCATAATACAATGAAATAACCATAAAACACCAAATCAATTCATCCTTGTGCAAAAACATTGATAAAAAATGGATTTATTCAAAGTTATTTCCAAAAATGTGCCCTATGATAGAGCTCCCAAAAACAAATTCTAGCATAGTAAGTCCATTTTTGATGCAAGAAAACTCATTACCAAGTAAAAACGCCTTCAATGGAGAAGATCTCATGCAAATCCACCAAGAAAATCTCTCTCAATGATCAAAATTGGGTTCTTAGAAAGAAAATAGATGCATTTCTTCAAAATCAGACCTTTTGGAGGGCAATACACATTTTAAAACATGCCTTTGCTTAAAATAACACCTCTTGGGTTGATAAGAAGATTTTAAAAACTTGCAATAAGGAAAATGGGACCTTTTGGAGGCAATGACATGTTTAAAATGTGCTGTGATCAAAATTGCAGCTTTTGGAGGAACATTCATGTTTTAAGTTATATCTCACATTTTGGATACAAAGACATAAAAACTTACCTTTTGATGTAATGACATCAAAAGGGTCCACTTATGATTTCAAATTAAACTTTATATGTAGTGACATGTAAAATGTCCACTTTTGATGGACTTTACATGTAATTGCATATAAAAGGTGCACTTTTGATAACTTAAAGTCATTTAATCAACTTAATTTCATAAAAATATTACTTAATAGGACATAAAAAACATTTATATATCATATTTAAAAATACAACACATAGATATCATTTAAAAAGTAACATTTAAATGAGCATCTGATTTGACAAATAAAAAAATTAATTGAAACAATATAGTTTATATAGTGACTTTAAGTGAAAAATCAAAAAGTAACTCAACTTAAAATTATAGCATAAAGTGCACTATATGTACTTTAAGTGAAAATTTAAATGATAAAGTAACTTAAAAACATAACATAAAGTGAAGTTAAGTTATATTTTCAAAAAAAAAGAATGTCACATTAAAAATATAACATGATATTTTTAATTTGTGCTATTGCACCAAAAGGTCCACTTTTGAGGCATTAAAATAGGCATATCTCTTGACTAACAACTCTTATTGAGCTCTAGGTTAGATCGAATCAAAGGGAAAAGTGAAAGGCATGACATGAGTAAATCCAAAGGACAAAAACCAACAAACATGAACTCAAAAGCAAAGAAAAGGACTATGAAGAAGTTAAAAATCAAGCATAGGTTTGACCGAAAGAAAAAAAAAAAAGACTTGACAAGAGCCTTCAATAAAACAATTTGATATATGAATTGAAATTGATCTACCAATCAACATTAAAAAATTGAAAATCAAATTAAACTTAGAGAGATGTGGAACTAGCTTGAAAAACTTTAATGTTATCACCAAAATTTTGTGGTGACAAAATGAAAGACAATAATATAAGCTTCCATGAGAGTATGATACCTTTGCCCTTTTATTCATGTCAATGCATTTAAGTCTTTTGCCTAGGTATGTAGCTCATCCATCAATCTAAAATCTTGGTTCACTATGGACACCAACTTATCTGCACTTGACTAAATATGGTGTAATAGGTTCAAGTTCCCTTGTATTATTTATACACCTTTCTCAAAATTGTCATGCCATTATTGACATGATCCCAACAATGAATCTAACTATATAGTCCCCTTTTCCTTTCTCTCCAATACCTCAACAAGAGTGATCTCTAGATTATCCAGGTGTATTGGGACCACAAATCTATGTGAATAGACTCTTAGAAGCTCATTCTATTTCCTCAACATAATTAGGTTAGATTCATCTTGATCCATGTGCCTAAACACCTCTTTTAGACCCATAGTAATCATTATTTTCACTGTGTCTACTGTGGGTTTTTCCAACATGAAATTCTTTATTTGATAATCCTTTGGAGTCAAGTCTTTTGTGTCAACATGTAGAGGAGGAATAGTTATGTGTGGAATCAAGTCCTAATCTTTGTTCTTCATAATGAAGGCTAGTGGTTGTGCATAACTTATGGGTGGCTCAGGCTTCTTAATGGATTTTACCATCTATATCATTCCCTCCTTAACACTTAAATCTACCTACTTCTTTTGTTGAAACATTACCTCCCTCTTTAGCCAGGCTGGTGTAGTGCCCATTGGAGACATATAATTGACTAAAGATTGGGTTTGCACTAAAGTTACCTTTCCCTTTCTAGTCCTCTCTAGAGTCTTTTCTCATTGAGAAAGATCACTAGTTTGAGTCTTTGTATCTACTTAGGCTAAGGTCCTAGCCTCAATACTATAAGGATTTTGTTGAGGCTCTACTGGTATTTTACCCTCCTCTAATACTTCATTATCTTTTATTTTTTGGGCCTCTAATTCTTCTATTTCTTGTTCTTATGCTTCTATAACTAAAGGAAGAGACATTGTTGAGCCTTTAGCTAGGAACAATAGGTCTTAAGATGGTGGTTGTGGGAGACCCATAGGTCATTGAGCTAGAGGTGGTAATTGACTCAAGTTGTCTCTTAACAATACACTCCTAGGAGTATCTCTTATCTTTACTCCCACCATCTTAGTTCCTACTGGCATGAACTTAAAAGAAAAGAGGTCAAACACATCTATTTCTTGACCCTCCATGTCTATCATCCACTACTACTTCTCATCCTCTGATGAAGAGACATGAATAGGTTCTTTTGGAATGAGAGGCGTGACAGTTGAGCTTATTCTCCTATAGCCTTAGAAACATGATTCCTTTGAATCAAGGGGACATATTTAATATCCTCCCCTTATTCTTCTTCCACCTCTGCTTTAGGGATTTTCTTGGGCACCTATAGAGGTGGAGTGTTCTTTTCTTCAACCTTCTCCTACATGTCCTTACTATAGTGGGTATTGTAATGTGGATCCTAAGTAGACTTGGAGGTCTACTTAATGTAGTTTTCTCCCCATATTATTTCTATGGGGGTTTGGGGGTAGCACCCCCAAGATGGGGTCAAGAGATAGTGCCCCAAGTGTACTCCCTATCACATATAGGGTGTGTTCAAGGGGCAATGTTGCCACGACAGTTTTTAGGGGTATTCCCCTTGAAGCCAAAAATGACCTTATATTATAAAAGGCATTGACTATTATTTTTCTATTATTTTATCCATAATTTTTTAAGTGGCAAAAAGCTTGTATAAAAAGGCTTAGGATTAGGAATTTTCATAATGTGTGATGCAAAAATTGGTTCTTGCAGTGGTATTGAGCAATAAGGGCCTATAGATTGTAATTAGTTTGTAACCATTGGATAATAATAATATTATACTTATTGTTGGTGGATATAGCCCAGGAATTGGGTGTACCACATTAAATCTTGGTATCTTGTGTCCTCTTTTATGTGATCTATTATTTTTTAGTATTGTATGTAATTGTTATTTCTATTTGAGGTTAATCCTAATAGTGGGCTCAATCCTAGCCCTTTTGGGAGCTATGGAAGAAGCTTCTTCCTTTGTACCTATTGATGGAACCCTTTGTTCTTCCTCTTCCTCTTCCTTATCTTATTGTGGAGGCACTTGCTCTTAGACTTGAGTGGTTGGGTCAGCTTGGGCCTCTTGGTCTTCAAGGTCAGCTTGTTTTTGTTCAGAAAACTAAGCCTAAGCCATTTATTTCTTTCCCTTTTCCAAAACTCACTTCCTCTTAATTTCCCTATCAACTTCAAAGTACTCTACCTCCCTCTCATGTTGATGTACCATTTTTTGTGTAATTAGGGATTGATCTAGGAAGGTTGGTACTATAACTTTTGCACCTTTACCTTTAGTAGGTCATGTTGTAGATTAAAGAGGAACAACTTGAGGAACTTGATCGAGTTTGAAATTTTTCTTGATCTATTCCTTTGTTAACTAGACTATGTGGTGATCTTGGTGATTGATATTTGATTTTTCATCCCCTTCAATCTTTGCATTCATGATCGGCCTATCATAAATTTTGTCCCTATTGTATAATTTATCTAGGACATATATTGTATCTTTCTTGACAACCTTTAGCGAGATCTTGAGGTTGAGGAATTTCTCTACCAAATATAGAGTCATCCTATAATAATCCCTAATTAGGATATCATAGTCATCTATCACATTCATCTAGTGGTCCTCCAATGCATCTTCATGTATGAACTACTTTCCTACTAGATGCATGACCATCCCTATGTTATCAAAATAAGGGTGAGGGGAGTTGTACTCTTCTAGGGGATATTGATCCTATTTTGAATTGAAGGTCATGATGTCCTATTTCTATTTTACCTCAAAAGCACTGATGGTGATTGGCCATACCCATATCTTTTTATGTTGTTTCCTCACTCTATCATATGCATATGTGAGTTGTCTGGCAATCTCTAATAAAATGAGCTTGTTGAATGGATATCTTAGGATATTCTTGGAGTTCTCCATGGTATCAACTACCCTGAGCTACATTAATGTTTTGAATTAGATATAATAGATGCCAATCTTTGTGATCTTTTCTATTGCATCTACTGACATAATTTTAGCTAATCACTCTCTATGAATTGGATGATTGTAAATATAAAACTATCATTCACCACACTATACTCTATGCTCTACTCTAAGGGTTTCTTCTTTACTAGTTGAGGGTACACTACGTAGGGCTAGGAATTAGAATCTTGCATACTTCCCTTTTCGTAAAGTCCTGGGTACTCTTTCATTCAGGCTACCAATAAGTACAACAAAAATTATGTCATATAGAATTTGGGGTTGGCCTTGATAGCTACAAACTTCTGATCTAGGTTGTCACTAAGAATTGTAGCCTAGTCAATTGGTATCTTGGTTGTCATGATGGTCTATATGAAGTGGACCATCCATTTTTGTAGGTATCTTACCATTGATAGTCTCATAACCCTACCCAAAATCACAATGACATATCCCACATCATCTTTCATGTATCCTTAGGTCATGTCTACTTTGTCGACTCTATGACACACTAGTGTACTATCAATCAATAAGGATGAATGAATTATATCTTGGGCTTCCTTCTCATTCTTCTAATACCATATTTCTTCTTCTTCATAAGATATGTATACATATTGATCAATCCTAGGAAGGTGAAACACGTTCTCAATGTTTTGAGATCAGAGGTCTAGGGCTATCTCCCCTATAATACTTGTGACAACTTTTTCTTCTATCACATAGTTTTCTATAAGGGCCATGATAAGTTCTAAAGATTGTATAGAAGTAGGATGTGATGCCACATTTGCTAGCCATGAACTGATGAGCATTTATATCATTGTAGATCATTCTTTTGGCTTATTGTAGATGGTAAGAAATACATTCCAATCAATATAGCCCAGCTCATCATCTCTAATCTTAGCATGTCCATCTTGGAAACAAGATTTTCTTGGTGCACCTTGGTATTTAAAAACCATAGGTTTGGGAGGTATCTTTTCTACCATTGAGGAGGATGATGATTCCATTTTATTTTCACATGATAAGAAACATTATTCAAGAAAGATAAGGTTAGATCTTAGAAAAACCCTAACTAACCCTAAATAGATGAAAAAGTACCCTAAAACTACCCAAAATAGTCAAAATTGAGTTTAAAAAGGTGAAAGAAGGTGCACACATGTGCACCTTGATGAGGTGTGCATGTCCACACCTTCTATTTTTTTCTAACCTTGGGCTTTTTTAGTGATGTAGGATTAGAGGTTGGGAGTGTAGTGGCAAGGGTGCAAAGGTGCAGAGGAAACTAGCACACAGAAGACAATGGGGAGAAGAGGGGGCGTCTGAAGTTTATATAGACCTTAGCCTTGGGGTGTGTATCTCTACAAGTGTCCACCCTTATAGATGCACACATTCTGGAGGTTTTCACATGTGCAAGTATTCATGTGCACATCTATGGAAGGAGATGAGTATGGACTAGCACATAGACCACACATGCGCACCTTGACAAGGTGCACATGTGCGCTAGTGTGTTAGTGCACACTTTTGCACTTGTACACTTAAAAATCTCCATTTTTGCTCCAAATCTAAAACCCCAAACTTCATCAATCAGAGACTTAGGCTTGACTTGGACTCTTGGGGAGTCCAAAAATGACTCAGACCTTAGACTAGGGGTCTGGGAGACAACATTTTACTAGGGGGTCCTCATTTCTAAGAGAAATGCAACATGCATTATGACACCAAAATATTTTCCTGAAAATATACAAATATGTCATGTTTCCTTTAATAGATGTCAATAATCCATGTGAATCTATGAATCATGTCATATTATATTCCCTCATCCATGTGATTAAACTAGTAGTGTTATTTGTGTTAAGTGTTGTCTAAACCTAGTAATTTCCTTATGTGCCCATGTGAATTAAAAACAAACATGCTTGGAAATTATAGACTACATAACTATGTGGAAGTCATGCCTCATATGCAGTTCTTTCTTATTTTATATTTTCAATAGCATAGTATGTGTTTGTAAATATATTTCATCTATGTATTATATGTTTTGTAGTATTGCAATGTGAAGGATGGGATTTTGGGTTTTGTTTACAATCTTCTTCTTATTTTTAAAAAATAAATAAATTTGAAGGGTTATTTCTGGGTTTTGAAGGACATCACTCACCCTTGGGAGGGAAGTAGTGGCCTTAGGGTGAAGATGTTATTTGGGCCTTTTTTTGAGTGTAGAGTCTTTTTCCTATGTGGATTAGGGAGAAGCATGTAGTGTGAGCTACATGTTCTAATACAGTATATTGCATTTGGGGGTGATAAACCAAGAAATTTTGAGAGATATGATATTGATTTGTATGCCTTGTGAAGGCAAATTATATTTTGGATATTTATTTCTATGCCTTGTGAAGGCAACTGGTATTTTCTATATGTGTCTTCTCCTCTCATTTTAGGAATACCTTCACCCTTGATTTGGCTTAGTTGGGCCTTTCCTTGAGTACAAAGTCTCTTACCTTTTTGAAAGAGGGATAAGTATGTAGTATTGGCTTCATGTACCAATAGACTATATTGTATTTTGGGGTGATAAGGGGAAAAATTATGAGAGATATGATATTGACTTGTATGCTTTGTGAAGGTGAATTATGTTTTGGATATTGATTTGTATGCCTTGTGAAAACAAATGGTATTTTCTATATGTGGCTTTTCCTTTCAGTTTAGGCACACCTTCACCCTTGATTTGGTTTCTTGGATAAATCCTATTGTGAAAGTATTGGTTGGGTGTTTCTTGTAATGTTAATGTTTCTATACTTTGAGTTTCTATGTAACAAGTTTTGTGGATCAAGTGGTAGTACTTGGAAGTTGTTGAATCTTCCAATATAATTTTGTGAAGAAAGAAAATTATGTTTATCTTTTGGTCAAGATTTGACGTTGGAGAATTCTCCACTTGTGTACTCTTTCTTTGTTTCATTGTTACATATCTTTTTGCACTGCAAGGTTATAAGTGTTGTAAAGAGAGAAATGATTTTAGCTTCATTTCGAGAGTATGGTTGTTGAAGAAGAGTGAATATGTATGTCAAGAAAAGTAATGTATTCATTGTGGAACTTTGAATGATAGCATATTAATGTTTACAAGTTCTTTTTTTTAATTTCATTGAAATATATGGATGGTTACAAGAAGTAATTATTAGTGTAGTAAATAAATAAACATTTTCCACCATTTCTATTTCAAAAATTTAGTATGCAACTTTGACAAGTTTTTGAATTAAGATGAGTGTTCCAATTTTGGTTTAATATATCATGTATTATATATGTTAATAAAATTAAAACTTAATAAATATTGGAAAGATCACTTATGTGAGTATAATTTTATAGATAAAGAAAAAGACGTCAAACATTGGTGACTTCTAGGAGGAAGTCAAAGAGTAGGGGAGGGGAATGTAAGACACCATCCCATTAAGGACTTGAAAGACCATTAGTTTGACTACAATACACTTTGATTAGAAGTTGTCATATCAATTTTGTACTTAGAGAACATTACATGGCTTATGAAATAACATGATTAGGGAGAATCCCTATGTGACTTACTATGATTATTATTTTTGTCCAATTAAATAGCTTTGACTTATCATTTGTAACCATCTTAATACTATGTGAAAATTGTGCATGTGATACTTCATATTGTAGAAGTTTTCTTATTAATGTGCAAGCTAAACTCAACTTATGATCAACTAAGGATTCTGTTCATACAATTGACATGTTAGATTGTGGTGACTAATCAACAAAATATTGTAATACTCCATAATTCCTAGGTGGGGTTTGGCCCCAGCTTGGGCACTGAGCTCAAGTTTGGGGCTGGTAGCCCCCAATACAACCAAGGCCATTAGGCCATGACTATTAGGGTTGTGGGGTAGAGCCCCCAATAATTTTTTTGGGGCTACTATATCAGCATTGTATAGCCAACATGTTGTAACTAATTTTAACTCAAAAGTGGCAAAATACTTGTATTAAAGGGATTAGGGTTAGGGATTATTTTGTAAAGTGTGAAGCAAAAGTTGGTTCTTATAGTGGTATTGGGTTGTAAGGGATTATGGATTCCAATTAGGTTGTAATCACTAGATCATAATAATATTAGACTTGTTTGGTAGACGCAACCCCAGGATTGGGTGAACCACATTAAATATTGGTGTATTATGTTCCCTTTTGTGTGATCTATAATTTTTCTATTATTGTTTATATTTGCATGTAATTGTTATTTCTATTCATGGTTTTATCTTAACAAGTGTTATTAGAGCGAGGTTACTTTTTTAGTTATCCTTTGTAGGAAAGTCTTACAGTTAAGATTGCTAGACTCAAAAGAAAAATGAAGAAGATAAACTAGAAGGGAACAAGGAGGAAAATATAGTAAGTAAAAAATCTAAAGAGGATGCTTTGCTTCTATCTTTAGTAGGTGTTGATGATTCATGAGTTTTAGATTTTGGTGCTTCATTTTGTGTTACACCTCAAAGAGTTTATTTCATTGATTATGTCTAAGGGGATTTTGGGCTTGTTTATTTGGGGGATAATGAACCCTACCAGATTGTTGAAAAGGGAAAAGTTAAGATGAAGTTGTAAAATGGAATTTAATTTCAGTAGGGCAACTTGGTGATGAGAATTGTGTAGTTACTTTTAATGATAAAAATTTAAAGGTTTCAAAAGGTTGCTTTGTAGTAGTAAAAGGTGTGAAAGTAGACACCTTATATTTTTGTATAGGTTATACTATTCCTTCTACTTTGATTTTTTTAGAGAAAAATGAATATTTAGGAATAGTTGTTGTAGTTGAGTAGGGAGAACAAATGGTTGCTATAGATTCTAATACAACACTATGGTACAATAGACTTGGGCACATGAGTGAGAAAGGTATGAAAGTATTTCATTCAAAGAAAGTTTTACTAGGTTTGAAATATGATAATATGGATTTTTGTGAAAGTTGTGTATATGAAAAATAAAAGAGAGTGAGTTTTGTGAAGATTGGGAAGGAAAATAAAAGTGAGAAATTAGAACTTATGCATACAGATGTATGGGAGCTAGCTTAGGTATCTTCCCTTGGTGGCTCTCATTATTATGTTACATTTATTGATGATGCAACTAGAAAGTATGGGTTTATTTCCTTAGACATGTAGGTAGAGGCTATCAATAATATTGTATATTTAATTAATAGAGGTCCCTCTACTCCTTTGGGTTGTGATGTTCTAGAGGAAGCATGGACTAGTAAGAAAGCAAGTTAATATTTTCTCAAGACCTTTGGTTGTGAAGCATTTTCTCATATAGTTTCTAAAAATAGAACCAAGCTAGAAGCTAAGTCAAAGAAATGTGTATTTGTTGGATATGGCATTGATGAATTTGGTTATAGCCTTTGGGATTTTAAAAATCATAAAATTGTAAGAAGAAGGGATGTCATATTGAATGAGAAAGTGTTGTACGAAGATCTATTGCAGCAATATGAGAAGAAATAAGTTGATTATGTAGCATTGGATAATACTACAAAGGATGATGTTCCAGTAGTTCTTCATGACGTGCAACAACTACAACAATAAATACCACATACCCTAATGAATGTTAGATAGACAACAAGGCTTAGTAGACCTCTAGAAATATTTTCTCCTTCTTTGAACTCTATTTTACTTACTAATGCCAGTGAACCTAAATGTTATGATGAAGCTATGTAGGTGGATACTAAGATTTGGTGGGAGTCTCCAATGAAAAATGAAATGGAACCTTTGTTAAAAAAAAAAAATTTAGATTTATACAAGTTTTATTATAGGTAAAAGGGATTTATAGAATAAAGAAGAGGATGGACATAAGAAAATATTGAAAATTAGGTTAATTGTAAAAGGATTTGTACAAAAAAAGGGCATTTATTTTGATGAGATATTCTTTCTTGTTGTTAAAATGACTTCCATCTGTATAGTTTTAAGTCTTGTGGCTATTGAAGATTTACATTTGGAGTAGATTGGTGTTAGAACAAATTTCCTTCATAGTGATTTGGGTGAAGATATATATGGCTTATCCTCAAGGATTTGAGATCAAAGGTAAGGAGAATCTAACATGTAGATTGAAGAAAAATTTATATGGCTTGAAGCAAGCACCTTGACAATGACATCTAAAATTTGATAGTTTTATGCATGAGCATGGATATAGTAGGTGTAATTGTATTTACTTTAAGAGGTTGGATGATGAAAACTATATCATTTTATATTTATATGTTGATGATATACTTATAGCTGGGTCTAACATGGATCACATTAAGGGCCTAAAACACTAGTTAGCACATGCATTTTCTATGAAGGATTTGAAGGCAGCAAAAAAAATCCATGGTATGAAGATTCATAGACATAGAAAGAAGAATAAATTGACATTATCATAGGCTAATTATATTGTGAAGGTGTTGCAACATTTCTCTATGGAGAATGCTAAAGCTATTAGCACAACTTTACCTAGTCATTTGAAGTTGACTAAGGAGATGTGTCCAAAGACACAAGAAGAGGAGGACAAAATGTCCAAGGTACCTTATGCTTTAGCTATAGCAAGCTTGATGTATGAAATGGTATGTATTAGGCTAGATATTGTACATGCAGTGGGAATCATTAGTAGGTATATGAGTCATCCAGGAATTGAGCATTGGAATGCAATAAAATGGATTCTCAAATATTTGAGAGGAACATCTAGTAAGTGTTTACACTTTGGGGACTCTACTACTAATTTATAGGGATATGTTGATTCAAATTTGGCATGGGATATGTTGGAAATGAGAATGGAGTAACTGAGAGGGGGAGGGGGTGAATCAGTTACCACAAAAACATTTCACAGTCCCTTAGATGTCTAAAAGCTTGATCTTTGTTACAAATTACTGAAACTTGATAATGCAGCAAATAATTATTATTATTAAGAACTGATAACCAAAAATAATTCAACAATCATGAACACTAGAGACACCAGATTTAACGTGGAAACCCAATATGGGAAAAACCACCAATGTAACTAGTTACTATTTTTCACTCTTCCAAAGTGAGCCCTATTAGGAGTCAACCTTGTTAAAGGTTACAAAACACACTGTTAGGTGTGACCCTGTTAGAGGATTTAATCACCCTATTAGAAGTGGCCTTGCTAGAGGTCTTTAGAATAATTCAACTGAACTATCACCTTGTTAGAGGATTTATAGAATGGCTGTTAAACCAAATCTGTTAAGAGATTTTGAGTTCACTGTTACAATGGTTAGAAAGCAATAATGAAGTAATCTAATACAATATGCAACTTTTCTTTGTTGATTACAGATCTTTGTTATTCTTGATCGAATCCTTACTGATCAAATACAACTTTTCAGCTCCTTCAATGCATCAGATCCTTCATCAGACTTTTCTCAACATTCACCTTTTCATTTCACACTATAATGCACCTTCATAACTTTTTTCACACTTCTTTTTTTGATTTACAACTTGAGTGATCATATATACCTTTCAGATTATCTTAGTCGGCTCAAATCACTGACCAATAATAAAAAAAATACAATAGTATAATTAAAATTAAAAAATAACAAATCCCTTTACTGGCCAACCTTTCTTGGTTAATATTGTTCAAAAAATAATTCTTGTGTTAACCGACTGAGCTTGGTTAATACAGCAAACTCCATGACAACCCTTCAATCGCCGGGAGAACTCGGTAATTACTGAGTTTCCATAGATGACCAAGTGATCTCGGTGGAAACTACCCTTTGGTGACCGAGTGAAGCTTGGTTAATAATCACTTCTTCATAATTTCTTTGATGACTAAGTGGGCTTGGTGAAAACTATCTTTGCCAAATTCCTTTGTTGACCGAGTGATCTCGGTTAACACTGTCTACCTCATTTTTTTTGATAATTGAGTGAGCTCGGTTAACACTTTTCTGCCTTATTTTCTTTAATGACCGAGTAAGCTCAGTTAACACTATCTGCCTCATTTTCTTTGATGACCAACTGAGCTCAGTTGATACTGACTGCTTCATTTTCTTTGATGACCGAGTGAGCTCGGTTGATACTGACTGCTTCATTTTCTTCGATGAACGAGTGAGCTCAGTTGACACTATAGCTAAGCTCGGTTAGCTAAGACTAATAACTGATATGACATTTGTGTGACATTAAGGACAACATTATCCAACAATCTCCCTCTTTGGCATTGATGGCAACACAACATGTCATAACAGAATGAAATTTTGAAATAAGTCTAACAAGATAACAAACTTCTCCCTCTTTTAATAGTCTCCCTCTTTTAAGGAACTTCATAGAAATTTTTTCAAATTTCACAAATTTCAGAAGGATATGACAGTAGATCTCTCCCTCTTTGACAAAACATGCCAAAGATAACAGAAGTAAAGTGAATTGCAATGCACCTTTAGTACTGATTCATATGCAGTGATTTCTGATTAAACTGCATCAACAGATAGATCTTCAATCTTATATGCATTGATGCATCACTAAAACTTGTTTTAGTGAACTTTAGATAGGGGAATGACCCCTAACTTACCTCTAAGATACAAAAATGCATCCTTAGATAAGGGCTTTGTGAATATATTGGCAATTTGTTCCTTTGTGTGAACATATTCCAATCTGATCTCCTTGTCTTGCGCCAATTCTCTGACAAAATGATATTTGATTGCAATATGCTTGGTCTTGGAATGCATCACTAGATTCTTGGATATGTTGATTGCACTAGTATTGTCACAGAACATAACAACTAGTTCTTTGATTTCCATCTTCATTCCTTGTAATAACTACTTAAACCAAACAATGTTGGAACAGTTTACTACTGTAGCAACATACTTTGCCTCTGCTATAGATTGGGATGTACAATTTTTTTTTTTTCTTGTCCAAGAAACCAATCTCTTTCCAAGAAAGAATACTCCTCCACTTGTGCTTTTTCTGTCATCAAGATTCCCTACCCAATCAGCATCAGTAAAAACTTTCAAATCCAAATTACCTCCAAATTTGTACCATAGTCCATAATCTTCAGTTCCTTTCAAATATCTCATTATTCTCTTGATTGCCATTAGTTGAGTTTCTCTTGGTTTTGCTAAAAATCTTGCAACAATACCAACTGCAAGAGCAATATCTAGCCTGGTATGAACTACATATTGTAACTTTCCAATCATATATCTATACAATGTTTGATCTACTTCTTTGGATTCATCATCTTTGGTAAGTTTCAATCCAGTACACATAGGAGTTCCAATAGGTTTACAGTCCTCCATACCAAACTTTTTCAATATCTCCTTGATGTATTTTGATTGAGTAATGAAGATGTCATTCTTATTTTGTTTAATTTGAAGACCAACAAAGAATTTTATTTCACCAAACATAGACATTTCAAATTCCTTGTTCATTTGTTTTGAAAATTATTTGCAAAGATCATCATTCCCTGTGAAAACAGTATCATCTACAAATATTTCTGCCAAGACAATCTTATTATCTGGTCCTTCCTTTATATACAAGCTACTGTTATCATTAGTTCTTTGAAAACCAATCTAAATAAGATAGTTATGCAATCTTTCATACCATGCTCGAGGGGCTTGTTTCAGACCATATAGTGCCTTGTGTAATTTGTAGACCATTTTCCTTTTATCTAGATCAACAAAACCTTCAAGTTGTTCAATGCAAACCTCTTCATCCAGTATTCCATTGAAGAATGCTAACTTGACATCCATCTGATAAACTTTGAATCCTTTGTGAGCAGCATATGCAAGTAAGGTTCTGACTCCTTCCAATCTTGCAACAGGAGCAAAAGTTTCCCCATAATCTATGCCTTCTTCTTGAGAGTATCATTTGCATACCAATCTAGCTTTTTTTCTGGATACCTTACCATCTTCAGTCAGCTTGTTTCTAAATACCCACTTGGTTCCAATTATATTCTTATCTTTAGGCCTGGGTACAAGAGTCCATGTCTTGTTCTTCTCTATCTATTCTATTTCCTCATTTATTTCCTCAATCCAACTATCATTTGCCAATGCATCTTTAATACTTCTAGGTTCAAAATCAGCAAGTAAACAAGTATTTTTCAACTTACTTCTTGTCAGGGTTCTTTCAGATTTGTCTCCAATGATCTGATCTGGTGTATGATGTCTTTTGACATATTTAGCTAATACAGGTTCTTTACCTCTTGAATGAGTTTCATTGATATCTACTTGTGCTTCAATTTCATGTTCAGGTTGTTCTGGCTTGGTTGCTTCAGACTCAGTAGATACTTGCTCAGTAGTGTCTAAATGTTGGGCTTGGTTTGAACTATTTGCAACTTGGTTACTGAAGACTTAGGAGTTGAAGATTCTTGAGTGAACGGTATACTTGGTATAGTATCTGGTTCAATGTAAACAAATCTCTTGTAGTCTTTAGGTATCTTTTTTCTTTCTTCTTCTGATTTGTCTATGAAATCATCAACTTTGACATGTGCACTTTCTATGACTTTGTGAGTGGATAGATTTAAACATCTATATGCTTTTCTTTTGCAAGAATATCTCAAAAATATTCCTTCATCACCTTTCACAT
The DNA here is from genome assembly GCA_028749045.1 of Cupressus sempervirens. Taxonomy (NCBI): domain Eukaryota; kingdom Viridiplantae; phylum Streptophyta; class Pinopsida; order Cupressales; family Cupressaceae; genus Cupressus; species Cupressus sempervirens. Next base: position 819,873,839 of record CM053783.1, read on the forward strand.
CAAATTTTCCTTTTCTAGATTCTTTCAAAATATAACATTTGCTTCCAAATACTTTCAGATAACTTACATTGGGTTTGTAGCCATACCATAATTCATAGGGAGTCTTGAATGAGTCCTTCTTAACTGTACTTGATTTAAGGTATGAACTGTAGTGTTGATGGCTTCCTTCTAGTATTTGATAGCAATGTTTTTTTCTATCATCAGGGTTCTTGCACAATCCATAATGGATTTGTTTCTTCTTTCAGCTATTCCATTTTGTTCTGGAGTTCTTGGTGCTGAAACCTATCTTTTAATACCTCTTTCAATGCAGAAGTTATTGAATTCATGTGAAATGAATTCACCACCTCTGTCTGACCTTAAGCATTTCAGCCTTTTCCCTGTTTCTTTTTCTACTCTTGCCAAATACCATTTGAATTTCTCAAATGCTTCTAATTTATTCCTTAGATACATAACAGTCATCGTTCTTGAATAGTCATCAACAAAAAGAATGAAAAACTTTTCTCCAGTATAGCTTTCTATTCCAATGGGTCCACATAAATCAGTATGCACAATTTCTAATATATCTTCAGACTGATAGTTTTTACCTTTAAAACTAGTCTTTCCCATTTTACCAATTTGACAATTCTTGCATAGACCAACCTCAGGTTTCTTAATGTTAGGAATGCCTCTTACTTTCTTAAATTTACTTATTTTTACCAAATTATCAAAATTGACATGACACAACCTTTTATGCCATAACCAACTCTCTTCAATTTGAGCAATAAAACATGAGCATTTACCAAGTTCTAGATAGAACAAGTTACCTTTAGTTTGGGTGCCAGATCCTATCAGTTTTCTTTGCTCATTCAACAGTCTTGCTTTTCCATGCATGAATTCCCCCTTGAATCCAGTATTCAGTAATTGTGCAACACTTAAAAAATTATGTTTGAGACCTTCAACCCAATAGGCATTATTACATATAAGTTCTTTGGATAGATAGATTCTTCCTCTTCCTTTTATGAAATGGGGTTCATTATTACCAAACCTTACACTGCCACCATCATAGTCTTCAAACTGATCAAACTTAGTTTTATCACCAGTCATATGATGTGAGCAACCACTGTCTATAATCCATGTATCATTCTTACTTACATGAGAGATAAGAGCCATTTTATCTTCGTCATCACTGTTAGAGTCATCTTTAACAACAATATAAACAATTTCATCCTCACTATTATCAGAATCCTTAGAATTTTCAGCCATGAAACATGATTTCTTACCTTTGTTCTTGGATGATTTAAAGTCTTTCTTTCCATTCCATTTGTGATCTTTCTTTTCATCATTTTTTTTCTTGTTTGGGCACCTTGCTGCAATATGACCAATTTTATCACAAGAAAAACAGATTAGAGGAACTTTACCTTTGTATTTTCCTCTGCCTCTAGAATATTTCCTTGCTAGTAGAGCTTCAATCACTTCGAGATCACTGTCTAAACTTTGGCTTGATTCATTTTCACTTTCTGACTGTGATTCTATATTCTTTTCGTTTTTCTCTTTGAGTGAGAGCTTGGCTTGAAATGTTGATTCAATTTTTTTGGAGGCTGGAACATAGTTGTCAAAGTTATCTAGTTCAAATGCAGTTAGTCTTCTGACTATGGCCTCAACATTTATCTTATGATTTGCTTCACACCTTCTTTCCTGAATTGTAGAGACTCTAATTGCATAAATGGGAAGCAAGGTTCTGAGAACTTTGCTTACAACTATTTCTCCTTTGATGTCACCTCTAGCTGCCCTGATTGCACTTACACATGCTTTAACTCTTTCAACATACTTTGCAATGTTTTCATCCTCTCTCATCCTCATTTGATCAAATTGTCCTCTTAGACTTTCTACTTTTGCTCTTCTCACATTATCATCTCCTCCATAGATCTCTTTTAGCTTGTTCCACATGTCAAAGGCAGTTTTGTAGTCCTTAATGTCATCAAATTCTTCATAGCTGAGAGTAGATGCTATGTCTATCATCATATTTTTATGAGTCTTCTTTTCAGCAATATCATTAACTGACAATGTGCCAGAAGATTCTGCATATTCTTCTTCAAGGTATTCCAGTCCAGTATCACCAATAGTAGCCAGATGAAGTTTCATCAATCCTTGCCATGCTGAGAAGTTATCTCTGTTAAGTTTTGGAATTTCTCTTTTGTAAGACATCTTGATCTTTGGCTTAGAACCTTGAAATCTTTTCTTGCAAGCACCAAAAGCTCTGATACCAATTGTTGGAAATGAGAATGGAGTAACTGAGAGGGGGAGGGGGTTAATCAGTTACCACAAAAACATTTCATAGTCCCTTAGATGTCTAAAAGCTTGATCTTTGTTACAAATTACTGAAACTTAATAATGCAACAAATAATAATAATTATTAAGAACTGATAACCAAAAACAATTCAGCAATCATGAACACTAGAGACACCAGATTCAACGTGGAAACCCAATATGGGAAAAACCACCAATGTAACTAGTTACTATTTTTCACTCTTCTGAAGTGAGCCCTGTTAGGAGCCAACCCTGTTAAAGGTTACAAAACACATTGTTAGGTGTGACCCTGTTAGAGGATTTAATCACCCTGTTAGGAGTGGCCTTGCTAGAGGTCTTTAGAACAATTCAACTAAACTGTCACCTTGTTAGAGGATTTATAGAATGGTTGTTAAACCAACTTTGTTAAGATATTTTGAGTTCACTGTTACAATGGTTAGAAAGCAACAATGAAGTGATCTGATACAATATGCAACTTATCTTTGCTGATTATAGATCTCTGTTATTCTTGACCAAATCCTTACTGATCAAATACAACTTTTCAGCTCCTTCAATGCATCTGATCCATCATCAGACTTTTCTCAACATTCACCTTTTCATTTCACACTATAATGCACCTTCATAAATTTTTTCACACTTCTTTTTTTGATTTACAACTTGAGTGATCATATATACCTTTCAGATTATCTTAGTCGGCTCAAATCACTGACCAATAATCAAACAAATACAATAGTCGGCTAGAAATAATTAAAATTACAAACTAAAAAATCCCTTTACTGGCCAACCCTGCTCGGTTAATACTATTCAAAAAATAATTCCTGTGTTAACCGACTGAGCTCGATTAATATAACGAACTTCGTGACAACCCTTCAATCTCCAGAAGAACTCGGTAAGTACTGAGTTTCCATAGATGACCGAGTGAGCTCGATGGAAACTACCCTTTGTTGACCGAGTGAAGCTTAGTTAATACTGACTTTTTCATAATTTCTTTGATGACTGAGTGGGCTTGGTGAAAACTGTCTTTGCCAAATTCCTTTGTTGATCGAGTGATCTCGATTAACACTGTTTGCCTCATTTTCTTCGATAACTGATTGAGGTCGATTAACACTTGTCTGCCTTATTTTCTTTGATGACCGAGTAAGCTCAGTTAACACTATCTGCCTCATTTTCTTCGATGACTGAGTGAGCTCGGTTGATACTGACTACTTCATTTTCTTTGATGACCGAGTGAGCTCGGTTGACACTATTTGCCTCATTTTCTTCCATGATTGAGTGAGCTCGGTTGATACTGACTGCTTCATTTTCTTCGATGATCGAGTGAGCTCAGTTGACACTATAGATGAGCTTGGTTAGTTGAGACTAATAATTGATATGAAATTTGTGTGACATTAAGGACAACATTATCCAACAGGATATTAATACTAGGCAGAGTACTACAAGTTATGTATTTACTATTAGTGGGGTAAATATAAACTAGGTTTCTAGATTATAGAAGGTTAATGCTTTATCCACTACATAGGTAGAGTATGTTGTTGCTATAGAGGTAGCTAAGGAGATGATATGTCTCTAGTTCTTCTTGGAAGAATTGGGACACCCTCAAAAGGATAATTATTTGTTTATAGATAGTTAGAGTTCCATTCATCTTGCAAAGAATTCATATCTATATCTAAAGATAAAAACACATTTAGTTTTGGTGATGGATAGTTAAAGATGGAAAAGATGTGTAAAGATGATAATCTAGTATATATGTTTACAAAGGTAGTAATAAGGGAGAAGTTGAACTCCTCTTTAGCTTTGGTTGGTCTTCTAGACTGAACAAGAATAAAAGAATAGCAGAGTCTAGGGTGGTTTGATCTAGTGGGAGCCTCATGGTGTAGTGGCATAGCTACAAGATTAGTCTCCAAGTGGGAGATTGTTGTTTAGTGTGGAGCCTAATTAGTCCCCAAGTGGGAGATTGTTAGATTATGGTGACTAATCAAGGAAGTACTATACATACTCTATAATTCTAGGGATTGGGTGAACCGCATTAAATCTTGCTGTCTTGTATTCTCTTCTATGTGATCTATTATTTTTCTATTATTATGTTTATTTTCATGTAATTGTTATTTATATATGTGGTTTTATTCTAACATGAAAATGGTTGCAAATAGAAGTATTTGGACCTCTCTACTAATGACATGAAAGTTTGTATGTAAAACTAGTAGCATCAGATCTAATTTACACTATGATGGATTGCCTAATTGATGATGATACCTTGATTAGCTAATGTGATTTACCTTACAAAAATCAAGCTTGGATTATGTGATCCTAATGTAGATGATGCATATTTGTATATTAGATATTAGAGAATAGTAAGTTGACTAGGTAGATGATGTAAATTACATACATTATATATGCACATGATTTTGTGAGTTATTGATGTTCAAATTGAAATGTACAAAAAATTCTCCATGGAAATAATTCAGAGAGCTAGGACAATCCTATGGATGACAACTAAATCACCATTACTCAAAGCCATTTGCAAATGGGATCACTTAAAAGTTGCATTCAATAAGGGGAGGCACTTTAACGAAAATGTATTAGTCAAAATTTGGTTACAAAAATGTTAACCTCTACATTATGTCTATAAGGATTGCAAGATTAGATTCATATTAGACTTCAAAATTTAAATGTAATTTTTAATTGAGGTTCTAGGTGGTGAATGAGACCATAGAGGGTAACTAAGGTAAAATTAACCTACCCCAATTATAGTACCTTGGGCTAGGGGTCATTTTCAAATCAAATCATGGTCCCCATTATCATTATGACTCCTCAAATAGGCCACTTCCTAAAAGTGACGAAAATGAGAAGTGGAAGGTAATGGAGTATAGTGGAGTTGTGACATATTGAGTGGGAGATAGTAGAGTTCTGACATATTGAGTGGGAGATAATGGAGATGTGAAATATTAAGTGGGAGATAATGAAGGATAATAGAGCCATGTGCTATAATTAAAATAATTGGATGTAAGGGAGATACCGAGGGTTTTTAAGAAGAAGCTAGGAAGACATCTTGGGAAGGAGGTTCTCCTACTTTTCTTCTTGAAGGAAAATTTTGTGGAGATGGTGATCAAAGGAGAGCTTGTTACGTAGAAAGATAAGTGCATTCTTCCTATGTACTTTCACTTATAATAGGATGTTATGTAATGTAATGTTTGGTCTATGAGGTAGGTTATGTGATTGAAATTTTATTGTAAAAGGATCTCTTCTAGAGACACCAATGATCTCCTTGGTGTGCAGAGATACCTTTCTTGTGTGTATGGATGGGGCTCAAGATGGCCTCATGATGCCATTAATTGGTAGGATGGAAACAAGAAATGTTATGAGTAGTTGTATTATCCATTATTATATCTTGCAAAGAAAAGAAAAAAAGTGAGAGACATGTTAAGATTTTTTTTTCAATTTATTTTCATTGTATGTTATTGAAATGAAAGAGTAAGGAAATTGTTGAAATCACTCCTAATATTTGTATCTTATAATTTCCTTTAATGTTCTTTTTTGCTATGGAAATTTAGTTCTAGAAAGATAAATATAAAATGATTCTTGAATCTAAATTTTTCTATGAATCTATGTATCCATTGTTACAAATTTGTAAATGTTTATGTTAATAAATAGTTATATATGTTTAAAATAATTCAGTATGTAAATTGGTTAAAAAGTTGGGCATGAGATTTGGTATTAGAGCTTGATTGCAACTTTGGGACATTGTTTGGGACCATCATAAATATAGGAAAATATAAGGAAATTTTACCATGCATTTGATTAGAAATAAATGTCATTCAAATTTCCATTATTCATAAATAAGATTATTTTGTTAGTTCCATATAGATCTTGTCTTCAATGCATCCTATGTTAAGTCTATTGTTCAAAGGAATCTAAATAGGTTCATTTTATTCAGTAGATCTCAAAATAAATAAAAGAATATTTGAATTTGTTGCAAAAAATAGAGTTGAAATGATACATAGTTATATTTAAATTTTATTTTAGAAATGTAGAAGTTGATTTAATTAAATACTATTTTTATGTAAAATAATATAGGTGAGAAATATATTTATTTCAAGTGTGTGATTCATTTTAATAATAAGACTAGAAATTCCAATAAATGTTAGTAGGTGAAATGATTGAATTAAATGGTCATATTTTAAAAATATTGGAGATTAGCATTAGTATATTTGCTTGTATTAGAAATAAACTCTTAAAGTTTGGAAAACAAGTGGGAATAGAGAATAAATTTAAAGGAAAACGGAATGGAAAACAAACAAAAGGAAAAACATTGTAAGGAATGCATAAATTGGCTCGCAAAATATTTCTTGGGGGAGAAAATTTGCTCTTGAAAAATATATGGGAATGACAATTAATTCCTAAAAGAAAAAATAGAGACATTAATAATTCATTTTCCTATTCCTTCCTTGTCTCTTGCACTCATGGAAACTAATAAAGAATATGCAACTTTGGTGGAGGGGACTCATGACTTAGAGTGGTCCCTCCACACCATCTTAACTCAGATCAAGTTGCAAATTCGAATCCAAACTTTGGGGTGACTTTTAGGGACTAAAAAGTGGTCCTAGTATCCCATTTCAGTAAAAAAATCATCATAGGTGGTAGTATTATAAAATAGGGTCTTAAATTTGACCACTAGGATGCTTTGACAAGTTTAGCAATCTTTCAAATCACACATTTACCAAAAGTTACAAAAATGGGTGGCCACATATGTGAGGCCTCACCCCAACCTGTCATAGCATAGATATTTTACTTAAATTTTGATATTTGGGATTTGGACTTTTTGACCTTTATTTGAGACTTAGATGGATAGTGGCTTATATTATCTATTGATTTCAGTATTTACAATAGTGATTTCTATCTATGATATGTATTAAGAACTAATTTTTTTGTATGGAATGATCAAACAAATATGGAAGAAAATTTTCACATGGTAGGATAGAAATTATTTTATGATGTGATGCAAAAATGTTGATTCGATCATGTTGATTTAAGATAAATGTGATATGTAGAATTTGATATTTTAATATTTTGAATGTTTTATTTGAAATGATTAAGAAAATAAATTTAATTGAAAATTTGTTAATATGGATTATGTAACATCAAAATTTATATGCATTTATGATATTTATTTTATGTGACCTTCCTTTGGACTACTAATGTTCAAGTTTAGTGTGCATGAAGTGGAACCATGGAAATTTATCGGGAAAACAAGGTCTAAACTCATGTGAACATGGTTTAGCCAAGGTGAATCCTTGGAAGATTCAAAAACCTCATTGTGATGTATTTTATTTTGTAAATGTAAGCTTGCATGTGTGTAAAATTTCAATCTCAAAGATGCATTAGGGACATGTCATGATGATGTTGAAAGTGCTTTAATGTATCACTTGACATCTGTAGATTGTTGTGTGCAAATGACATGTCACCTAGGGTTTTGGTCATGGTATCATTTAACACTTAAACTAATTGCCTTTTTAAAAGATTAAGTAAGCCCACCTAACAAGGGATAATATGTGTCAATATCAAAAGGAAATTTAAATTCAAACTTGACTAGGGTTTTAAAGGGTTATTATGTGGTCCCAAAAAGTGTCCTTTTTGTGAAAATAAGCCACCCATATGTTAATATAACATGTTAGGGGCCTAAATTTTCCCATGTTAATGCTTAGCTAGCCTAGGGGGACCCTTTACCAATATATTCTTCCTCCAATTCAAAAATTGAGTTCTCACATGAGTTCTTCCCCATGTTAAAGCTAAGTCAAAAATATCAAACTTGTGTGTGTGTGGGGGGGGGGGGGGGGGGGGGGTGGTGGCGGTGGTGGGCAAGGTTGTGAGAGGTAGTGGCTTGATGTTTTTTCCCAAAATAGATAGTGGGAGAGCCTTCTTAGGGAGTCTTGGACAAACTAGTGGGATGTTCACCCACTCTCTAAGTTTAGAGACAGTTAGGATTTTGGAAAGGAGGTGAAGGAGAAGGGAGCTCTTCATCAACTATCATTGCCTTTATCTTAGACCAAGGTTGGTGCTCAAACCATGACCATCTTTTCCATTGCATAATGAAGCTAAAAGCATGTATTGTTGTTGTGGATTCATGTACTATTCCTGTGAATCCTTGTATTGTGTTGTAATGGTGTGATTGTGATTTGTGTTACATGTATTTTCTTGGTTTTCCTTCTTGATCTATTTGTTTTTTCTTAGGATTTTGAATTGTAAATGGTTATGAAGGTTTCACTCACCCTTGGGAGGGAAGATCAGCCTTGGGTGAAGGGGTTAGTTGGGCTTAACATTGTAGTTGAGAAATTTTTTCTCATGATGAGGAGTTTTTTTTTTCTTTCATGGAGTATGGACACCATTGAAGCCATATGCCTTTTGGTGTTTTGGGAGGTATGAGAGATTGTGTAATAAGGACGAGCTTTTATGATATCCTTGAGAGGAAAAAATGCAATTGTAGTTTGATTATGTATTATGGATATGAAATTCTCCTCTTTGAAGAGTCCACATTCACCCAATGTATTCATGATTCCAATAGTAAATCAATGTGCAAGCCATGGGAGGGATTATTATGTTTTGTGTTGCATGGTTCTATGCATTAGTAGATATATGTATGTATCCCATTTGGGCTTTGTTTCTCTAGCTTGGTGGGTGGCCTCTTAGGAGGCCTAGGATGGAAGGTGAGCCTCCATGGTTCTTGGTTTTGTGTTGTTTTGTGCAAGCTGTGGAAATGGACCCATGAACGAGTTAGTGTTTTCCCTTGACATTGTTGGAGAATCAAGTGTTGTAAAGAAATCATTCCTTTCATGTTATTATGTAATGTGTTATGGTAGCAAAATCTCCACTTATATGTTCTTTAAAATGTGAAGGGAATTTAAACCCTAGGGTATACCATTGTGAGGATGTATAGTTTGATCTATGTTATGCATATAGTTGGCATTGTGGAAGGAAGAATATAATATTTGCATTTTTTTTATAAGAAGGAAAGGAGTAGATTATATAATAAATATACATCATTTTGGGAATTCATGTTGCAAATAGCTCTTGTAGATAAATAGATCCATGAATTCAATTCATAGCTAAGCTTTTGGATATTTCATGTGTGAGAGATTCAATGAATATTTGTTAGAGTAGGATGAGTGAGATTATTGTAAAGTTAATATTAAGTTATTAATGTAATGAGAATGAGAGTCCCAATATTGCACTTGTCCATATGTGTGTTGGGAAAATGATTCATTTTGTTTCAATGAGAAGAAATTTAATGCATGTTTTTAATTCATCCCTTAAGGAACTTCTAAATTTGGTCTTGTGCATTTGGGTGTTAAACTTGAGTTATATTATACCAATACATCAATAGACTAGAATAAAACTAACCTATCACCTAAGAAATTCTCTAAATTCCACAGTGGTGAAAGAAGAAATTAACTCCAACATAATAAGTAGTCTAAAATATATATGAGAAAGTATGTTGTAGGTGCACATTTTACTTCTCTAGAAATTGTATGGGAATGGGAAAATAAATCTCTACCTAATATAGACTAATAAGATAATTAGAAGCTTATGCCTAGGGTCTTGACCTATAATGAAAGAAGAAAACCATAAGATAATAAGGGAATTAGGAATATAGGACTTCTAAGAATTTTCCTTAGGGTAGAATTCACTCAAGACCAAGGAACTGAAACACAAGCACAATAGTAGACTGAAGAGAGAGTATGATTAGAATGATGCTACATTTGTTCAATATGCCATATGAAAGTACACTAGGAGTTCTTGTATATAAAGCCCTCTGGAGAGCTTCTAAAATACATAGAAGTCAACAACATGAGATAAGTCATACAACTAGGCACATGTCCACTAGATATGGGTTATCCTCTATTAAGCATAGAATTAAGTGTGATGATGAGAAGATAAGCCTATAATAGTGTAACATTCAAATTTATGTTGTAGACAACATGTACTAAAAGGGGAGTGCAAATAACTATGTTGTCTACATGACAACTCAGTGAATGATGCAAACTCTAGTGTTGTAGACACCATGTGTTGAATTAGAGTTGTGTACTTCTATGTTGTCAACATGACAACTCATGAGAGTACACAAACTCCTAAGTGTCTCACCTAAATAAATAATAAAATAATGCATTAACCTAAGTAAACTTAAGTAAAATGTAAATAGTAAATACTTATTTACACCAACACTCCCCTTAAGTGCAACTTAGGGGAATGCCCTTAAGTTTATGAAAACTAGGATGAAGTGCATGATGGGTCCCAGCTATTAGGCCATGTTAGGTACCCATATACATAATGAAATTTAATCTCTCATAAAATGGAGAAAGAGGGAAAGCCTCATGGGAAAAACCCTCCCACAAAAAGAGATATGAAAAATACATACGATGTATGGATGGATGGAGTAATCAAGACCCACCCCCCCCCCCCCCCCCCCCCCCCCATTACAAATTACATCCAGTATATACATAAGAGAAAAATAAGAAGAGGAAGAGAGACAGAATAGGCTCCCCCCCCACCCCAAAAAAAAGAAGAATTCCTACCAATGACTGCTCTGATGAAGAAGCTAATCAAAGACTATATAATGGTGTTCCTCCCCTTAGGAAGAAACAAGGCCAAAGGTACAAATGAGATGCTTTCAATGTGTGTGGAAAGAATCTAATGGATAAGTGATGTCTCTAAAACCTACTCAACTAGATAAAGAACCTATCTCAAAGAACTATCTTTCTCCTTAGCTAATAAAGAAGCCCTCTACAACTATTGATCATAAGTATCCACAATCACTTCAACCTATGATGATCGATCATGTAGAGAATGAACAAGATGGTCAAATGGAACCCTCGTGATAGTTGAAGAAGAAGTTTATTTATCAAGAAGAAGAGGTAAACCATCAATACTATCCTCCAAATATGTCACTAATGTTGGACCTAGGAGATTGGATGTATCCTTCCTATCACTGTGGTAGTATATGCATGTGGATTGGACTGATGTAGTGACCTCTCACTATAATTGTCAATAGAACCCCACATATCTGAATCTATTGAAGCACTATTGTTGGTATCACTATCAGTTTCCACATGATATTATGTGTAGAGAGGATTAGAGGACAAGTTGGGTGAACTTTTCTTAAAGTGTACATCCTTCTCCACAAAGATCTAATGGGTCTCTAGATCCAATAGCTTGTATGCCTTCACACCATCTTCATAACCAATTAAAGTACAAGGCTAAGGTGGTTGTGCCTTGCAACCCCTGGAAGATATGTTTACCCATGCAACACAATTAAAGATTCTAAAGTTTGTCACAATACATTTTCTACTACACAATGCCTCAAAAGGAGTCTTACCATCTAAGGTTGGATGAGGAGACTTGTTAAGAATGTGAGTGGTACTACTAATTGCATCGAATTCTAGTGATGGATCTAGAGACTTGGCTTATATCATGCAACTTTCCATAGACTTAAGAGTTTGGATCCTCAATACTACGATATCTAACTTATGCAAACTCAATGTTTGTGGATTCTGAAGATCAATTCCCTCAAGTCTGTAAAAGTCTATAAGTCTTCTATTCATATAGTTTCTTTCATTATCCATTTAGAGAACTTTGATGGATTTCCTTGATTTCTATTGAACATGAGTCTTGAAGGCTAGAAACTTGTCAAACACTTCATTGTTATGATGAATAAAATAGACCCAAGTGTATCTTGAAAAGTCATCAATGAAGGCAAGTATATAGTGACCCTGGATGACTATTGTTACTACAAAAGGTCCTACTAATACCATGTGAACCATCTGAAGAAAAATTGGCACTCTTGAAGACTTCCCTTTATGTAGCTTCTCCTCTAGATGTACATCCACTATACCTATTGAAAATTCACTTTTATAAAAGTTGATTTTGGGTAGACCTTTGACCATTCTATATGTGCAAAGTTACTGAAGGTAGTAGAAGGCAAGATGACCAAACCATTCATGCCATATTTTGATGTTTGAATTTGATTGAGATAACAAGGCCTATGAAGGAGACTTGGGCACAAAATGGGAGAAATAGTACAACCTTTTTTCATGATTCACTTTCCCCACTACAACCAATGAGTCATCTTTTACACTGTGCACTTGTACCTAGTTAGGAAGGAACTCAACTCTATGTCCATCTCCATGGTGAGTAATTTGGTAAATCAAGAGGAGATTAGAACTTAGGTTTGGAACAAAGAGAACATCTTGAGACTCTTGATTTTCCATGTCCATGTTTCCTTTCCCTTCAACTTCCATTTTGGTATCATCTCCCACGAAGATGTGCAGTACCTTTGATTGCTTCATTGAAGAAAAATCATCCTTTGAAGAACCCATGTGATAAGAGGAACTTGAGTCAAGAATCCATTCCTTTGAAGAATTTAAATTTTTCATGAGTGCTTTCCCTTTGCCCTTTGAATATGAAGAAGACCCTTTATCCTTATAAGCATTAGGCAATGGAACATTATGTTTCTTCATGATTTTGGTCAACTCATCAATCTTCTTATGATAACACTCATGTTCTTCATGACCCATTTTCATGCAATAAGTACACTTTTTCTTCTCCTTATTGTTGTTGTCCCCCTTCTTGTTGGAATTGGAGGAAGACTGTCCTTGTTGATTGGATTGTGGTGTTGTCTTTATTGCATCCTCTAATTTGGTCTTCCATTTCTTATTCTTACCCTTTCCTTTATTTGAAGATTGACTAGTAAAATTTTGAGAACCCTAATTATTTGCCACCAATGCTTTAGACTTAGGTGAATTGAGAATACTCATTGATATCAACTTCTTCTTTTTTGTATCCAATAGATCAACATATTTATCAAAAGAGACTTTCTTATAGGTAGACCCTAATGTAGTCTTTGAGGTGTTATAAGAAGAAACAAATGTGGAATACTTTGATGGTGGCTTATTATGAATAAGATAGATCAACTTGTCATCTTTGATAGGACTCCCACAATCACTAAGATTTGTCCTTAGTTCATTCACCTTAATGATGAAATCTTGTATAGAATAAAATGACTTAGGATCTAAGGAGACAAGCTCATCTTCAATTTTGAAAACATCCTCTTCATTCACTTTACCATATAGGTTTTCAAGGGTATCCCAAGCTTCCTTGTATGTAGAAGACTTCTTAATTTGATACATGATATTGTCATCAACCCCCAAACATATATCACCTAGGGGTTTCCTATCCATTGCCACCCAAGCTGAAATATCACTTGTTGATACATTATCACCTACTGGTTTAGGAAGGGTACCATCTACATATTGAGAAACTCCATTTTGCATTAAATGATACCACATTTTGATGGACCATGTAGCATAGTTATATGGAGTTAATTTTGGAAACCTAAAATTTCCCATAATGCAAAAAATGAAAGAAAATTATAGAAAAGAAGGAACACAACACATAGAACACCAACCCCCCCACCTTCCTTTCACTAAATCAAGAAACCCCCCAAAATAGATGCTTTTGGTACTTTATAAGTAGTACAATTAGAATGGCCACTTGCCAATTTTTGGCCTTCATGGACTTTTGATTTTTCTTATTACAACCTCTTAATGGATTACAAATTTGGAACTTTATAGTGTACAACAATTTGAAGTAATAGAAAGCAAAGAAAAGCCCTATTTCTAAAAATGACACTTTTGTCCACACAACCCTACAATTTGACTATAAATATAGAAAGTAGAAGAAAAATAATGCACTTAAAAAAAAATGGAACCTATTTTCATGTTCAAATGTGCCATACAGAGCATTGAAAGTTGCAAAATGTAGGATTGGATAGGTATAGTCACCAAAAGATGCAATTTTTGACAAATCTATGCACCAAAACTAGAAAATAGTTGCACTACTAAAAAATTTAGGAAATTCTACCCAATTTAAAAAGAAAACAACACCTAATTTGGAGTCTAGATGACTAAGATATGGCCTCCCAAAGTTAGACTACAAAATCAAAAATCAATTTGGAGAGGGGTTGTATCAGCAAAATATGGGGTTAAATTTGACAATCATATGGCTGTTGCAGTAGTTCAAATTTTTTGTGGAATGATAGTTAGATGGCCATCAAATTTAGGCTTGTAGATTTAATGATGTCAATGACTCCAAGCCCTGTCATGACATCAACATGACATCATGATGATATCACCTTGTAAAGATAGGATAGACTAGGATGACATGTCTAGGTACAATATATGGATTTTCTAATTGGGCTACACAATCAAATGTAGGAAAGCTAACATGTGTTGACATGTCAATGGACAACTATCTGCCTATGTGTCCTACATATAAGTCTGCTATTACTGATTTGTCTGTAGAGTGTATTGCGACATGTGTAGGCTGGGGTAGGTTAGCAAAAGCTATGTGGCCAAATTATCAAATGCCACATGTACTCTATGTGGGTGACATGGGCTTAACATGGCTCACTAGCTGAGCTAGCAAGTGCTAATGTGGCTTTTCCACATGGTAGGCTCAAACTTAGCCATGTGTCCAATTCTATGGAGGGTTTTTCAAATTCTGTGTGGATTTAAACTACGGGGTTGATATTGAAGTCTATGGGGCCAAAAACTGTGTGGGATAGAAAGTGTTGAACAACCACTAGGACTCTGTAGGTTAGTCCCACTTTCATGGGATGGGTAGTATGCAATGTATTTAAAGCACTATGCTTATAGAACACAAATAAACCAACAAGATCATTTGGCAAGGTGGAACTTGGTCTGCTAGAACCCATGAGGAATATGCCACTCACTTGAATGGATTGAGCTAGATTTATATTTTCTGGATTATCAGTGATCTGCCAGATTTGATGAGGCCAAAAATTGAATAATGAGTTTTCCAAATTATAATGATACCCTATGATTGATTATTATTCCTCACAAATTGCAAGGCTAGGGTATGACTGCCTAGTTCTACAAAAAAAAATTCTCTATTTTGAAAATACCCAAAATGAAAATAAATTATAGAGATTAAAATTAAATTTAGATCTAAAATAAATTTGCAGATCAAATTAGATCATACCTAGTTTGCAAATTAGTGCCTTTTGGTGTCAGTTTGAATTTTTTTTTCCTCACAATCAACTTTATCCCAACATAGGTAAACTTATAGTCGATCTTCATTGAATCAACATTCTAGACATGATGGTGAGGTCAAATCTAGCTCTAGACACTCCCAATTTTTTTAGATACTCTAGATTTGGGTTGAGGTGTTGAAACATGAATGGTCTTGAATGACTATGTGTAGAGAATTTTCTTGAGGGAAAAATTCAACCAAGACCAAGGAACTCATACACAAGCACAATAGTAGACCAAAGAGAGAGTATGATCAGAATGATTATATATTCATTCAATATGCCATATGAAAGTACACTAGGAGTGTCTATATATAAAGGCCTCTAGAGAGCTTCTAGAATGCATAGAAGTTAGCAACATGATAAATCATACAACCAGGCACATGTCCACAAGATATGGGTTATCCTCCATTAAGCATAGAAGTAAGTGTGGTGATGAGAGGATAAGCCTACAATGGTGTAGCATGCAAATTTATGTTGTAGACAACATGTGCTAAAAAAGGAGCACAAATAACTATGTTGTCTACGTGACAACTTAGTGAATGATGCAAAATCCAATTTTGTAGACACCATGTGTTGAATTAGAGTTGCATACTTCTATGTTGTCAACATGAAAACTCATGAGAATACACAAACTCCTAAGTGTCTCACCTAAATAAATAATAAAATAATGTAATATAATAAAATACTACATTAAGCTAAGTGAACTTAAGTAAAGTGTAAATAGTAGAATACTTATTTACACCAACAGGACTCATAATCATCCCATCAAATTTATAACTACACATGTAAAATTATCCATGAGAATCATGTCACATTCTATCACAAATCTAAACTTAGAATAACAACATTAATATTCGTACCCCATAATTTTATCATACAAGCAAGCCCTAAATACTAATAAAATAATGTGACCACCTAGGTGCCCCTTTTCAACAATAAAGAAAATTAAATATACTAAGTACATGGGAGGGGTAGTGGTCCCCACCTACCCAATTGCCTCCCACTTTTATTTGAGTGTACCTATGCACTTGGAAAGTGATTTTCCCACTCTAACACATGTCAGGGGACCAGCTATGTGCCTCCTCCCTAGGAACAATGCTCATCCCATACTTTGTGTCTTGAACCCCATGCCTCCCTTTAGCATTAATGGTGACACACAAGTCTTAGCATCACCTCCACCTGAGCCTAGATAAGGGAGGGTGACAGCATGGGCCATGTGACTAGGCATAAGGAAAGTCTATGTGCTTGGACATAGGAGTTAGGATAGAGTGAGTATAAGGGGGGTTAGGGGTAAAAAGAAGTCATGTGGGCATTAGAAGGAATAACATTTGGGATTAGCACTTTGGTCAGAGAAGGGAGATCAAGTGGAGTACTTAGGAATTAGGGAAGAATATTTAGGTTTAGTGGGTTTTTGAAATTTGGTATCAATTATTAAGGTAAAATCATTCTTAGTGGTTAATAAAAGTGGTTACTAGATTGTAGGATTTAATGAATTTAGTCAGTAGTTAACTACTATATAGTAGTTAGTGGTTGGATGAGTATAGATATTAGTTAGTAGTTAAATTATTTGGTAAGTAGATAATGGTTACTACTTAGTACATAAGTTGTAGTATTATAAAGTATAAATTTTGAATAATAATTAAGGGTAATGGTTGATAATTGATAATGTAAGGTAGTAATAATTAACAATTAATCCAATAATGTGATTGGTAGGATATTAATAAAGCTAAGGAATTGAAAGAATCCATTTAAATAGGAATTACCTATACAAAAATAAAATAAATGAGTATAGAGTTGGCATTGTAAAATAATGAATCAAGGATACTATATGATTGAAAAGAGATAGATATATTGCACGAAAATCAGAACAAATAAAACATATGTACATATCTACATGTTCCCTTATTCCATATTGATAAATCTATATTGGATAGAAACTTTTTATTTCACACAATGTTTATTTTCAAGTTAGGATATGAGAATTAAACATAATTCCTCATACTATCATCCTACCCATATGTGATTACTTGAACTTTAACAAATATAAAAATTGTGAAACCTTATTGATCTCCCTTGAATTTTGGAGACTAGAGTACTGAATGAAATGAATCCTCCTACATCACCTAAGACTATTTAATTCCCCAAGCTATAGACTATCATTTGACACATGATGCCTAAGATTGGGTTGAAATGTTGATGTTTCCTAAAAGCTATTAAAAATCCTTCTCTATGTTATCAATCAATTTGAAGGATCACCTTCAACTTAATAATTGATGCATGTATCATCATTATGTACTTAACCTTAACACAAGAAATATGAGTACATTTATTTCAAACATCCAATAGTTTTATAGAGTGTTTGTAAGAAACATAGATTTTATGTGATTTTTTCTATAGTTACCCTTTAAAAAATTAAATAAAAAAAAACAAAACAAAAAAATTTGTTGTGTTTTGCCTTGTAGAATTTGGGCATAACAACATACTCATCTTCCATGCACATATTTTTAATTTAAATTATTTAATGAAGTGGAGAACAATAAATGGTGAGGAGACATGTAAGCATTAAATTAATGTTTTCAATATTAAATGACATTATCTCTTAGAGGTGGATGATAAAGTTTCTATTGTCACCTAATGGGACATCCATCCATCATAAAATAATAGCCACTTTCAAAGTGGACATTATTAAATGTCAAGTGATGTGTCCACCCATCATAAAATAATGCTCACTTTCATAGTGGACATTATTCAATCTCAAGTGATGTGTCTACCCATCATAAAATAATGCCCACTTTCATAGTGGACATTATTCAATGTCAAGTGATGTGTTAACCCATCCATAGTGGGTATCACCTTATTGATTCCATTATAAAATTTAAGTTCTATTGTAGTTTACAAGATTTATTTGTTCCATGGGATTTAGGTTATTACAAGTTGTTTTAGATATTTAAGAAAAAAGGGTTAACTTTTTTTTAAAAAAAAATTCAAAATAAAATAAAATGTTTAATGATGTAGGCTAATTATTAATGAATTGAAATAATGGGAAATATATATTAAATATTTTTAAAGAAATTTTTTTTAAAAATTAAATTTTCTTTTTGCAAAGGATAATGTAATGGAATTAATTAATTCATTTAGATGTTAAGTCATTAAAATGGAAAGATAGTTTATTGAATGCATTATCAGGTTTAGACAAAATTTTAGGTTTTAGTAAATTATTATCTTACTTTGATTATGGAATTTATTGGCTATAAGTAACTATTTTTATTACTTGTGAAGAGATTACTTTTAACCATGTGCTAGCTTTGAGGTAGGTAAGAGGATCAATGATTTTGAGATACAATTTAACCAAGAGGATATTTAAATTAGGGTTGCAATCTATTAAATAGGAGACTTTACATGAGGCATTCTATTTAACTTATAGTTATGTTTTGTTAAATATCTTAAAGTCATTCTTTAAAATCTATCTTTGGGAAGAACCCTTTTAAATTTAATATCATTGTAATATAATGTTTTAAGAAAGCTTATTAATTGATGATCATTATTAAAAAAATTATTTTAATGGAACTTGAGATCATAAATGAGATTATTTAAACCAATTGACATTATAGATTTAATGGATAAAGATAACTATATATTTATTTCAACTTGACCATGGTAGCATTATAATAATGATTTAATTTGACATAAATTTATAAATGCTTAGATATCAAGCCTTATAGCATCAAAAAAGGTTCCTTAGTAAGAAGTAACTATTGCAAGTGATTGGTTACAATTATTTGTAATAATTTTTTTTTTTCAATTATCTTAATAAGTTGTAATGTTATATTTGGAAGATTAAGATTCAAGATACTTAATTTAAAAAAAATTAAATTTTCTTTTTGCAAAGGATAATGTAATGGAATTAATTAATTCATTTAGATGTTAAGTCATTAAAATGGAAATATAGTTTATTGAATATGTTATCATGTTTAGACCAAATTTTGGGTTTTAGTAATTTATTATCTTACTTTGATTATGGAATTTATTGGCTATAAGTAACTAATTTTATTACTTTGAAGAGATTACTTTTAACTATGTACTGGCTTTGAGGTAGGTAAGAGGGTAAATGATTTTGTGTTACAATTTAAGCAAGAGGATTTTTAAATTAGGGTTGCAATCTATTAAATAGGAGACTTTACATGAGGCATTCTATTTAACTTATCATTATATTTTGTTAAATATTTTAAAGTCATTCTTTAAAATCTAGCTTTGATAAGAACCCTTTTAATTTAATGTAATGGTAATATAATGTTTTAAGAAAACTTATTAATTAGTGATCACTATAGGTAATTTTGTTTTAAGGGAACTTGAGATCATATCTTAGGTTATTTAAACCAATTGACATTATAGATTTAATAGATAGGGATAACTTATTTCAACTTGACCATAGTAGCATTATAATAATGATTTAATTTGACATAAATTTATAAATGTTTAGATATCAAGCCTTATAGCATCACAAAGGGTTCCTTAGTAAGAAGTAACTATTGCAAGTGATTGATTAAAATTAGTTTCAATAAAAGTAATTTTTTCAATTATCCTAATAATTTGTAATGTTATATTTGGAAGATTAAGTTTCAAGATACTTTATAAAAATATAAAGGACTATTATCTTAAACTAGTAGCTAGTAATGGGAAGGCTAACCTATGTCAAAAAAATGGGAGACATCTAAATAATTTTGAGGAGTAATGTACCTTCGATGTGTATTAAAGTTAATCTATATTTTGTTAAGGTTAAAGATATTAAGGGAAGAAAATTTAACTAGATGTTTTTGAAAATAGAAAGGAAGTTGATGTGATTAGTTTGAATAAAAATATGTTGGCATAACATGAATTGCATAAGAATTAGACCAAGCTATAGAGACTATAGTAAACCATCATCATAGGATATAGAGTTGAAATTTTGATGGAAATTATTTTTTGATGAATAGACATTTTCCATTAATTATAATTTAAAGATACAAATTTACAAGAAGGGGCCAAGGGATATAAGAGCACCCTATGAGTTCAAATGACACAAGGCCAGATTAATAACTATTCATCAAAAAAACATATATAGGCAAAAATTAGAAAGCCCTTAAGTTGTAAGAGAAATATCATCTAAGGGTGAGTCTTTATCATCATAACCCTAAAATTCATTAGGGTTGGTGGTTAGTTTAGGGGGAGCCCAACCATCATCAAAAACAACATCAACATCTTTATTTCCCTTGCGTCTAGTTGGAGAAATGGCAAAGTCAATTTGGGGACATGTTTCTCAGACAACCAATCTGCATTAGGGGTAGTAGGTGGGACCATCAAGGACCAACCTGAGCCCAACCTCTAGGGAGGTGAGGTTGAGTAGTAATGACCACCAAAACCACTATGAGAGTAGCAATTAGGTTGAGACTATGGATTATGTGAGTGATGTGTAGATCTACTCTAGCCTCATTGATGACCATGAGGAGTACAATCACCAAATAAAGCATCTGAAGGCATGCAGAGAACCCTACATGGCACATTTCCCCGATGAGCTAATCCTATAGGTGAACCAACTCTAGTATAACTTTGTCAATTTGTACTTGAATTTCCATCATGAGATTATTACAGATACATGCTTTAGAGTACATAGCAACATGAATATCAAGAAAGTTATGAGAGAATAAATAACATTGCACTCCTTCCAAATAGTAAAAAAAAATCTCCAGTTTGAAACCATGCCAAATATGGACATACCTAAAAGAAAGCCTAGGAGGACCTCCCAACACAACCATATGCCATATGAAATTCTCTAGATGAAAAGGTTTAAAAAAGTCATGGATCTAGAGAAAATACTTCTGCGCTCTTCTATAGAACCAAAATATGTGCTAGAAGCTCTTGGGATGGGCACAAAAATGCCATCTAGCTGGGACTACTAGATGCTGGAGTTAATGGTCCAAAGAAAAGCCCTAGAAGAGGAGGCACTAGGAAAAGTGAGAAGTCTTTGGCTTAGTAATTGAATGCTAGACAATGGTAAATCTATTACTCTAAGTCTTTTAGGAAGAATGCAAATGCCAGTGCTAATTGAGAGTATCAACCATCGAAAGATGGGGTAACAACCACTGATACCCTAGCTTAGGCTTGTAACTAGTCATAGGAGTGGTAGGATACCACTTCCAATATTTCCTCCATGAAGAGATGAGTAATTACCAAGCTTGTGTAACAAATTGGGAGGCACCATAGAAACCAAAAGATCAACTATCTGTCAATCTACATGGATAAGCTTAAATTTCACCGATAGGTCCACCCATGAGAGAAGGATCATAGTAACCCAAGAAAATTAATCCTTAGGAGTTTTGATATCCATTCAGAACAAGAATAGAATTCCAGCTCCTTGTATCTTAGCCAAAGGAACACCTTGAGTAGCAAACAAAGGAGACCACCAAAGATTTTATTGTTGCATTGAGAGTCTATCTTTGAACCCATTACTTGCCTAGTAAAGCGAAGGTTTGAGGGCTTTCTAGGCTTTCTAAATACTCTTAACAACAAAAGTGCATTGAATCTAAATAGGTTTAGGAGTCATAAGAAGGGTCTACAAACCAATCCCCTTCTAGGAAGATAGGTTAACTAGAAAGCCTGAAGAAATGCAATGATGCAAAAAAAAATTCTAGGCCTCATCTCCAGTGAAGGCTTGAATGACCCACTTTGTACAAAGGTAAATACCCTACATACAAGTGGAAAGTAGCCCACACCCACTAGAATCTTGTGGAAAAAAATAATAATCCCAAGCTACTCTATGAAAGTTGTGATGCACAAAATTAGATGCCCAAAGAAAGTCCCAAAGGAGACACTCGATCTTTATGTATGAATCTTTGGAAGAGGCCCAAAAAGAAGAGTAATAGACATGCATAATAGTAAGTACTTTAGAATAGATTAGAAACTTTCCTGCGAGGGAAAGTGTCTTAGTGATCCAATATTGTAACTTCTTCTCAATCTGTGTGAGAAAAATATTCCAGAACTCCATGAGGGAGGCTTTGAAAGTAAAGGGAATGCCCAAAAAAATAGAAATTTCTCCATTCTATACCCATTTCCACCCATACTGCTACAACCACATAGGGCTTGGTAAGAAATATTGTCTATAACAAAAGGTTTTATGTCATTGAATAGTAGACCTAGAGGCAAGACAACAAGTATCCATGCATTGCAATGAATTGGTAATATTGTCTTCATCTTCAACCAAAGTAGGGAAGGAATTGTCTGCAAAATGACCATTAACAAGTTATGTGGAGTAATTTAGAAGAGAGTTTCCATGCACCAGACCCTGAGAAATAGCATTAGTAAGAAAATAGCTAAAACTTTCAGCCACCAGAACTTAGAGCAAAGGTGCAAGAGGGAAACCTTGAGGAATAGATCTAAAGAGCCCAAAAGATTTAGATTGCCTCCCATTAATGGTGATGCAAGAAGAGGCATCGCCAAAAAATCTACATAGACTATAGAAAGATTGGACCAAATCCTAGAGCTTGAAGAATGGCTAGGATGAAAGGCCACTCAATCCAGTCATAAGCTTTGGCAAAATCAATCTTGAGAAATAAAGCCTACTACTTGGATTGTTGGGCTCATTCCATACCTTCCCAAACATCAATAATGTTATCCAAAATATATTGTAACTTGATGAAACCAATTTGTTTAGGTCAAAGAATCTAAGGGATCAAATGCCACATTTTAAGAGAGAGGACTTTGGCAATGATCTTGTAGGAGACATTCAACAAAGTGATGGGCCTCCAACACTTGAAGAAAATCAAGGTCAATATCATCCCATAGGATTTTGTAAAAATTGCAAGGAAAACCATCATAGCCAAGATGGATATTGTTTAAAAATTTCTACTTGTACTATTGATGTTATTTTCTAATTATGTGAATAATAGGACAAATAGAGAGAATCAAACATAATTCATCATTTTAATTTTAAGGGATATAATCACTTTCAAAAAAAAATTGTGACATACATTGTTAGGACTCCTAAAATCTCTACATATTAAGTGTGTGCATAATAAATTAATTCTCTATGGATACCATTTTATGCTGTTAAGTGAAAATACTTATAACACACTTTAGAGATGATTCAAAACATAAAATTGTGAATTTGCAATTATCTAATGGGTTTTCCTTATGATATATATTTTAAAGAAAATCAAACTTTTATGTATTTGGCTCTTATCAAAATTGTATTACTAATGAGAAGTTATTGTGGGGTTGTTTAAAGTAAAACTAGACATTGTAAGATTGTTGTGGATTAAGGAGTAAACTCATATGTTGGATAATGAGATGGATAAAATATCCTTTAAGAAGTAAAAAATGTAAACATGTGTTGAAGACAACTATTTAATCGCATATTGTCTTTTATGTTACACAAAATTCAAGCCTTACCAAGAAAGTTTTTTCTGAGCTCACTCAGATGTTCAAGATAGTTTCTAGTGTATGTTGAGAATTCCACTAGTAATCAAATTTAGAGTTAGTATCTAAAAATCTCACTCAGGCATCAAAGGATATCTAGTATTACCCTAGCTCACTTTGTTACCAAAGAAAAGTTGGCAAGGAATTAGTGTTAACCAAGTTCACTTGGTTACCAAAGGAAAGTTGGCATAGAACTAGTGTTAACTAAGCTCACTTAGTTACCGAAGAAGAGTTGGGAAAATCTAGTGTTAACCAAGTTCATTCAATTGCCAAAGGAAAGTCTTTTCTAAAATAGTATTGACTGAGTTAGGTCAGCTAACTAAGAATTTTTTTGTTACAAAATATTTAGTCTATTGGATTATTTTGTTAGTTCTAGCTAACTTAACAGTCAATTATTGAATTTTTATAAGTGATTTCAAGCTAAATTAACAAGGTAATTCATATTAGTATAAGGTCAAGTTGAAGATTGAAAGTGTGAAGTATGGGATTAAAGAAGATGAATTAAGGAAGTGAATTGGAAGGATAGCAAATTATTTGAGTTCACCAAGTTGCAAAGAAAATTCTAATTAAGGAGGATCAAGAAATAAAGCTATAATAGAGATCTTAAATTAGAAAAGTCAATTGTATCAGCAATTAGGTCAAGTCATTTTTACTCTCTAATAGTTGTAGCAGTGAATCAAATCTCATAACAGAATTAGCCTAACAACTATTTTTTAAATCCTCTAACAAGGTGGCATTTCTAGATTGAAGTTTCTAAAGGCCTCTAACAAGGCCACTCCTAATAGGGTGATCTAAATCCTTTAACAAGGTCAAATCTAATAGTGTGTTTTGTAACCTTTAATAGGGTTGGTTCCTAATAGGTCTCACTTTAAAAGAGTGAAAAATAGTAACTAGTTGCAATTGGTTGTTTTCCCAAATTGGGTTTCCATGTTAAATCATGGTGTCTCATGTGTTCATGTTATTTGATTTATGTTTTTACAAATAAGTTAATTAATATTAATCACACTTAATATCTTAAGTTCTACATTTTTAGTATTAACTGAGTGATTTTGTGCTAACTAAGTTACAATGGTTTAAATAGAATTTTGGTTTTGTATTATTGACATCTAAAGGGACTTGGATTTCTTTTGTGGTAACTAATTCACCCCTACCCTCTCAGTTACTCCTCTTATATTTCCAATAACATGTAGTAATGAGCATAATCTAATATGTTCTTGTGTTAACATAAATTTTTATTTTTGTTAGAATATCTTGTGTGGCTATAGATAATATATGATATCCTCATCTAGGGAGGATTAGATGAACATTGTGCTTAATGTTGATATTATATGTGGTTATATAGATGCAAGCTTATGGTTTCATGAAGTAATGAAAAGATGTCATATTTCCTTCAATAGATGTTAGTAATCCATGTGAAGCTATGGATCATGCCATCTTGTCTCCCCTCATCCATGTGATTAAACTAGTACCACTATTTGTGTTAAGTATTGTGTAAAACCAATAATTGTTTTGTGTGCCAATGTGAATTAAAAATAAACATCCTTAGAAATTATGTTGTACATAACTATGTGGAAGTCATACCTTATATGTGGTTCTTTCCTATTTCATATTTTAGTAGCTTAGTATGTGTTTTAAAATCTATTGCATATGTGTATTATATGTTTTGTAGTATTGCAATGTGAAGGATGGGATTTTGGGTTTTGTTTGCAATCTTGTTCTCATATATTTTTTATGTTTTTGAAGGGTTGTTTATGGTTGTGGAAGGACATTGTTGAGATAATGGGTGTTGCACACATTGCATAATATTGTTATTTTATTATTTTATTTTTTATTATGTAATGTTGTACCTAGATGGACGTGCAACATGTAAAGATTCTCATGGAATATTCTTGATGAGTTGTATTGTAACATTGTGAAAATATTTCATGTAATTATTTAATATTGGAGAAAAGAATTAAATGCCCAATATTAAATGTGGGGTTAGTGGGTTAGGTAGCACATGGTTTTAGCACATGGTTTATGTAATACCAATTAGTGGTTTTGTGGGACTTACTACTATATAAGCAGCCACAAGGGTAGTTGTTGTAGAGAGAGAGAGAGTGACAAGGAGAAGACAAAAGGAAAGAATCAAGCGGGACAAGGCTTGACAGGTTAGCCAAGGGAGCATTTGTGAAGGTTGAAAGCATGGCATGGGATGTGTGGATTCATGCTTGTTCACATAGTTTGCTCAGTTGTGGCTGTGGCCATGAAGGCTTCCATGGTTGTATGGCAATGGTATTTTTTGCTGAATAATACATGATGATGGATGCTTTTGGAGGCTGGATTTTTCCCTCAATGAGGGTTTCCCAGGATATATCTTGTGTCACAATTTTGTGGGTATGTTGTCTATTCTCTTGCATGTGGATTTTAATTCCATTTTTATTTCAGATCTATTATGGGTTATGTGGAAACGGTTATATTTTTTATTGCCAAATTTCCTTACAAGTGGTATCAGAGCCAGGTTTTATTATTGTAACCCTAGATTGAAACCATGAGAATGCATGAGAGGATAAAAGAAAGGGCAAGATATATGAATGATTTATTGCAGATCTAAGGGATTTGGATTTTCTGTTATGATGGGATGTTAAAATATTTGGGCATGTGAAATTGTTGGAGAAAATGATTTTTTCGGATGTTTCATTTAAATGAGGGTTTTGGGGGGTAGCATGACCTCCTGGGTAAAAATAGACCTCACCATTGGATCCGGGTTGACATTTCCATAAATTTTGATATATAATATGCCCTAGTTTGGCCATGTTTAGAGGAAATGAAAGAGTTTTTTGGTTTCAGCTCATGATGGCCGTCAAATTTAATCCCGTCGGAATTGTCGTCACTGAAAAAAATTAAAAATGAAAAATCGCAGTGAAAATGGTAAAAAGACTATCTTAGTAAAATGGCCATAACTTTCTCTCAGAATATCAGATTTCAGAGTTCTTATAGGCGTTGGAAAGCTAATTTAGAGCACTACAACATGGTGTAGGTTTGGTTTCATGATTTTGAAATTTTGTTAGGTTTTAAGAGCCCTAAAGTCAGATGTTATTTATTTTGAGCACAGATTAGGACATAACTTGGGCATACGAAGTCGGATTTTGGACTTCGAGTAGTCAACGGAAAGCTCTTGGAGAGCTCTACACATTGGTTTAGATTTGGTGCAAGTTTGGCATGATTTATTTGTTGATATATTGATCTAAATAGTTTATAGGTATATTTTAACTATGGTAACATTATGAGTTTATGGCATTGGAAATTTAAGATTTGATGTCATTGTATACTCAGTTCATATTTCAGATTGGTCTCATGATGATATAGTTATTAGTGTTTGGTTTGGATATGCATGATGACTTATTAGATCTACAAGTTGTGCAGTGTTGTAAGCAGTCTATACTTATAGGTTGCATTTATGGCTTGGTCATGGGTTGTCTTTGCCCATTGATCTTTCATTATTGATGCATATTCAGATTGGTGGCTTGGATTTGGGTTGTCTATGCCCTAAGTCACATAATTTACTGATTTCTTCATGTAGAAGGGATGAGATGTTGTTACCAGGTACAGTCATGGCAGAGGATTGTGGTTGACTATTTTATGTTGACAGGTTGGACACTTTGAGAGCTAGATGCTTGGTTCATGGATGTGATCATGGTGTCATGGATTTTGGCATGACATGATTGGTTATATAGGTACATCCTTGATGTTCATTAGCTTGGATTTTCTGATTTGGTTATGGTGGTATATCTTCTTGGTTGAGGATCATGGTTATTTGGTTTTCTTTTGAGGAGCTCATGATGTGCACTTTGAGTTCTTTGATAGTTTGATGCCTTGGTTGATTCTCATGGTTAGAGGATGGTTATTTTTCATCATGATGTCATGGATAGCTTGGATACACAGTTTAGTGGGAGCTTGTGACAATGATGGAGTGACAGTGCAGGATTAGTTCCTAGTTTGGTTTATATCTTCTTGGTTTGGAGAGGATGGATTTTATGATACCATAGGTGACTTGGTACCACGGTTGAGTGGGAGTTGTTGGCATTGATATATTTATTGAGTGTTTGCAGATGTTGGAGGTTTTTCTTAGATCCTATTGCTGCAGAAGCGTCTTTGACATTTGCATGGTGCACTTGTT
Organism: Cupressus sempervirens; assembly: GCA_028749045.1. Classification (NCBI taxonomy): domain Eukaryota; kingdom Viridiplantae; phylum Streptophyta; class Pinopsida; order Cupressales; family Cupressaceae; genus Cupressus; species Cupressus sempervirens. Next base: position 819,901,837 of record CM053783.1, read on the forward strand.
ATCTTCATGGTGTGTGAAGATGGTTAGATCTTGAGGACTCATGGAGTTCTTGGTTATCTTCATGGTGTATGGAGATGGTTGCATCTTGAGGACTCACAGGGTTCTTGGCAAAGGTGTGGTTTATGCTTTTATTTGGCATGTTATCCTTGGTATAAGGATGGTTTCATTATTATGTCATGGTATACTCTTGATACGCATTTAGAGTTGTGACATGTTATGGTGTGTTCATGTGGAGCATGTTATCTCTTTAGTTGAGATGGTAAGATCATGTTGTCATGTTTATGTTCCTGAGGCCATGGTTGGAACTTTGACATTGATCTTGGTTTAGTTTCTTGGTATTGAGTACACTGATCATAAGCTGGATACTTCATGATATTGCTCTGTTGCATTTGGAGTTGGCATGGATTGATTGGTTACAGGTGCTCATGGATACTTAGAGACGGTGGTGACGCTAATTTCTCTTGGATTAGAGAAGTATTTGTTGGGATGATTGACAGTTTCAATAGGAAGTCTGAGGGGCAGTCACCTGATATGGACTTGAGAGGAGATTGTTCTTAGATGAGTCTTGGTTGGAGACTTGGGTATCTTGACGAGCATTCTCATTCCCTACTCTTGGTCTACTCGGCAGTTTGCTACTTGAGAGGTATAGCCCATTGTTTCTCTTAGTTGCATTATATTTATGCTTGTCTTTCATGGATATGGATCTTGAGCTATGGTACATGAGTTAGTTCTGGAGGGTTCATTTGAGAGATGGTTTAGCATTGGTTATCTCCATGTGCATATGTTGTTATGCTGGTTGAGTTTGGGAGATGGTTTTATTGGGCATATTCCTTGGATTAGGAATGGTTATTTCTTGGTTTAGGAATGGTTTTATGAGTTTGATCTTCTTGTGAGAGGCTTACATCCATGATGAGTTATATGGTATGGTTTGGGTGTTGTTGAGGCTTCTTGTTGGGGTTTTATGGAGGAGATCATACTTGCATAGTTTACATCTAGAGGTGTGTGTAGAAGGACATGATACAGGTTATGATTTGCATGGTTTCTCTAGTCTTGGTTATCTTCTTGGATGTTCAATTTTGACTACATTGGATTTGAGATTGGTTAGAGATTGTGATCACTGGTTTGTGCTTATGTATGTCATGTGAGAGATGACATGGTTATTTCTTTCTCTTTCCTTTATTGGTTGTGGAGAATTTGAGAGACTATTGGAGACTTTTTATGAGAGTTGTTCTTGCAGGATATCAGTTTATGTATTGTGGATGTCCTTGATGCTACATGGATTCACTTCTTTGAGATGTGTTGAGTGGATTGGTTATAGATTTGACATTATCTTTTGCAGTGGGAGCTTCTTGGTATATATGTGGTAGGTATTGCTCTTGAGGCTTGTGATTGCAGGTTGCAGATTGGATATGTCGGTGATATAAGATTCACTTGTTATACCTTTGAGGTATGGATAGTTGGATGGGTTTGACACTTGTTGTGGGTGCTATTTCAACTATGGATATTTTGACAACTATGGATACATGTGATTACCTTTGGATCAGGTTATTTGTGCTTGGAATTTCAATTGGTACAGGATTTTATGATCTTCTAATGCGACAGGTTGGGTGGCTTTCTCTTTGGATGGCTTCTATGTATGTCCGGTGGGAGTGGCATAATAGGAGGTGAGATCATTCATGTTTGAGATGCTGGATACTTTGATTTTGTTGCGGGTACCAGGATGGAGCACTCGGTGTATTTTGATCCATGATGGTGGATGTGCTAGGAGGGATTGTTCACTTATGTGGCTACGGATTAACCCTATGCAATGTATACAACAAGTGGGAAATTGTTGAGATAATGGGTGTTGCACACATTGCATAATATTGTTATTTTATTTTTTTATTTTTTTATTATGTAATGTTGTTCCTAGATGGACATGCAACATGTAAAGATTCTCATGGAATATTCTTGATGAGTTGTATTGTAACATTGTAAAAATATTTCATGTAATTATTTAATATTGGGGAAAAGAATTAAACGTGGGGTTAGTGGGTTAGGTAGCACATGGTTTTAGCACATGGTTTATGTAATACCACTTAGTGATTTTGTGGGACTTGCTATTAAATAAGTAGCCACAAGGGTAGTTGTTGTAGAGAGAGAGAGAGAGTGACAAGGAGAAGACAAAAGGCAAGAATCAAGTGGGACAAGGCTTGATAGGTTAGCCAAGGGAGCATTTGTGAAGGTTGAAAGCATGGCATGGGATGTGTGGATTCATGCTTGTTCACATAGTTTGCTCGGTTGTGGCTATCGCCATGAAGGCTTCCATGGTTGTATGGCAATGGTATTTTTTGCTGAATAATACATGATGATGGATGCTTTTGGAGGCTGGGTTTTTCCCTCAATGAGGGTTTCCCAGGGTATATCTTGTGTCACCATTTTGTGGGTATGTTGTCTATTCTCTTGCATGTGGATTTTAATTCCGTGTTTATTTCAGATCTATTATGGGTTATGTGGAAATGGTTATATTCTTTATTGCCAAGTTTCCTTATAGACATCACTCACCCTTGGGAGGGAAGTAGTGGCCTTTGGGTGAAGGGGTTGGTTGGGCCTTTCCTTAAGTGGAGAACCTCTTCCTTGCATGAAAGAGAGATAATCATGTACTATGGGATACATGTTCCAATACACTATATTACATTAGGGGGTGATAAGGGTAGAAATTATGAGAGATATGATATTGAATTGTATGCCTTGTGAAGGAAAATTGTATTTTGGATATTGATTTGTATGTCTTGTGAAGGAAAATTATATTTTTTGTATGTGTCTTCTCCTCTATGTTTAGGCACACCTTCACCTTGATTTGGGTTAGTTGGGCCTTTCCTTGAGTATAGAGTCTATTCCCTGTGCGAAAGAGGGATAAGTATATAGTATTGGATACATGTGTCAATACATTGTATTATATTTGGTGTTGATAAGGGGAGAAATTATGAGAGATATGATATTGAATTATATACCTTGTTAAGGTGAATTATGTTTTGGATATTGATTTGTATGCCTTGTGAATGCAAATGGTATTTTTTGTATATGGCTTATCCTCTTTGTTTAGGCACACCTTTACCCTTGATTTGGTTTCTTGGATGAATTCTAATGTGAAAATATTTGTTGGTAATTTCATATAATGTTCATGTATTTGTACTTCTAGTTTGTGTGTAATGAGTTTTGTGGATCAAGTGGTAGTCCATGGAAGTTGTCAAATCTTCCAATATAATTTTGTGAAGAAATAAAATTATGTTTATCTTGCAATCAAGATTTGTTTTTTTTTTTTTCATTGTTATATATCTTGTTGTATTGTAATGTCATAAGTGTTGTAAAGAGAGAAATGATTTTAGCTTCATTTTGAGAGTATGGTTGTTGAAGAAGACTGAATATGCACTTTAAGAAAAGTAATGTATGCTTTGTGAATCTTTGAATGATAGTATATTAATGTTTAACAAGTTTTTCTTTTTCATTTCATTGAAATCCATGGATGGTTATAAGAAGTAATTATTAGTGTAGTAAATAAATAAACATTTTCTACCCTTCCTATTTGAGGAATTTAGTACACAACTTCAACAAGTTTGTGAATTAAGATGAGGATTCTGATTTTGGTTTAATATATCATTTTTTTTGTATGTTCATACAATAATAAATTAATAAATATTTGAAAGATCACTTACATGAGTAGGATTTGATAGATAAAGAAAAAGAAATCAAAGATTGGTGACTTCTAGGAGGAAGTCAAAGACTAGGGGAGGGGAATGTAAGACCCCATCCCATTAAGGACTTGAAAGACCATTAGTTTGAGTACAATATAATTTTATTAGAAGTTTTCATATTAATTTAGTCATTATAGAACATTATATGGCTTATGAAATAACATGATTAGTGAGGATCCCTATGTGACTTTCTATGATTATTATTGTTGTCCAATTAAATAGGCTTGACTTATTGTTTGTAATAATCTTACTACTATTTGAAAATTGTGTATGTGATACTTTGTATAGTATAATTTTTCTTATTAATGTGAAAGCTAGACTCAACTTATGATCAATCAGGTATTATGTTCATACAATTGACAATGGTTACAAATAGAAGTATTTGGACCTCTCTACTAATGACATGATAGTTTATATGTGAAACTGGTAGCATTAGAACTAATTCACACTATGATGGATTGCCTAATTTATGTTGATATCTTGATTAGCTAATCTAATTTACCTTATGAAAATCAAGCTTGGGTTATGTGATCCTATTGTGAATTATGCATATTTATATATTCAAATGTTAGGGTAACTTATGTTCAGACTAAACTGTAAAGGAAAATCTCCATGGAAGTAATTCAGAGAGCTATAATAATCCTATGGATGACAACTGGATCAACATTACTCAATGCCATTTGAAAATGGGATCACTTGAAAGTTGCATTCAATAAGGGGAGGCTCTTTAATGAAAATGTATTAGTTAGAATGTGGTTACTCAAATCTTAACATCTACCTTATGTCTCTAAGGATTCTAATATTGAGACTTGGGTTAGATTTAAAAATTCAAATTTAATTTTTAATTAAGGTTCTAGTGGGGAACGAGACCCTAGAGGGTAACTAAGGTAAAATTAACCTATCCTAGTTATAGTACCTCAGGTTAGGGGTCACTTTCAAATCAAATCATGGTCCCCATTATCATTATGACTTATGAAATGGGCTACTTCCTAAAAGTGACAACAATGAGAAGTGTGCAATAATGGGGGATAATAGAACCATGTGCTGCCATTAAAATAATTGGATGGAAGAGAGATGGTGAGGTTTTTTAAGAAGAATATGGGAAGAAATTTTGGGAAGGAGATTCCCTTATTCTTCTTCTTTAAGGAAAATTTTGTGGAGATGGTGAGAATTTTGGAAGGAGATTGTAAAGATGGACATGGAGAAAGGAAGAGAGATCTTGGTTGGAAAGATGGTGATAAAAGGATATTTTGTTAGTTAGAAATATAAGTACATTCTACTTATGTTCTTTCATTTATAATAGAGTGTTATGCAATGTAATGTGTGGCCTATGAGGTAGACTATGTGATTAAATTTTTATTATGAAAGGATCTCTTGTAGAGACACCAATGATCTCCTTAGTGTGTATAGATACCTTGCTCTAGGGTATGGCTAAAGCTGAAGATGGCCCCATGATGCTAATAATTGGAATGGTGGAAATAAACATTATTATGAGTAATTGTTGTTGGAATATTCAAATGGGAAGAGTACTTTTGAGAGGGGAGGTGTGAATCAGAAGTAACCAATTTTGTTCTTTTCAAACCCTTAATAATATTTAATTGAAATTAACATGCATGTAAGTAAACATATAAACAACCATAAAATGAAAGCATGCATCAACACATAACACAAGATATTTTGGTGACCTAGAAACCCTCCAAGAATAAGAAGGTAAAACTGGGGTGGGGATGACACCCACAAAAATTACTGCAACAATGAGTTCAACTACTTCTGATGGTTTGCCCTATTAAAGGCTTTAAACTATACCAATAGTGACTTGGTTAGAGGATTTACAAAAACTTACATAAAGTGTCACCCTGTTAAAGGATTTACAAAAGGTTGTTAAACCCACCTAGTATATAGAATTTTCTTAACCTTCTCCAAAGGCTCCCCTACCTAGCTATTAAGCTAACCTATCACCATAGGATTTCAACCTCTAATAAAATTATGAGAGAGTATTAGAAAATTTGACCTAATTGAATGAAATCTCAAATTTTTGGGTTCAAGCATTTGATTTTCTCTTCCTCTTCTAATCTTTGTTAGATCTGATCTCTAGATATGCCCTCTATTCTATTCTGATCAACTGAATATATAAATGTTATCCTTTTACTGAGTCTTTTCTCTTCACACTAATTTTTTTTTGTAATCTATCCTTATGCTATTTTTCTTCCACACATACAATGGTGCATTCATTCTCCTTATAAATAATGTGAAGACTTAGGGTTACATATGGATCTATGATCCATATTGAATCTCAAATTCTTGCTCATACTTTGCAATTTTCTTATTGGTTGCATGCATTCACCATTTTTCTGATTGGTTGCATGCAAATTTCATAGGGAATGTAAACGATTCATCCTTATCCTTTTTCTCCTTCAAAATTTTTTCTAAGTCGGCTCCAAAAATGCTTCGCATCATAGTTTGTGCAAATACAAACTCTTATGTTGATCATGCATTGCTTGGCAGATGAAGTATTACTGTTGCTTGGCACATACTATTTTTTTGGATTGCTTGGCACCTATTATATCTTGTGTTACTTATCATATGTTGTTCTAACTTGCTTGGCATCTAAATGATTTTGTTACTTAGCAAATGAGCAATTCTAGATCACTCGACACATGAACATTTCTTGTATTGCTTGGCACATACTATACTGTGATTTTCTCAGCACTAACTATGACTTGGCACGTATTAAAATTCTAGCTTGACATCTATTGTGTACTTGGCATGTATGATGAAAATGATTTAGTGTGTTAACACTCATTTGTCTATACTATTTATTTGACCAAAAATCTCCCCCTTTGACATGAGTGTCAAAAAAACTTAACTAAGCATTGGTGATCCTAACTTATTGAGTACATTCTTTACTTACTTAGCTTATATGCAAAATTTCAAAAAATTGAGTAACAATATACCTTATGACTCCCCTTGAGTTGCTTATGCCTTTGAAATTGAAATTCTATGCCAATGTGCCTGATCCTCTATGTTCTTTGACCTCTTTCTACATTATGTTTTTGTATGTTGTATCTGATCTATGTGACATCCCTATATTCCATGTGATTACCAGATTTTTACATCTCTCTTTCACTCCTTTATTCCTTGTCTCCCCCTTTTTGGCTATTTACAATCATTCCACTTTGTTCTCAAAATGAATTAAGGAATGGAGTGAAAGAATGTAATCAAACGTGATCAAAATTTGTCAAAATTTGGTAATTACCCATAGTATCTATATATCTCCTCCTTTTCTTATTACTCCCCCTATAATATATCTCCCCCTTTTTGACATTGATATTAAAGGGTTCTATGGAGTAATACCATGTTTGGCCAAAAATGAGCTATTAAGCTCTAGGAGTATCATTAGAGTTGTATCCCAATTGTTTAATGTAATATCCAATGACTTGTGTTGGATTGCAAGCTTTGCTGCTAAATCTACAAGTCCTTCATGTGTAGAAATATTGGGATCTTTCTTTAGGACTATCTCTGCAAAAATTTTCTCCTTGAGGAGTACCTCCAAGTGAGGGGTGATGGAGGATTGAATTTGCATTAACTTGGCTTTTATATTAGCCTCCTCTACTGATAATATAGCTAGTTCCCTTTGAGTGTGATGTGTCTAAGAAAAATGCTTCTCACTTTGAGCTAGATTAGTTGGGAGTTAAATACTAGAAATCTTTAGATTTCTTTCCAAGCTCATTATTTTTTGGCTAGTGTCATGTGTGATGTTGGAAAAATCACACAACTTATTGTAAAGGAAAAATATATTCCCAAGTACAATTTTGACTCTATCTATTTTCTTACCCAAGTAAACTTGTCCCAAAATGATATCATTTGATATATTCTTATTGACCTTACTTTGGAACTTCTTCTCTAACCATTCCATTAGTTTTTCATTTGTATCATGGTCCTCATTTGTTACCTGATCAACTATAACTAATAGTTTCTCTATAATTGATCTAGACTCATCTAGAGGCTATAGACTGAAGGCATCCATGCATATGTCCTTGATTTCATTTAATGCTTGCCTATATTTGTAGTTTTTTCTAAGTGCCTCTTGTCTCCTTCTTTTATCCAATGCACTTTGTATCCTATTCATCTTTTCTTCAATGAGAGTGCTAGATTCATAATAGGGTATCTTTATTTCTTCATCAAGCTCAGGAATTCCATAATGAATTTTCCTAGCTACCCTAGTTGAGCTCAAGCCTAGTGTTTTTATTTGCAACGCTAACATTTTAGTGCTTGGCTACTAAAGAGTTTTTGTAGGAGTACCTATTTTGGGTAGTTCAACCAAATTTTGTATTGAATATTCTCCTTATCTCTTGTCTCTTCTTTCTCTTCAATTTATTTCTCTTCTATTATCATTCTAGCTAGGGGTGTACCTATTGATTTTCCATTATCATCCCCTACTACTACACTCAGCTCTTGAAGTGCATCAACAACTTATTTTGGTGGAGATGGTGGAGGAAGGAATAGAAAACTAGTAGATTGTGTGGTCATAGGTGGTTCTTGTGTTTGCACCTTGAATTACTTTGTTTTCTCTACTACTTTCTAGAGTTCATCAACACTAACCAATATTAGGCTTGAAAATAGTTTAGCTACTTGTGTTGATTGATCAAGGATCTTTGCTAGATCCTTTATAGTTAATGGATTGATGTTTTGACTAGAAGTGTCAACAACATCCTTTAACTTGATTGTTTCTACAGGTGTGATGGTGGCATAAGGAGGGCTAGGAGGTGGTAGTTTAGTGTCCTACACACTCTGTTCTTGTTTCTCATCTATCCTCTTCTCCTCTTCTTTACTCATTTCCTCATCCTTTTCTTCTTCATCCTTCTTTTCTTCCTCCACTTTCTTTTCTTCTAGCTTCTTCTCCTCTACCTTCTTCCTTCTTACTTCTTTTATTTCTTTTGTTTTGGCACTAGCTTCTATCTTGTATTCTTTCTCAAATACATCATCAATTTTTTTGTAAATAATTTTCCACACTTTTGTGGTTTTTATTATAACCTCTTCAATTTTATTTTATAGAATAATAAAAGCCCTATATTCAGGAGTAAATCTATTATTGTGCCTTTTGACTACATTTTTTATTTGACTTTCAGTCAGATCAGGTAACATTCTGGCTAAGGTAGACTCCCTTATTTCCTTGTCAGTTTGCAGACAAAAATGCCATTTGTCCTCTATAGTCTTAGATAATTCTTTTAGCATTGAACTATCTAGTTCAAGAGGTGTATGTTTATATTCTACCATCATACTATAGACAAATTTCTCTATTTTATTTTGCTCATCCTTTGTGAGCTTATTGAAATCTACATTCTTCAAATCATTTAAGTCACCATTCCTAATATTAGCACATAATTTGTCAATAGAAGACTTAGGTGGACAACTTACCACTTTAAATTGACTGTGGTCTTCTAATTTTATCCTTTGTTCCTCTAAATTAGGTTGAGCCACAATTTTTCTTCTTTTCTTTGGCTCTTCTTCAGTCTTGTCAGTGGATTTCTTTCTCTTTGTTTTCTCTTCTTTTTCCTTTTGTACTGTAGCTCTTGTAGTAGGCTTCTTGGCTGTAGGATTTGCTACTTTCTTTGGCTTGGGCTTTGCCACTTTCTTTTGGTGACCTTGTCTTGGATGGATGTTTCCTTGGTTTGTTCTTCCTCTACACCTTCCTCTTCATCCTCTCCTAAGCCTTGTGTCAATTGTAAAGATTCTTGTTTAGGCTTATCTCCTTCATCGTCATTATCATTATCCTCCTCATCATCACTTATTTCCTCTGCTTCTTCTATAGTACTTGTCTCTCCAATATCTACCCCAATTTTTTAAATTTTCTTGACCAATTTATCTTTCTTCTTCACTACTATGGCTATTTTGAGGTCTATAATCACCCTTGATCTGACAACATCATGTGTTCCAAAGTGTTTTTTAGTTTTATCAATTTCCTCTACAAGCAATGCTGTAATAGCTATTGAAGCTTGATCTACATCAAGCTCATAGCCCAGTGGTCTGTTGGAATATTCAAATATGGAAAGAGCACTTATGAGAGGGGGGGGGAGGGGGGGGGTGAATCATAAGTGTCACACTTTAGCCAATAAAACTTTTAATTGAAAGTAAATTGTATGCATGTAAATACATCAAATAAACATAAAACACACATGCATCAATAACTCATAACACTGGAATTTGGTAACCCAGAAACCCTCCAGGAATAAGAAGGTAAAATTGGGGTGGGGATGATACTCACAAAAATTACTGCAGCAATATTGTTCAACCACTTCTGATGGTTTGCCCTGTTAAAGGCTTTACACTGTGTCAATAGTGACCTGGTTAGTGGATTTCAAACACTTAACATGAAGTGTCACCCTGTTAAAGGATTTAATCACCTAATTAAAGGATTTAGAAAATAGCTATTAAGCTAACTTATCACCATAGGATTTTCATTGGAATATAATTGCTAGAGAGTATTAGGTACAATGAACCTGACTGATTACAATCCCTGATTGCTGAATGCAGGCACCTATTCTGCTTTCTCTGATCTTGATCCTTTTTGTGATCTAATAATCCTTGCTTCTGAAAATAGAATTCCTTGTGCACCCTTGTATGTCTTCTCTCCTTTCTCTTCTTTACAAAGAAAATTCTTCTTCCTTATAAAGAAATTTGAGAATTTAGGGTTAGGTATGGATCTACGATCCATATTTAATCTCCATTTTTTGCTCATTATTTGCATTTATTCTATTGGTTGCATGCCTTCATCATTTTTCTTATTGGATGCATGTTAATTTCCTAGGAAAAATAAAAGATTCGATCTCATCATTAAATCCTTCGAGATTTACCTTATGTCAGCTATAAAAATTGTTTGCATCATAGTTTGTGCAATTACAAACTCTTATGTTGATATACTGAGTTACTCAGCTCCTGAAGTATTGTTGATACTCGGCACATGTTATTTCTTGGATAGCTCGGTACCTTAACAAAAACTATATCACTTAGCACCTTATATTACTCAACACTTGTTAACACTCAACACTTTATGTTGCTTGGCACTAATACTTCACTCGGTATCTGATCTTCACTCAGCATGCATGATGTACTCAGCTCCAATGTGGAATATGTTTAAGTGTGTTGGCACTCAAGTGTCAAAAACCGTTATGAGGTTAACAATCTCCCCCTTTGACATGAGTGAAAAAAACACTTAACATATGTTATTTGTACATTTACTAATCTGATTGGTATATATAGAGTTTAAAGAAAACTTGATCAAAATTTGTAACTTACAATATAAACCTCAAAAATTTTGTAACTCCCCCTGAGTTGATTGTGCCTCATATGTATATCAAGCTCCTTTTATAACTTCCCCATTAATTTATCTCATAATATCTTTATCTCCCCCTATTAATCTATATCTCCCCCTTTTTGACACTTATGTCAAAGAATATTTAAGGGTTAAGACCATATTTAGCCAAAAATGTGTTGTTTACCTCCATAATCATCCTAAGAGCTGCATCCCAATTGTTCAAAGAAATTTCCAGTGACTTATGCTGGATGGCAGTCTCAATAGCAAGATGAATAAGTCCATCTAATGTAGAAAGATTTGAGTCTTTCTTGAGAATAGTTTCAGCATAGACTTGTTCTTTATGGAGTATCTCTAAATGTGGGGTAATGGAGGACTGGAGCTTTATTAATTTGGCCTTGATATTAGCCTCATCTGCTATTAAGATAGCTATTTCTTTATGAGTGTGAAGCGATTGAGAAAAATGCTTCTCACTTTGAGCTGGATCATTTGGTAGCTGCATGCTTGAAATGTTTAAATTTCTTTCCAAGCTCAATATCTTTTGGCTTGTTTCTTGTGTGAAGTATGAAAAATCACACAACTTTTTGTATAGTGAGAATATGTTCTTGAGTACCTTCTTCACCTTGTCAATAAGTTTTTCCAATTCAACTTGTGAAAGTGTAATTTGTCTTGATATTTTCTCATTCACTTTCCCCTAAAATTTTTCTTTCTAACCATTCCATAAGTTTTGCATTGGTTTCTAGGTCTTCATTTGTCACCTGGTTAACAATATCTGTTAGTTGCTCTATGATATGCTTTGACTCATCTGGTGATTGCAAACTAAAGGCATCCATAAAGATGTCCTTGATCTCATAAAGTGTTTGTTTATGTTTATACTCCTTCCTAAGTATCTCCTGTCTTTACCTTTTATTCAGTGCATCCTGCACCTCATTGATTTGATCAATGGTTATTTATTTTGAGTCATAGCTTAGTATGACTATCTCCTCATCTAATTTAGGGTCTCCATAGTGAAGTACCCTTGCAACTCTGGTAGTACTAGATGATCGTACAGATATTTGCAATGGCTGGTGTGAAGGAGTTCCTGAGGTAGGCAAATTTATTAATGTTTGTATTGCCTCCTGTTCTTTATGGTTTTTCATTGTTTCCTCCTCCTTCTATCTACCATGATCAATTATTGTAATTTGTGGAAGTGCACCTTGTGTTTGTGCTATAGGATCAAATGTAATAGTCTGTCATGTTTTTTCTATTCCTTTTTCTACAGCTGCACTTTGCTTCTGTCTTGTAGCATCAATTATGCTTGTTGGTTTTTGGAATTGACTACTAGTAGTTGTGATAGAAGGTGGTTCTTATGGATTCACCTTATCTTTGACTGTATTTTCTACTAGTTTCTACATTTCATCTATACTTAGCAATACTAGATCTGTACACAATATTGCTTGTTGTGTAGATTGGTCAAGGATTCTTTTCAGATCTTCTGTAGTTAATGGATTGATATTCTAACTAGAAGTATCAAGAACATCAGTAATAGTTATAGTTTCTACAGGTGAGATGGATGCTTGAGGAGGGCTAGGGGATGGAAATTGTGTGTCTTGCACACTCTGATCTGGTTGCTGCTCTTTCTCAGCTGTTGCCATTTCATCCTATTTTTGTGTCTCTTCCTCCTCTGCATCTTTCTTTTCTTCATCTCTTTTCTTTTGTTCTTCTTCTTTCCTCTCTTCTTCTCTTTTCTTTTCTTCTTCTTCTTTCCTTTTTCTCCTCTCCTCTATTGGTATAGTAGCCTCTTCCCTGTATTCTTTCTCAAGAAAATCTTCAATCTTTTTGTACAAATTCTTCCATGATTTCATTGTTCTTTGAACAATCTCTTCCATTCTATTTTGAAGTATGAAGAATGCCCTGTATTTAGGTGTAAACCTGTTATTATGCCTTTTGACTACCTTCCTAACTTGTTCCCTCATCAAATCTGGCAATACACTAGGGCTAGGGTTGATTCCCTCATCTCCTTCTCCATTTTTAAACAAAAATGCCATCTGTCTTCTACAATTTTTGATAGTTCTTTTGGCAATTGCCCGTCTAGTTCAAGTGGAGTGTACTTGAACTATGCCATCATTCCATAACTATTTCTTCTATTTTATTCTATTCTTCTTTTGTAAATTTACTAAAATCAACTTTATTTAAATTATTTAAGTCACCACTTCCAATCTTTTTACATAAGGTATCAACTGATGAATTGCTTACCTTTTCAGATTGATCTTCTTCATCAGTGTCAGGTTGAGCCACATACCTTCTTCTTTTCCTCAGCTCTTCCTATGATTCCTTGACTTGTTTCTTCTTGGTAACTTCCTCTTTAGCCTTTTTATTGGGGGCCCTTGTTGATGCTCGTGTTGTTGGCTTTTGAGGAGATGGCATGGCAACTTTCTTTGATCTAGGCTTAGCTGAAGGCTATTCTGTTGCCTTTCTCTTCTTTGACTCAACTTCCATTGGTGCCTCCTTGCCTTCTTCTTCCTCTGCACCTTCCTCCTTGTCTTCTCCAAGACCTTGAGTTAGTTCCATTGGCCCTTGCTCTTGCTCATCTTCATCATCATTGTCATCTTCTTCTTCTGCCTCAACCTCAATTTCCTTGCCAAACTTCTTCTTAATCTTCTTGATTAATTTGTCTTTCTTCTTCAATGTGGAAATAGTTTTTAATTCCATATTTATCTTTGATCTTACCACATCATAAGTACCAAAATGTGGAGCACTTTTATCTATTTCTTCTGCCAATAATGCAGTTATTGCTGCAAATGCCTCATCAATATTGATTTCGTATCCAAATGGCCTTAGCCATCTTACCCTTGGTATTACTGCTTGAATATAGGTAAAATATATGTCAACTAAGAAACATATATCATTAGTATGTTTTTCCCGTAAAGAAGTTGGTATCCTTGATCTTTGCTTCATGGATTTCTTGAAATCCTCAAAATAGCTTGTCATCAAGGTATCAAAATTTTCTCCTATTTGTTCTATATATTCATTAATTTGACCAATGATGGTTCTGTCATTCCTCCATGCTACTTTGCCAAAAGAGGGAAATTCATTCTGAACATAAAAGAATATGCAAACTAGGATTGCTCCAAATTTGCATTGTGTGCCCTTTGTTCTTCTTATGGCAGCTAGGTTTTCATTGGTCTATTGTAGTTGCAGTTTTGCAAGATCATAGGTATGATCCTTCTTCACCAATTTGTAGCCTACATCTACTGCAATGCATGGTACACTATTGAGTCTACTAGATTGATAGAATTTATGGGCAATGACTCTAATAGAAAACTCAACTAGAGGATCCTGTATGGTATGAATTGTCATTCCTCTTTTGTTCCATTTTGCACTAGTATTCTTTTCAATGACCTTCTTTGATTCACTTCTCAGGGTTTTGTACCGATCTAGGGTGTGGTACCCTATTACTCTATGTATAATTTCCTTTTTCAATTTAATGGGAATATGTTCTAACCACAAGTTTCCAGGGTATGTGCAGGATCATGGTGTGCCAAAAAGTGGCGATCTGAAAAATATGTAGTTCTGAAATGCCTCAAAGAATTTCAAAATCTATTCCCACTTTTTTCCCACCCATCCTGATACTAAATGAAAACAATTAATACCTTTATAATTCCTACTATATCTTTCAATACCAACCTTATATGGTCATCTTTAAAGCATCCCGAAAATGTGTTTTTGGCATGTTCTTATGTGTTTTTTACTTCAAGCATGTAGCTGACGACTTTTTTTTAACTAAAATTTGATGTAATGAAAATGGTTTCTTAAGAATGTTCTTAGCTTTTCATAAATATAAGTTTTGTCAAATTATGAGTTTAGTAAGTAATTATTACTTATTTTCTAATGGAGTTAGCTACAAAGTGCTAATTGACATACTGGTTGAAAAATAGCTATAACTTTCAAACCGTATAAGATTTGTGAAATCCAAAAGATGTGTCACATTCTATGCTTCGACTGGTATAAGAAAAAAAAAAAAAAACTTAATTTTGATTCTTTTTGAACTAGTTAAGGTGGTCAGACACTGGAGTTTTTTAATTCTGAAAATAGTATAGTAGAAAATAAATAATTAATTATTTATTTGGAATAAAAATTGCCAAAAATATGTGTCACATCTAGGCATGAGTCTACTTTTTATATCTAAAATTATATTTAAAAATATTATCATTTGATTATGATTAAGGTGGTCAGACATACACCTACTTTTTATTTTCGCCTTGAAATTTTTGTAGTACTACATTAAAATCCAAACTTTTGACCAATCAAATTATTTTTTCTCTAGATAAGGCCTTGTAGCTTAGAAACTAGATTCAATTTCCTACAAATTATTTTCTTACAACTTTTTGATATAAAGTCTAGAACCACTTTAAAATTATGTGTCAAGTTGACATAACCTTGATTTGTTGGTTTTTCACTGCCACTTAAGGCCATAGTTTGGTACACCATGATCCTGCACATACCCTCCACCATGAATTCTGCTCAATACAAGTCTAACCCATTCTATTTTGAATACGGTAGGAAAACTTAAAACTCGGGTCAAACCCTTTCTTTCTACAATTTTAAATTCTTCTTTCAAGACTCCATCTACACATTTTATCATATGCTTGTCTAATTTCCATGTCTCCTAGAGCTCCTATTTTGTAGTTGTAACATTTCCTCACATCTTGAACCATTACAACTTTTGGGGGAATGTGGGAGAGAGCTCCGATTGGGTCATTTTTGTAGGTAGCTTTGGGAATAGGATGAAAATCAGGTTGCTTGACCTCATTTGAAACTAACTGAACTTCAAATGACTCTTTTTCCTTTGTTTTCTTCAAACTTGATGCCATTTATGCAAACTAGGGTTTTCTCAAAAAAAGGATATGAAACTACGTAGCTCGGCACAAATGAAAATACCTTAAGATCATTGAAAAGTGTGTTAAATGAGGTTGCAATCTTCTTGAAAAGCTGGATTCTTGTTATGAAGTCACTCAGCTCTCTTTCTTCTCCTTTGCTTCTTGATCACGATGAGAAAAATTGATTGAAATTGTGATAATATACCCTAATTTCATCGCATTAAATGCTCAACTGCCAACTCGACTTATGAAGAAATATTAACCTAACTCGACTTCCACTTTATTTCACTTTACTTGGCTTCCATTGGAGTTATCTAACTTGGCATCGGTTATCAGCTCGATCGCTATTGGGAGCTCGACATCTGTTTTAACTCAGCATCCAAAGATAGCTCAGCAACAACATTTAGTTTTTGTCTTGACATCTTGTTTCATGTAGATTTATACCTTGCTTAGCTTCTTTGTCTTGGGACTGATGTGTGATATAGCTTTGTATATTAGTCCTGTGTACTTCTCATGCTTAGTTTGATGAAGTGTGATCACTTGACCCATTGGGTGAAGTGATCCCTCCACTTGATGTGTTGTACTCATCTTTCTTTTTCCAAGTTTTATTCATTTGCTCCCTTATCTTTTCGACATCAGTCTTTTTCTTTCTTTTATTTTCTTCAGTCTTGGGTGCCTTTGATCTTGTAGGACAGTTTCTGCTGATATGACCAATTTTCAAACAACTAAAACATGTAGTTTGATTCAACCATCTTTTGTAGTTCCCTTTGAAATGTGTTCTTATGTAGTTCTATGGTATATGTCCATATTCTTGGCAATAGTGACAACTATACCTGGCGTTGTAATCCCAATGATAATGACTTTCATTTCCTTCTATTTTGCTGGTTGATTTGATGTCCACATAGATTTTGATCTGCATTCAAATCCCCTATGTCCATACTTTTTGCAATTATAACAATGTCCATCAAATCTCTGAGTCCTTGTGACATTGGATCTGCAATTTTGTGTTATATGTCCTTGCATGTTGCACTTGTGACAGAAACTTTTGGGTATGTTTGATTGATTGAATCTTCTACTCCTACACACATTAGTTGTATGCCCCTTCTTATTACAGTAATGACAAGTGGGTTTTGAATTCTTACCTTTATCACTTCTTTGTTTAGCACTTTTTGATGATTCCCCAACTTCAGTGCTATTGTACCCTAGTCTTGATGTATCATGGGAAGATTTTGGGGATTTTAGCAACTGTTCAAAATACTTGATGGCTTCACTTGATTTATTGAGATTCTCTGCTACCTCTTTTTCTCTGTTCAATTCATTCTACATTTGTTCATTCTGCATCTTCAAACTAGAGATCTCAATATATTTTACATTGAGTTCATGATGAAGGTTCATCATTTGGGCAAGTGTATCCATCTGCATGTTAGAGATCCTTGTCAACTCAGTACATTTTTCTTCAAGTCTGTTTGCAAGATTTCTTTTGTCATTTTCCATCATGACCTTGTCATCAACTGCTCTTTTCTTTTGCTTAGCAATTTCACATATCATTATGGCCTGTGATTCATGTACTATCTTGAGAGATCTTATCTCCTCTACTTGAATTTTGTTTTTCTCCATCAATTATTCTATTGCTGCATCAAACTCTTTAGTGTCTCCACTGGAAAATATGTTGGTGGTATCAATCTCCTTGTAGTGAATATCATTTTCAGCTATGGCTAGATCCTTTATTTTTTTTAATGAGTTTCTCAACTTGTTTCTGAATTCCTCCAAGCTATGCAGAGCAAGTTGCACATCTATCACTAGATTTTCAATGATCTTTCCAAGTTTGAAGGCTTCCATCTTTAGATCTTTTCCTTGTGAGAACTTGGATCTTCTCTCATACCAATTTTTGGAATATTCAAATATGGAAAGAGCACTTATGAGGGGGGGGGGGTGTGAATCATAAGTGTCACACTTTAGCCAATAAAAATTTTAACTGAAAGTAAATTGTATGCATGTAAATACATCAAATAAACATGAAACACACATGCATCAATAACTCATAACACTGGAATTCGGTAACCCAGAAACCCTCCAGGAATAAGAAGGTAAAACTGGGGTGGGGATGATACCCACAAAAATTACTGTAGCAATATTGTTCAACCACTTCTAATGGTCTGCCCTATTAAAGGCCTCCCCTGTTAAAGGCTTTACACTGTGTCAATAGTGACCTAGTTAGAGGATTTCAAACACTTAACATGAAGTGTCACCCTGTTAAAGGATTTAATCACCTAATTAAAGGATTTACAAAATAGCTGTTAAGCTAACCTATCACCATAGGATTTTCATTCTAATACAATTGCTAGAGAGTATTAGGTACAATGAACCTGACTGATTACAATCCCTGATTACTGAATGCAGGCACCTATTCTGCTTTCTCTAATCTTGATCCTTTTTGTGATCTGATAATCCTCGCTTCTGAAAATAGAATTCCTTGTGCACCCTTGTATGTCTTCTCTCCTTTCTCTTCTTTACAAAGAAACTTCATCTTCCTTATAAAGACATTTGAGAATTTAGGGTTAGGTATGGATCTACGATCCATAATCAATCTCCATTTTCTACTCATTATTTGCATTTATTCTATTGGTTTTATGCCTTCATCATTTTTCTTATTGGCTGCATGTTAATTGCCTAGGAAAAATAAAATATTCAATCTCATCATTAAATACTTCAAGATTTACGTTATGTCAACTGTAAAAATTGTTTGCATCATAGTTTGTGCAATTACAAACTCTTATGCTGATATACTGAGTTACTCGGCTCCTGAAGTATTGTTGATACTCAGCACATGTTGTTTCTTGGATAGCTCGGTACCTGAACAAAAATTTTATCACTCGACACCTTATATTACTCAGCACTTGTTAACACTCGGCACTTTATGTTGCTCGACACTAATACTTCACTCGCTATCTGATCTTCACTCATTATCTGATCTTCACTTGGCATGCATGATGTACTCGGCTTCAATGTGGAATATGTTTAAGTGTGTTGGCACTCAAGTGTCAAAAACCATTATGAGGTTAACATGGTCTAAGTCATTTGACTCTAGGGATAACTTCTTGTATGTAGGTATAGTCAATATCCACTAGAAAATAAATGTCTTTTTCATGTTGCTCCACTAATGAGACTGGAATTCTTATTCTCTATTTCATGGATTGTTTGAAATCCTCAAAACAACTAGTCATTTGGGCATCAATATTTTCACCCATTTGATCAATGAATCCATTTATTTGATCAAAAATGGTCTTATTTGGATCCCATCTCACCTTGACTATTGAGGGGAATTCTTTCATAATGTAGAAAAACATGCAAATCAAAATTGAACCAAATTTTCATTGAGCCCCTTTGGATTTCCTTATGGCTCTTAGGTTTTCATTGATCGGTTGCATCATTAGCTTTGCAAGATCATAAGTATGATCCTTCTTTACTAACTTGTAAGCAACATCTATTGCTATGCAAGTTACACTATTTAACCTATTGGATTGGTAAAATTTGTGACAGATAATCCTCATAGAAAAATCTAGTAGGGGGTCTTTGATGGTGTCAATTGTCATGCCCTTGTTATTCCACTTGACACTAGTATTTTTCTCAATTACCTCCCTCTTATCACTCCTTAGGGTTTTGGGCCTATCTAGGGTTGGAATACCAGTAACCCTATGTACAATTTTCTTTGTAAACTTTACTAGCCCTATTTCTAACCATAAAGCTCCATCATTGATTCTACTCAGCACAGTGCCCATCCATTCCATTTTAAAGACAATGGGGAAAACTACGGTTTTGGTCAGAACCTTCTCAACTATGGAGAATTTTTCTTTAGGTAACCCATTTTCACAAAGTTTATCAAATGCATTGAAAATATCCAAATCTCCTATTGCTCTTATCTTATAGTTGTAGCATTTTCATACATCCTAAACCATTACTACTTTATCAGGAATCATGGATAGGGCACAAGCGAGATCATTTTTGTAAGCGACTTTAGGGATGGGTTGGAACTCTACCTATCTAACTTCATTGCTAACTAGTTGAATTTCCAAACCTTCCTTTTCATTTGTAGACTTAGAATCGAATGCCATTTCTAACCAAACTAGGTTTACTATTCAAAAAAACTTTTTCAAACTGTGTAACTCGACACTTGAATGAAATACTTGGTAAATCGATGAATAGAGTTGGGTTGCTATTAAATCACTGCAAATCACCTTTTTATCACTGGAAAATCACTTAATCACTTTGCTTTTCTTTTCTCTTTGTTTGAATGATCAAAAAATAAATAATTTTTACCTTTTATTAGGCTTAAAACCTAGCATTTATTGCTTTTGTGTTTATAACTATCACTCTGCTTCCAAAGGATTTTCCAACTTTGCATCAACTCTATTTCTTTCACTTAGCACCTACTAATCTTGTTTCACTCAACATCTACTGATCTTGTTAATTGCTTAGCAGCCACTAGACTATCCAACTCAACATGTACTATAGTTTTACTAGGAAGCCAAATGTAACTCAAGATCATCTTCCAAATTTTATTCTGACATCTTAACTTATGCAGATTTCTTCTTTGTAGTGCTCCTATGTTCTTTTGGGCTGATGTATGATACATCTTTATAGTATTAGCCCCATGTGCCTTTTTGGTGCTTAATTTGATGAGGTGTGATCATTTGACCTCTCGAGTGAAGTGATTTCTCCATTTGATGTGCTACATTCACCTTTCTTCTACCATGTCTTCTTCATATCTTCCCTGATGTGTTCCACATCAAATTTTTCTTTGCCCTTGTTGACTTTAGTCTTGGGTGCCTTGGCCTTTGTTAAATAGTTCCTACTAACATGTCTAGTCCTTAAGCAACTAAAACAAGTAGTTTGACTCAACCATCTGCTATAGTTCCCCTTGAAGTGTGTTCTTATGCAATTCTTAGGTACATGACCATATTCCTGATAGTAGTGACAACTTTTCCTTGTATTATAGTCCCAATTGTAGTGATGTGCATAGTTGTTTCTCCTTCTAGGCTGATTAGATTTCCACATAGGCTTTGATCTATATTTAGATGCTCTATGTCCATATTTCTTGTAGTTGTACTAGTGACCCTCAAATCTTGGTGTTCTCATGGTCTTGGTTCTGTAGTCTTGTGTTAAATGTCCTTACTTTTTGCACTTGTGATAGAAATTTGTATTTGTAGGCTTATCATGCCGATGATTGTTCTTACTTCTACACACATTAGAGGTATGTCCCACAAAAAAGAAAAGTAGGTTTAGTGTTCTTACCTTTGTTGCTTCTTTCTTCTAAAGCCTTGGATGATTCTCCTTGGTCAATGCTCATGTAGCCAAGTCCTATAGTGTCATTAGTAGCCATTGGTGATTTCAACAATTGCTCAAAGTACTTGATGGCCTCATTGGGTTTGTTGTAACTTTTTGTTATTTCCTTTTCTCTTTTAAATTCATTTTGCAATTATTCATTATGTATCTTCAAGGTGGAGATCTCAATATCCTTCATGTTTAGCTCATGATGAGAATTCATCATCTGGCTTGTGTCTAACCACATGTTTAAAATCTTTTCAAATTCAATTGTTTTCTCATCCAGCCTATTGATGAGATTTCTATTGTCATCTTCTACCATGGCCTTGTCTTCAATAGCTCTTTTCTTTTCTTCAGTCACTTCACAAAGCAATATGCCTTGTGATTCTTGTTCAAGCTTGAGTAATATGATTTCTTCAATTTGTGCTATTCTTTTCTCCATTAATTTTGATATTGCTGCATCAAATTCCTTAGAAACTCCATTGGAAAATACATGTGTACTGTCAATCTCCTTGTAGTGTATGTCATTTTCAGCTATGGCTATCTCCTTTCTTCTTTTCAAAGATTTTCTTAGTTCCTGCCCAGATTCCTCTACTTTGTGTATAGCTAGTTGCACATCAATAACCTAATTGTCAATAATCTTTGCAAGTTTGAAGACTTCCATTGTTTGACCTTCTTCTCCAAGTTGTTAGGCTTCTCCTTGTGAGAACTAGAAGCTTTGATACCAATTGTTGGAATATTCAAATGGGAAGAGTACTTTTGAGAGGGGGGGTGGGGTGGTGAATCAGAAGTAACCAATTTTTTTTTTTGAAACCCTTAATAATATTTAACTAAAATTAACATGCATGCAAGTAAACATATAAACAAACATAAAATAAAATCATGCATCAACACATAACACAAGATATTTTGGTGACCCAAAAACCCTCCAGGAATAAGAAGGTAAAACTGGGGTAGGGATGACACCCACAAAAATTATTGCAGCAATGAGTTCAACCACTTCTAATGGTTTTCCCTATTAAAGGCTTTACACTATATTAATAGTGATCTAGTTAGAGGATTTACAAACACTTACATGAAGTGTCACCCTGTTAAAGGATTTACAAAAGGTTGTTAAACCCACCTAGTATATAGGATTTTCTTGACCTTCTCCAAAGGCTCTCGTACCTAGCTATTAAGCTAACCTATCACCATAGGATTTCAACCTCTAATACAATTGTGAGAGAGTATTAGAAAATTTGAACTAATCAAATGAAATCTCAAATTATTGGGTTCAGGCATTTGATTTTCTCTTCCTCTTTTGATCTTTACTAGATCTGATCTCTAGACATGTCCACTATTCTATTCTGATCAACTGAATATATAAATGTTGTCTTTTCACTAAGTCTTTTCTCTTCACACTAAATTTTTTCTATAATCTCTCCTTATGCTATTTTTCTTCCACACATACAATGGCGCATTCATTATCCTTATAAAGAATGCAAAGACTTAGGGTTAGGTATGGATCTATGATCCATATTGAATCTCAAATTCCCACTCATAGTTTACAATTTCCTTATTGGTTGCATGCCTTCACCATTTTTCTGATTGGTTGCATGAAAATTGCATAGGGAATGTAAATGATTTATCATTATCCTTTTTTTCCTTCTATTTTTTTTCTAAGTCAGCTCCACAAATGGTTCACATCATAGTTTGTGCAAATACAAACTCTTATGCTGATCCTCCTTTGCTCGACACATGAAGTATTACTGATCCTTGGCACACTATTTTTTTTTGGATTTCTCAACATCAACTACATTTCCTAGTTTTCTTCACACCTATTATATTCTATGTTACTCAAGATATGTTTTTCTAAGTTTCTTGGCATCTAAATGATTCTGTTAGTCGGCACATGACCATTTCCTGTATTGCTCAACACATACTATACTGTGATCTGCTTGGCACTAACTATGACTCAAAACCTATTGAAATTCTAGCTCAACATCTATTGTGTACTTAGCATGTATGATGAAAATTATTAAGTGTGTTGACACTCATTTCTCAATACTATTTATTTGACCAATAGTTGTGGTATCCATTATTATATCTTGCAGAGAAAAGAAAAAAAGAGCAAGGCATGTTAATGTTTTTTTTTCAATTTTTTTTATATTTTATGTTATTAAAATGAAAGAATAAGTAAATTTTTGAAATTTATACTTATATTTGTATCTTATAATATCCTTTAATGTTCTCTTTTATTATGGAAATCTATGTATAAAACAATTCTTGAATCTAAATTGTTCAATGAATCTATGTACCCATTGTTACAAATTTGTAAATGTTTATGTTAATAAATATTTATACAAGCTTAAAATAATTTAGTATGTAAATTGGTTATGAATTTGGGCATGAAAGTTAGCAAGGATTTGAATCTAAATCTTACATTCTCTTACTTCTTCAACTTTGCAATGTTGTCTAACAACTGTGTTCTGACAATCTCACACATATTTACTTTCTTTTTCTCAACTTCCATTACATAAACTGCATGTATGAAACCTACTAGCACAAATTTCATCTAGAACTATGATTTAATTTATATCCTATAATTTTCTCAATACTCTAACTCCTTTTTCATGGATCATGTCAACTTTCATATTCCTTTCATCAAACTTAGTATACAAGTTTTCCTCAACTATCTTTCTTACATTCCTATGATTTATTGGATTACATCTTCATTTCTTAAGCCTATAACTTTATGGATTAGGTCATTTTCAATTACAATAGGTACATCACATACCCAAAAAATTTCTTCATGAACTTGACTTAGGATAATTCTAGTCCACTCATGATTATCAAATTCTATGTAGAACATATACTTTACTAGGTTTAAATAATTTAGGTATGCATACTTAGATTTTAGGGTGATCTCCATTACACATAACTCTTAAATCCTTATAGATGTCCTCATCTCCAATGATCTCAAATGTATAGTAGATTTAGCTTTGAACATCTTCTATGTGAAGTACATTTGATGGGATTTGAGAAAATTCTCCTAACAGATCATTAACAAGTGAAATAAATGGATGCTTCTTGAATTTGTATCTAGGTCTCTCACTTACATTATAAACTGACTAGCTTGTCATATTGCTAACTATTGATTCCTAAAAATACAACATAAAGCTTTGTAAAATACCTTTAATTTGTTGTGCCTTGGGGATTCTACAATTTACACTTCAAACATTTCACTTTGCACTTCAATTCATTGTTGAATTGCTTATAAATTGCTCCAAAATCTTCACATGATCAAATGGTGCTCACTATCTTGTTTGTAACCCTTAAATCATTTTAAATCTTATTCTAGATTAAATACACATCTACTTCATCTTCCAAAGTTGTCATTGATTAATAATAAACTTATTTTTGACCATGCAACTTCATGCAATCATATCAATACTTGCGCACTTGACCATATCTTCCTCTCTATGTCCTCTATTTTTTGTTAACTAAACAACTTCTAATTTTCTCTCTAACATCTATTTGATCAACTAACACTCTACCTCTAGTTAATTCAAATAGGATGAGTCACAAATAATTTTTGAATTCAATATTCCATCAGGTGCATTGAAATATTGTTCTCCTAGAACTATATGAGAACTCTTCGGATCCTTAGCTTTCGCAAATAATTCTTTGAATTCATCAACATGATATTTAATTGTTTATTTCTTACTACTATCATTTTAGTTTTTATTTCTTTTTTATTTTTTTTATTGTTCCTTCCATAATTGATATTCTTGTTGAAGATCCTTTTGTTCATTCTACAAAATCTTGTTGTGTGTCCAAAGTTGTTACAAAATTGACATTCAAGCGCTTTCCTTCTTTGTTTGTTTCCATATGGACTCTTAGGTTCTCTAAAATTTCTTGCAATATGTCTAGGATAGTTACATTTGTAACATACAACATGCTTCCTTTTTCCTTTAGGTTCTTCTCCATAATTGGATCTATTTTGTGATCTTCCTCTTTCATTACCTATAGGGTTAGTATTCCTAAACATTCTACTATTTGCATCAATAGTATCAAACTTAGGTTTCTTACAATCTTTTTCTTTATGTCCATAACCATAACAATTATAACAATAGAAATTAGTAATAGGTACAAAAAACTTACCTATGAAATCTCTTTTCATACGACCAATTTCATTGCATATGAAATATCTACCTTTGAATTCATGTCTAGCTTCCTTAGATGATTCATCTTTCTTAGGTTTATCAACTTGCTCTATTTCCTTTGGTTCATCATGTTTTATAGAAAAATCAGTGACTTCCTTAGATACCTCTAGTTCCATCTTAGTTTTATCACTTTCTTTAGACATAAGGTTTTCAACAACTAGATCTGGTTCTTTTCTAATTTTAACTTTCTTGGCTGAATTTTCTCCAATAAGATATCTAAGACTTGTCTTGTGATATGAACAAGTTTTCTAAATTTAGGAATCATGATGGAGGTATTGTTAGAGTTCATAACAATGCAACCTGTCACATTATAGGGACATGATCTATTACTCTAGAAGGAAAGACTAACACTAATGGTGTTTACCTTTTTGATGGCTTAAAGCATAACTTGTTGAGTGTTGGACAACTAGTGGATAAAGGTTATCAATTTTAATTCATAGAAAAGACTTGCATTATCAAGGATAAAGATGGTAAGCTGATTGGAATAGGTAGAAGATCTAGAGGTAATGTATTTTAGTTGAATCCCATTGATGCAGGAGCATCCAGAGGTATAAGGGCAATCCTATTTCACCCAAAAAAATGTACTTAGACTTAGTTTCTATTTCATTTGTTCTCATTTCTAGATACCCATTTGGGTCAAATAAAGGTTCCAACTCTCACAATTCCACTATTAGTGTTCTAGGATAGAGTATTTGAGCACCTTGGGATACGTGTAAATGCTGGAAAAATAGGAGTATGTAATTGAGCAATCATTTTGGTGAACTAGAAGGTGTAAATTGGTAGGATGACTATAATTGTAATTTAGAGCATTCCAAAAAAAAAAAGGTCAAAAGGCCCCATGGTTTGAAAGTTATTGTAGTTTGTTAGTTTCTGGAGACATCCTAAGAATGCTTCAAAGTCAGGTTAGGGAAATTAAATGACCTCAAATAGGGCCAAAAAATGGGGAATAAGAAAAGCTATCAATAGGGCTATAGAGAATTTCAAGAGCTTTCCAAAAATGTAAACAGTTTGTCAATCGGAGCTACGGGTCAAAAGTTATGCCTCCCGAAAGTTCGGTTACCATTTCTAGATTCTTCTAATTTTGTGCCGATTTCTAATGTGCCTTTTGGAGCCTTCTATTTGGTCGGTGGATGCCAACTAGAACTTTCTAGAATGTATTCCTAATCCTTAACCCTTTGGGGTCTATTTAAGGACATTTCTAGCATTGTAAAAGGTAGTTCAGAGTGAAGTTTGAGAGGAGGTACTGAAAGGAGAAATTATCTCCAAATTTATGCTATTGTAAGCCCATAAGGCATGTTTTGAAGTCTATTTTATTTGTACTAAATGTATTAGCTTATTTACAAAGTTAATAAAATTTCCCTTTCCCGTTGTGTCCATTTTGTGCTTGGGTTGTGTCTCCATCACCCATTGAGATGACATGCTTTGTTGTAATCGATGTCAACTGAGTGCCAAAGCTTTTTGAGTTGACAATGTTTTTGAGTGTTAGAACATTACCCAATTTTCAATAGTAGGCCAACTCAGTGAAGATTATTAAATTTAGTATTGTAGCTAACTCTAGAAGGTAATTAATTAGATTTTTATATGTGTAATGAATTATATTATATCCAAATATAGAAGTGTGAAGAAGTAAGAAGAAAATGAATGTGAATTAAGAAGTCAAGGCTACAAGTAGTATAAGGAAAAGTAGAGTTTTATCTATCATAAAAAGGTGATAATTATACATCAAAGGAATCTCATACAAAAAATAGAGTTTCAAATCATAGATCTACTACTGGTTCATCCTAATAGGTGCATCATTCAAATCCTCTAACAAGGTGGACTTAATATTTTTATATAGACCTGCTAACCAAGTGCACACTTAATTATATTGTATAAATCCTTTCACAAGGTGGACCTAATAGTCCTTATTTCTCCTAATAGGGAAGATCACCAGAAGTGATCAATTGTAAGTTTTAACATGCTAACCTTATATTGTAGTAATAAAGCTTGTGGGTATCATCCCCACCCTAGTTTTATTTTCTATTTAGAAGGTTTTCAGGTTACCAAATATCATGTAAAGTTTTATGAATGTTTTAATTCTTTTAGACTTTCATGCATGCAATTAGATCATATTATATGCTGATGGTTTAATTGGTGAAGTATATTAAAAGTTTTACTGGCTCCTAATTCACCGCTCCCCTCTTAATAACCTAGTATGCATTATATTTCCAAAAATTGGTATCAGAGCTTTGGTTCTCACATCAAAGTTTTAGCAACTTGAGAAAAGATCAGAGGCAATGGAGGTATACTTTTTAGACAAAGCTATTAAGAATGAGAAATTGGATCTACAATTGGCCATGAATCAATTCAAGAAAGTGAAGGGTCAACTCTTTCAATCCTTGGAAAGAAGAAAAAATCTTGTAATAAATTAGAATGACTATCTCTAAATTTAAGAAAAAATTGAAGATATTTGCCAAGACAAAAGTTTAGACAAAGCTGATGCAACAATCACAGACCTACTTGAGAAGAATCTCACTCTTCATGAAGAATTTATAAAGCTAAAATGAGAGAAAAAAATTCAATCAGTTAGAATCTGTGAAAATATGGAACAAATGGATAATTCCAAAGAAGACAATAGATTTTTAACTAAAAGGATAGAAGAAGAGGACAATGAAATTCATCAGCTGTCCCTTTAGCAGGAAAATTTGATTGATCAACTCAATGATGGAAATAAAAAGTTTGTCAACTTGAGGACACATAATGAAAGGTTATAGAAAGATCTCAACATGGAAATGTATACCAATGAGAGGATGATGAATAATCAAGGAAGCAAGAATGAAATGGATAAGAAAAATCAGTCAAGACACAAAGGAAAAGATGGATTAGGCGATATAGATAAAGGTGAATCATCTCAACAAGGAGCTCAAAATAACAAAAGGTCTACATGTAATCATTGTGGAAAAAGAAGGCATACATCAAACATGTTTTGGAGAAATGTCAAACCAAGATTCAATGGAAAATGTTATAGTTGCAACAAGCATGGGCATAGAGCAAGTGAGTGCATAGAGAAAATCAAGTTTGAAGGAAATTATTTCAATTGCAATAAGGAAGGGCATAAATCTTTAGAATGCAAGACCAAGAAGTGGAACCCAATAGAACACATTGTGAAAGCAATATTTGGTTTGGATTACAAAACATGGCATAGATGTCACTATTGTGGTGAGTATGGGAACATTGGAGAAAATTGCATAAAACAACACATGAGGAAGAGAGAAACTACAAAGAGATGTTTCGCATTGCATCCATGTTAATAATTTCTCCATAGTTGATATATGATGGAACTTTTAGCAAAAGTGTAGATAGGCTTACATGCATTAAAAGTTTTGCAAGAGAATTAGGAAAAGACAATGTCCATCATTTTGAAGGTACACAATTATTTTCTTTCACATTTTGGTGTTGCCTTATCAATTTTCAATTGTTGGAATAATTTAGAATAATTGGGAGGTGGGGTAAATCAGTTATCCAAGGCTAAATATACAAATAAATTTTTTTAGTACTCAGAAAATATATATGTATGCATTTATTAGATCATCTCCAATATCTCAAACCTTTGTATATTACTGTCCTAGGTCAAATGAACTTTGTAAAAATGTAAACATAAGTTAACAACAAATTCAATCACACAATTTGACACAAGGATTTAAATTGGAAACCCAATTTAGAAAAAATCATTAGTAACATGCTACCAATTTTCACTCTTCTAAAGTGAGCTCTATGAGGAGTGAACCCTATTAAAGGTTACAATACACACTATTAAATGTGACCTTGATTAAATGATTTCAATCATCCTATTAAATGTGAGCCTTGTTAGAGGACTTTAGAATATTCCATTAGAATGTCACCTGGTTAAAGGATTTACTCATGACTATTAGGTCAACCTTAATCCAAAGGATTTATCCAGACTTATATAGTTGTTAGAAAGTAATAGTAGGACCTGATCTAATAACAAAAAACCTCACTTGAAAATTTTTAGCTCTTCATTATTCTTCAAATTCATTCCCCCTCATCTTTGATTTCTTGTTTACCCTTCGAGTCTTCACCTCCTTTAGACTTCTTCCATAGTATGCCAACTATAGATTCATTCCTTTAGCTACCAAATGAAGAAGCACCTCCATACTTCTTGTCTTTATTTGGCTCACACTTTGACATTTTACTTCTAGCCTTATATCTCCTTAAATAGAGAACTTCAATCTTTTTCCACTTAATCTCAATTTTTCATTTTAGGTTTAGGTTAGATTCATTGAATCCTCCCTTCTTTCCACTATGTTCACTCTAGAAACTTCTCTTACAATCCTCATTAAAATTACCATTAATGGTTTATTATGAATTTTGTGCCACGAGCTCATCATAATTATCTTCAACACGCTTCACATAATTTAAGAGATCAAAATTTTTTGCTCAAATTCATCAAATCTTTGATCAAATTCTTTATGTTGTCACTTGACAATAACATGTTTTTTACTTAGGAATAACTGTCTTTTGATGCCTAGTCAACACTAGGTTGCTCGGAAGGAACTAAGTCTTGCTTAGTCAATACTATCATTTTCTAATGCTTGACACATATTGAATTTTACTTTTCTCAGCACATGACCAACTTTCTACTCAGCCTAGACCAAATGCTCAGCTTACATTGTTTCCTCAATCAAGCTTGACAGACACATTTCTTTTGTATATAGTATTCTTCTTGTCTTTTATTTAAGTATCCTTCCATTGTAGCCTTAAGTAGATAAAAAAATACACTATAACATCAAAGTCTTAATTGGTCTTGGTACTCCTTTTATAAACCATATAACTCAACCTTTCTCTAGGTACTCTTGTTATTCTTTCTTTTGAAATCATCTTCATCAATCGATAGATTTTTAGCATTCTAACCAAAGTTAGCAATTATCTTAGCAAAAGGTAGTAGGTTTGGCATCAGTTTAAAAATAATGATTGTTCCCATGATAGGTTTCAACAATCTACCTCTTTGGAATTGATGGAAAACCAATACCAACAACAATACTAAAAAAAAACTTAATACCTTTTATTGAAATCTCTCCCTCTATTAGTATCTGTCCTTCCTCTATATAGGTTATTGTTTTCTTTACAATATCTTTTCTTCTTCAAATAAACTCTCTCTTCAAGATATTTAGTATAAGCTCTTCCTCTTTAACATTTCCTTTTTTTTCTAATAATATTCTCCCTCTTTCTAATAATAGTCTCCCTCTTTTCTGGTAATACTCTCCCTCTTTCGTAATAATATGAAAGACATGTCATCTATTCATGTAGATATCAACAATTTAGGTTTCCTTATTAAGTTTCTCCCATTGTCACCTTGCTTGTGACTATAAATCTTCTATTTCAATTCCTTCCTTTCTTTAGGTAGTTTCTAAAGTAAGATCTACTGCATAAAGTTTTAAAGTATGACATTCAACTTGGTTGATGTAGAGAAATACTCTTACTTCTTTAGGTAGCTTGAGATAGGGGTATCACCCCTAGCTTACTTCTAAGATATTTGTGTGCATCTTTAGGTAAAGCCTTTGTGAATATATCAGCTATCTATTCCTTTGTATTCACATATTCAATTCTCACTTCTTTGTCTTGAATCAATTCTCTCAAAAAATGATATTTGATTGCAATGTGCTTTGTCTTTGTGTGCATCATAGGATTCTTAGATATGTTTATAACACTTATATTGTCGTAGGAGATTATCACAGGTTCAATGATTTCTTACTTCATTCCTTTGAATAACTATTTGATCCATAACATTTTTGTACAACTCACTACAACAACATATTAAGCTTCAATAGTATATTTTGACATACAATTTTGTTTCTTGCTAGTCCATGAAACTAATCTTTTTCCTAAGAAAAATGCTCCACCACTTGATCTTTTTCTAACATTAATGTTTCCATCCCAACCAGCATCGATATAGGCTCTCAAGTCAAACTTTTCATTCTTCTTGTAGTAAAGACCATAGTCTTCTATTTGTTTCAAGTATCTCATCATTCTTTTCATAGCCATTAAGTGATTGTCCTTAGGATTTGTAGATAATACTAATACCTAACAACTAGTGTAACATCAGGTCTATTATGAGCTACATATTGCAATTTTCTAATCATAGACCTACACACTGTTTGATTTACCTCAACAGAATCATTAGTTTTGGATAATTTGTGTCTTGTCACCATGGGAGTACTAATTAGTCTTGAATCTTCCATACCAATAGTCTTCAAGATTTCCTTTACATACTTGGAATAAGTATTTTAAATACCATATTTCATCTAATATACTTGCAATCCAACAAAGAACTATATATCTCCAAACATAGACATCTCAAATTATTTCATCATTTCATTTCAAAATGTCTTAAATAATACATTTTCTCCTCCAAATATGATATCATCAACAAATATTTTAGCTAGTGAAATTTTGTTACCTCCTTCTATCTTCAAGTATAGATTATTGTTGTCATTAGTCTTCTCAAAACCAATATTCACAAGATAATTGTGGAGTCTTTCATACCATGCTCTAGGAGTTTTCATTAAACCATATAAAGCTTTTTGGAACAACAAATCCTTTAGGTTGTTCAATGTAAACCTCCTCTTCTAGTATACCATTTAGAAAGGAGGTGTCTAAGATAAACAAGAAAAACTTTCTAGCATGGAAAATTTTGATGAAGCTACATCTACATAGACTTGGAGATTTTGCACAGTCAATTATAACCATTGAGTATGTAGAAGTGATTAGAGTCCTTAGTGCTCAACAATTGAAAGAGAATAAAGAAAACAATTAGGCAATGTTGGAGATTTCATATGTCCTAAGCTATTTAGAGTTTGAATACATCAAAGCTTTTACTACTTAAAAAGAAATGTGTAATTCCCTTCAGAATATCTATGGAGGAGACAAGAATGTGCTAAGAGCCAAAGCATAAATTCTAAGAGGAAAATTTGATGATATGAAAATGCAAGAAGGTAAAGCTATAGTTTAGTATTTTCAAAGAATCTAAGATGCAACTATAAATAAAATTAGAGGATTAAATGGAAACATTGAAGATGAGAGTATGATCATTGAAGTGTTAAGAACCCTACCACCTATCTATGCTATTAGAGTCTGTCCTATCCAAGAATTGAGGTGTACTCCTGGTATTGATTTGACCCTTGAAGGACTAGTTGGTAGACTTAAAAATTTTAATAATTTCAATTTGAGAATATCAACTCTAATTTCAAAGCTAAACTAACACTCAAAGAACCTAAAGATGAGATAAAGAAAAAGGCCAAACGTGTTCTAGTGATAATGATACAAATGATGAAGATCTAGAAGAACTTGAAGCACTACTAGCTAGAAAATTTCACAAATAAATTTTTTAGAACCTATTATCATATACTATTATAACACAAGTATAGTAAGTATGTCTAAGAATCCTATATTTTATTCTAAGATTAGGCATATATCTATTATCATGTATGTAGAAAAAGAGATCAGATTGGAGTATGTCACTACTAAAGATTAGATTGAAGAAATGTTTGCAAAATATTTTCCTAAATATAATTTTGAGTACTTAAGAGGTATGCTTGGGATTATACCCCTACCTATTTTAGAGTAGATGATGTAGAGATTGCATTAGTCTAGTGGTACATAGCACTATTGTTTGACTAGACTGAATGGTGATGCTTCCTATATTGGAGGGTATCTGTGATGAGTAGAGTCATTGAGGACTCTCAATTTTTGGTCATGAACAATGTCTTTGGATACTTGAACTGGTTGAAAACTTGGAGTAGTAAAATGACATAATGAGATCTTTGTAGTTGATGTTAATGGGGGAGATATATACATGATAAAAATCCTATAGGTGAATGGGGATATAGACAAAATGAAGTGTTATGATGTATGGGGGAGAAGTTGAGATTTGTTTAGTGTGTAAAAAATTGATGCCAATTCTAATAATATGCATAGTCGAGCAATATTCTAGAGGATTTCAGATTTGATTGATGAAAAGGATTTGAAAAGATAAGAACAACATAAGCAACATAGTACTATTTGGTATTCTTGGAACCTAGAATTTTTTCATCTATGTTGCCATCAATGCCAAAGGGGGAGATTGTTAGCATGAATGCTGATGGTATTCCTCTAGGGGAGTATTCTAAGAATTGGAGAACATGTTGAAATATTAATATGTTATATTCATGACTATGTTTTTCATTGATGTTAACATAGTAGTAATTCTATGAAGTCTAGTAGAATAGAAAATAGAGACCGAGGTAGTATAGGAAGGGTATGATATTCAAGTGATGCATAGTTATGTATGTTTTGAACATTGTGTCTTGAAGATGAGGTTAAGTGTACATTAAGTAAGTCGAAGACATGCAAGAGTTATATGTGGTTTACAAAGAGAAACATGGAAATAAAGTACTTGTTAAGTATTTCTAATGATTTCATTCTATCTTCTAAAAGAGATATAATCTAGAGATGGAGAGTTAGACAGTGATAGAGGATAGTTTGATGGTGATGTTAATAAGTGCACAAGCCCTAAAGTTGTACATATGAGAAGTTGTATAGACTATGAGCTGATAGTGCTATTGTAATTGCAAAATAATTAATTATCTCAAAATAATTAATTGGGAAAGCCTCAATGTTGACTTGAGTTATTAGTTTGAAGATATGGTATAAAGGAAAGATGTTTTCCTTGTTTGAAGTGTGTATTAAGTGCACATTTTTCAAGGAAATGGAAACACGAGAAGTGTCTTTGGTAAATATGAGTAAGCGATCCAAGAAATTATTGGATGTGAAGTTTGTGATCTGGTATTGAGATCAAAAGGAGAAAAAGTCTACTTGACTAGCTAGAGAAGGAGGATAGAGCAATATAGTACAATTCTATTATTTTGGAAAGAATAATACAGAGATCATTTAGATAGTGGATTCATTGGTCTTTCCCCTAAAGCTACTTGGATATTGGGTCCATCTATCTTCTACATCTCTTAATAGGGTTGGAATCTCCTAATAGAGATTCAAAGTCTCCTAACGGGGACTGATATGTACTAAATGTATTTCATAGACTCTTATTAGGGTCCATCCTCTAATAATGAATATTTATATTAGTACATCATCTTTTGGGTATAATCCCCACTAGGGTTTTCCCTTTGATCAAGGGTTTCCCCAGTATCTAGTGTTATTATGCATGAGTATCTTGTTGTGGTTTCTAACTATATTTCTCATATGGTTAAGATGTAATAAGATTGATAATTGTGATAATAGTTGTATAACTAATTCACCCCCAACCCCCACCCCCCAATTATATTTGGTGGAATATATATTCTAACATGCCTATCTCTAACACTTAGTTGATACTAGATGCTCAGTTCATAATGATAACTCACAAAAAACATAACACATTTGGCTCAGTTCACACTACACTGCCTACTTGGTTATCATTTTGAAACTAGGATGCTTTACTAACACAGTTTACAAAGGATCTTAGTAGATATTGTCAATTCGGTTGACACTATAACTTGGTGGGTATAGTCAACTCACTTGACACTAAAACTTGACTATTTAACCTTATTTATTTGGTGCATTCATGAGCTTGATTAACACTTCAGTTTGATTGCTCAACCACTACTAACTTCCCATAATGATGAGGTGTTTTGGCACTAATTGACAATATGTAATGCCATAAGGTCTATGATCTCTCCCTTTTGCATTAGTGAAAAAAATACTTATCATGCACAAAATATAGAATCAAAATTCTTCAATCAAGTTCCCCCTTTGAGTGTGCTTTGTTTTGTAGTTTGGTTTGCACCAAAGAATCTATAACTTGGTTTGAACTAAAAGCTTTGTTTTTTATTTTTCAAAATTATTTGTTCCCAAAGACTCTATAACATATATTTCTATTGTACATATTTTCTTGTTCCCATATATATCTCCCTTTACATAC
This sequence comes from Cupressus sempervirens, assembly GCA_028749045.1. Classification (NCBI taxonomy): domain Eukaryota; kingdom Viridiplantae; phylum Streptophyta; class Pinopsida; order Cupressales; family Cupressaceae; genus Cupressus; species Cupressus sempervirens. The sequence goes on from CM053783.1 coordinate 819,937,221, forward strand.
ATACATACATACATACATACATACATATATATATGTAGATATATATGTATATGTATATATATGTATATATATATATGTATATATATATATATATGTATATATATATGTATATGTATATATGTATATGTATATATATGTATATATATATATATGTATATGTATATATGTATATATGTATATGTATATATATGTATATATATATATGTATATATATATAGATATATATATAGATATATATATATATACATATATATACATATACATATATACATATACATATATATATACATATACATATATATATATATATATATATATACTTTCCCCCTTGTATATATATATGTATATATATATGTATATGTATATATGTATATGTATATATATGTATATATATATATATGTATATGTATATATGTATATATGTATATGTATATATATGTATATGTATATATATGTATATATATATATATGTATATATATATATAGATATATATATACATATATATATACATATATGTATATATATATGTATATATATATCTATATATATATATACATATATATACATATACATATATATACATATACATATATACATATATACATATACATATATATATATATACATATATATACATATACATATATATATACATATATATATACATATACATATATATATATATATATATATATATATATATATATATATATATATATATATATATATATATATATATATATATATATATATATATATATATACTTTCCCCCTTGTTTTTTTACAAGGTTATTCAAAAATGAGAGAGAAAATCATGGTGCACCTTCAAAATTAAAAACAAAGTCTTATCCCAATTATCTTGTAACACCTTGAGAATGTGTAGATCATTTTGAAGCTATATTGATAACTATAATATGTGATTTACAACTAAAAGGTTTGTATCCTTGACTAGTGTCCTTTCATGAGCTACTCTCTTCTTCATCATTTTCATGTGGGCAAGTATCATACTTTGCATATCTAATAATGTTTCCCTTATTTTGGCCTCTTCTCTTACTATCTCTACCTAAAGATCTATCAAAAATTTGGCTATTAGAAAATGATTTGAACTAGAACTTGGATAGAGTGCCAACTGATTTGCACTATCTTTCAAATCCATGTTAATCTTGGCTAGTTTATCTTTGATTTCCATGGTAAAGTTATTTGGATCACCCAATTTCACAAATAGAGATACAACATTATTTATAGCATTTTCTAAAATAGAAATTAAAGTAGATAGTTCTAACTTTGTCAATTGTTGTTTTCTATGCTATATTCTCTAGCACTTTATTTTCAAACTTCCTTTCAGCTCTCTCTAGAAGTTTTTCTTTTCCATCAGTGTCTTCATTGAACTTATGTACAATACCAATTAGTTGTTCAATGATAAGGGTTGTTTCATTTACCTCAATAAATAGAGCATGCACAAGTGTTTCTTTGATGTCCTCCAAAACTTTGCTTCTATCTCTTTGAGCCCTTAGCAATTATTGCTTGGCCCTTTTCTTACATAATTCTCCCAAAATATCCATTATCTCAAAAGATTGGATTGGTCCCAAATCAATTTCATCAACTCTACTTACTTTTCATTTTATCTTAACAATTGATGAGGGTATGATCTATTTTCCTTTGTCAACCAAGACCTTCTTGTATTGTAGCTCGGTTGAAACTCTAAGAGCTTGTTGTTCAGTTATTAAAGAAGAGGAACTCAATGAAGGTGTAGTTATTTTTACTTCATTGCTCTATTGAACTGGGTTCAACTCAATGGTTGTTTCTTAGATGTTTCCTTATAAGAGTAGTAGGAAGAGATGGCATCTCTATAGAAATATTCTTAGGAATAGACTCTTCAATTTTATGAACCTCTAGTAGGGATCCCTCTTCTTTAATGTCAAAATTTTTTTCCCACATATTTGATGTGGATTTGACAACATCATCTATTATTTTTGACAAAACTTAAAAATCTTTAAATCTAGGAGTTTGTTTACTTTAATACTTGGACATAGCCTTCTTGATTTATTTTTCAGAGAAGTTTGGCATGAGCTTTCTTAAATTTTTCTCTCCGATGTCCTTCTCTATTGTTATCACATTATCCCAATGGTGAGAAACAACATTTAGAAGGGTTTTAGAGGCTTGATCTTTGATTTTAGAAGGGTTATATTTCAAATTTTCCATCTTCTCAACCATTACATCTTCAATTTGATTTTGTACAATCTTGCTTCTTGTTTCATATTTTAGATATATCAAATCTTCCATCCCACTTCCTCAAGCTTCAATGTAATACAAGCTAGGTGACTAAGAGGGGGGGGGAGGGGGGGGGGGAGTGAATTAGACACTATTTAAAACTTATGACCTTAATCCTCTTTGTTCTATTATCTAATATAATAGCATGCACTGAATCTAAAGAAATAATGTAAAAACACCACAACACAATAATTTGTAACCCATAAACCCTCCAAGTAGAAGGTAAAACTATAGTGGGGATGATACCCACAATGCTTCACTATTGCAATAGTGAAGCTGGCTTGTTAAGGCTTACAATTGATCACTATTGGCATAAAGGTATGCGCCCTTTCTTGAGGTATGAACCTCAAGCAACCTTGTGTAACATGGAAATGAACTCCAAGTGTGGGACTTGCACTTTTAGGTTGAATCTCTAGAGAAGGAAAACTTTCGTACTATCAAGTTGCACCTTAATTACTACTAGGAAGGAAAAGGGAGAAGGAGAACTAAAAGAAATGCAGAAAGGGGAAGAGGGTGATGCACCAAGATAGATTGTGGTTACAACTTTTCCCTTATGTGCACAAAACATGAATGCAAAACTGAAATACATAAATCTCAAGTCAAATCTACCCTTTTAGAATTTACATGAAGGTAAAACAAATGAAATGCTAGAAGAAAACAAGTTCAAAAGGCAACATTCAATGGAAAACTAAAAATGATATGCAAACATGAAAGCTAACAAAGAAGAAATGACCCATAAGAGGAAAAAAATTACATAATGTATTAGACTAGCAAGATAAGTTAAAGCTAAGAATTTTACTCATGGAAAGGTAGAAAAGGAAATACAATTGTAGAGTATAAAGCTACAATGAGTGAAAACATAAAAGAACCCAGAAAAGGTATTTGCAACTACCTTTTAAAGAGTTCAAGCATAACTCAAATCTAACTTGAAGTTCAAACCCCAACCTAAGGTGGAGTCAAGTTGTAGAGGCCAGAAATAAATGAATATCAGAGTGAGATCTGATCATGAAATACAATCTACTATAGAAGTGACAAGAAGAAACCAAAATCAACTCATCCAACCATAAGAGATCAAATCCAAAAGATTTGATCACTACATGTAATAAAGAGGCATGGAGATGCATCAACACCATGGAAAATAGCCAAAAACATCAGTTTGTAATGAAGAAATAGTCCTTATAACATGTCATGGCTGCAACAAAAGAATTTGCACCACTATAAAAAAATGTGGGGAGTTAACATGTAATGTGAACCCACTGCAAAAATATAGAGTTGACCCACATGGAATAATTCTGATATCCCTAGAAATGATGGAAGTTATTTATGTAGATCTTTTTTTGACTATGGATGGCCCAAATGCTACAAAAATCTCCTTAATAGATGAATAAAACCTAAATGTAGATTCAAGATCTTCTTCATAACAATGGATGGCTAAGATGCACTTGGAATCCCCTAATAAGCACCCAAATCTAACAACCATCGTATCTTTGTAAGAGAAAAAGGTAGTAATACAAAAATATGAGAACTGTTTGATCAAAAGAAATCTAGCACAAGAAGGATCTACCACATGGCACAAATTTGATGATCGACACATTTCCAAATGCATGATTGAAGAGGCAGCAATGGCTTTGCCATTTTATAAAAGCCAAAAGGTAAGGCTTCTAGTATAGAAAAATTTTCTATTTTGGAAAGAGCATCAAATTTATTCTCCAAAATTGCAAAAATGGGATAACACACAAGTTTTCCACTTCTACATGGCACAACCTCTCATTTTTGTGAGAGGTGAATACAATCTCATGAAGAAACGCTAGCCATTAATCTATACAAGACTAAGCCAATTAAAACAAAGGGGAGATTGGGTTAACACGAGATGTAAACCCATACAAAATAGTGTGTTAACCCTTAAAAAATAGTATTTTATCCCATAGTAAAAAATCCAACTCATTGAAGATATATCTGATTAATTATTGATGATGGATTGAATGGGGCAAAAATGGTTAACATTCTTAGCAACTCAGAGGGGATTATTTCCTCCTAAGCATAGATCAGTAGCCTTAAGAAATTCATTGGGAATGAAGTCACCAGAGAAATGATGCATTATCCCACCTGCAACTTCACAAAATTTTGGAACAAAAAAAAAAAGGGTCCAAAGAGCTCTGGAAAGCTCTAGAAAAGGTAGCAAATGTGTATGTTCACTTCTTGGAAAGATGGAAACTCCTACTCTACTATGTACAAATATTTACAATGAAAAATATAAAGCAAATCCATTGACTATATTGTTGAAGTAGTTTCCCTTCCTCATAAGCTAATTTCTCCTTTCATGCACATGGGTAGCTAGATAGATCAACAAGAATGACAAGCATAATACTACATGTAACACCTCCTTCCCAATGCTAAAGATGATGAAGCTTTCCAACATTAGGCCATTTTTGTGTGGAGAAAAAAACTGCTTTCTCTTCCTTATAGAACCCTCCCTCATGCTCAAGTAGAGTAAGCATGACTGGGGGGAACTTGTTGATTTTTTATAGAGCTAGATGCTTATGGGTCATCCTCTTGATGGTTTTAGGTCTAAGAAATTAGACTCAACCTTTTCATTATGCTCTAAAACCTTGGCAGTATCCTTTTTCTTTAGAAGTGGCTCCTCCTCTTATGAAGAAATAGTTTCCACATCTTCTTCATGTTGCTCATGAACCACTTCCTTGGGAGCTACTGGTATGGTGTATCTCTCCACTTGCTATTGCAACTCATGATTAACTAATGAAGGAGAAGATCTCTTCATATCTAAGAATGAATAAAAACATCTCGAGCTCATCCTAGAAGATGTCTTCATCAAATTCCTCTTGCTCCACTATAGTAAAATGCATAGGTTTAGGGGAAAACTCATGCATTTCAGCATGTTCCTCCTCAAGGATAGAGCTATCTCTAAGGCTTTCTTCTCCATATTCCATATCATAGAAGATTTTCTATTGCAACAAATGGTTTTCATCTTTCTTAGCTTGCAATAGATCCTCATTCTCTTGTGAAGGCTTAAAAGCCATAATTTATTCCTCAAGAGAAGGAACATATTTTTATTCTTCTTCTTCCTCAACAAAAGAGGGAATCTCTTCAAATAAGAGGATTGGATCCTCTTCTTCTTTCTCAATAGCTACCTCCCTATCCTCCTCAATATGATGCAACTCCTTCCTTCGTGGTTCTAATTATTTCATTTCATTCTCCCAAAATTCCATGTTTGGACAATCAAAATTCCATACAACCAGTCCACCCTCAAAGAGTGAAATGGTGATAGCTATGGAAGGCTCATGGAACCATAAATTTTGTAGAGGGAGTGGTGGGGTTATATAAGTAGTCTCTTGTAATGGAGGGGGCTTCCTAAAGCTAAGAATGCTATATTTTGGAGAAAAGGATGCTTCTACTTCCTTGATCTAAAAATGGGCAAACTATAGCCTCATTTCCTCCTCTCTTGCTATAGCAACTTGCCCTGCAAAATTCTCCACAAAATATTTTTGTCTCTCCCTCTCTTCTTGTTGTTGTTGGAGATAGGCATGGTATGCCATATCCTCCTATTGTCTCTCAAGATCTTGCCATCTTGCAATCTCATCAAGCTGCTTATCCTAGACCAACAACTACTCATTCTGGTCTTGAAGCTTTAAATCCATCTTTTTGCTTAGTTCTATTGTTTGTATTTGAAGTCCCAACAATTTCTCACCCATATTAGCCATCATAGCTTTAATGATCTTCATTTTATCATTTGGATGTGGTGGGTTCAATGGAGCAGGGGTAGGAAGGTAGTAATTATTTTGAGCAGGTTGGCTATAAACAAATTGGGGTTGAGATTGAAAATATAAATATTAGGGTTGAGGCATGAAAATTTCATGATATTGGGGAGAGTAGTAGCTATTTATATTAAATGGATCCATTTTTTTTGATAAGATAAATAGGATTTAAGGGACCCTGAAACCCTTTACAATTCAAGAATTTTCAATGAAGCCCAAACCAAAAAAAACCATAGTCTTAAGGAAGAATAGGTCACAAAATAGTAGTGAGTAGAGTGGCATCATAGATAACAAAGTACTCATCAGCCACACAACCAGGTTTGGAAGGGTGCCTAAAACCCTATATGAGTCAACAATGGTGAAACATGTCACCAAAAAAAAGGTGGCCAAAGTGGAAAAACATTAAAAAATACAACAATAGCCACAAAAATAGGTTTTTACTGGGCTCCTAAAACCCCATAATGAAACACACTGCTAAGAACAAAAGGCCAAAAGAGCCAGGGGACAACTAGCCAAAAGCTAGGAGAGTCAAACTTTCCCTTTTGAACCCTTCTTATAAGACCTTAGTGCCATATCAAAATAGGGAGTGGATGACTTTACATATTTTCCTTTTACTATAGTCCATCCATCCTTCACCAAACTAGAAACCTTCTACCATTGGAAATCACCACCATCATAGCCAGAACCTAAAACCCCTTAAAGTTAGGGAAAAAGTTGTAAAAGAGGATGTGACAATAGAGACCTGAGATGGAATAGTGGCACCTACAAAAGGTACCACAGGAGGAACTGCTTTGGAAACACTAGAAGATGGACCAAAAACCACAACTAAAAGAGCCAAAAGTGGATCCATCAACAAGAAGTCAAGAGTGAGCAGATCAACAAAGATAGGAGTAGAGTCCAAACTAGAAATTGGGAAATCTAGAGATGAACCTGCTATCACCATTGAAGGAGCTAGAGGAGGGGACAAAATAATAGAGACAGAAGAAAAATCCACCCTAGAAATAGGGATAGTAGCATGAAAACTAGGAATAGGTACAAAATCTAGAGATGGGCCTATAGTCACCATGGAAGGGGTTGAAGGAAGAACCTTCTTCAAGATACCAGGAGAAGAAAATTTTTGAGAAGAGTTCTCCGTAGCCTTCTCATATGTGTAGTGGTCTTCCAAGACCCCCTTCCACCAAGAAGGGGACATTTTTGGTCTAGATTTATCGAAAGAGCACCTGCTAGCTAGGTGACTTGTCAAGTGGCAATTCCTATAGTGGGAGGGGATACCCTCATAGTCTAGAAGAATATTCCAAAACCCAGAGGAGAATCCACCAAAATCATATTAAATGGATCCATTGTTAGAACTTCATAGAGGCTGCAATTTCATAGAAAAAATTAGAAAACACAAAAGATCAAGAATGACCTTCACATATCAACACTATTTCTACTTAAAACTAGTAGAAGTGCATTAGAGTTGCCATGGTGTTTGATTGAATTCCTCCAAAGGCTGATGGCATTAAGAATAACACCCAAATTCTCAATGCATAAGATTAGATTAGCTTCAAATAGAGTTATGCAACCAAAATCTTGTCCCACTAGGCATGCCAAAAACTATGGTATGACCAGTGGAGGTTCTAGAAACTAATTTGAATCTTTGAATATTTTTCTAACCAGGCATGCCAAAAACTATTGACATAAAAGTTTGCACCCTTGCTTGAGGTATGACCCTCAATCAACCTTGTGTAACATGGAAATGACCTCCAAGCATAGGACTTGCACTTTGAGGTTTAATCTCCAAAGAAGGCCAACTTCCTTACTCTCAGGATTCACCTAAACTACTATTGTGAAGGAAAAGGGAGAAGGAGAACTAAAAGAAATAGAGAAAGGGAAAGGGGGTGATGCACCAAAATAGATTGTGTTTACAATTTTTCCCTCATGTGCATAAAACATGAATACAAAAACCAAATACAAAAATCTCAACTCAAATCTACCCTTTCAAAATTTACATGAAGGTAAAACCAACAAAATGCTGCAAGGAAACAAGTTCACAAGACAACATTCAGTGACAAACTACACATAATATGAAAAAAGGAAAGAAAAACCAAGAAATAACTAATACAATGCAACAAATTGCACAATGTGTTGTACTAGAAAGATATGGTGAATTTGAGAATTTTATTCATGGAAGGCAATAAGAGGAAATACATTTGAAGAGCATAAAGCTATTGTGAGTGAAAATAGAGAATAACCCAAAAAAAGCATTTACAACTACCTTTTAAAGAGTTTAATCATATCTCAAATCTAACTTGAAGTTCAAACCCCAACCCAAGGTGGAGTCAAGTTATAGAGAGCAGCAATAAATAATATTAGTGTGAGATCTAATCATAAAATACAATCTACTATGGAAGTATCAAGAAGAAACCAAAAAAAATGCTTCCAACTGTAAGAGATCAAATCTAAAAGATTTGATCATTACATGTAATAAAGAGGTATGGATATGCATTAACATTGTGGGACAAGGCCCAAAATGTCAATTTTTAATGAAGAAATGGTCCTTGAAATGTGTCATGGCCACAACAAAAGAATTCATTCCAATTTCAAAAAAAAATGTGGGGTTAATATGTAATGTTAACCCGCTGTGAAAATACAGAGTTGACCCACATGAAATAATTCTAATTTTTCCAAAAAGGATGTAAGTCATCGATGTAGATCTTTGTTTGAATATGAATGACCTAGATGCTGGTAAAATCTCCCCAAAAGATAAATACAACATAACTATAGATCCAAGATCTTTTTCATAACAATGGATGGTTGAGATGTACTCGATATTTCCCAATAAGTGCCCAAATTTGATGGTCATTGTATCTTTGCAAGAGAAAAAGGAAGCAATGCAAAAATTCAAGAACCATACATGTTGGAAATATTCAAGACTAAGCTAAGTTACTCAAAGGAGAGGGGTGAATTAGTAACTTCTAAAACTTCAAAAATTTCAAATTTTAATCAAACCATTCAATTAGCATTTATCCATCATATTAATTCTAATCTAATTGCATGCATAAGAAACTGAAAGTATTCATAACACTAAGACAGAAAGATTTGGTGACCCAAAAACCTTCCGAATAGAAAGTAAAACTTGAGTGGGGATGATACCCACAATTTTAGTACAATAGTATAAAGTTAGCCTATTAAAGCTTAAATTGAGCACTTTTAATGATCTAACCTGTTAGGAGAAATAAGGACTACTAGATCCACCTTGTGAAAGGATTTACAAACATAAAATTAAGTATTCACTCGATAAAGAGATTTATAGAAGACTATTAGGTCTACCTTGCGAAAGGATTTTGACTAATCCACCTATTATGATGAAGCAGTAGTAGATCTATAATCTACAACTTAGTTTGTTGAATGAGATTCCTTTTTGTATTGATCACTTTTTTGTGATAGATATGTCTCTAGTGCTCCTTATGCTATTATGGCCTTTACAATTTGCTCCTTCTTCTTTTATCTAATTTAATTCACATTCATATATTCATATTTTCACATTCCATTACATTCTTGGATATGAAACAATGCATTACATATATATCAATGCAATTACACAAATTACAAAGTTATCCATCATACAAGTTACCAAAAAATGTTACAAAGTCAATCCACATGAAGGCATTTTGGTTTTGAAGACTAACTTGGTGAGGTTTTGATAATCGACATCCATTGTCAATACTCAACATCATCATGAATTCAATAGAAATAGAAGCTCAGTCCATACTAATCACTTCTAAGTAGTCTTGAACTCAGTCTGCATTGATGACTCAATAGACATTATGGAACTCGTCATATAAACTAAGTCTCTTGATTTAAACTGTATGACTTGGTAAACATTCTCACCTTGAGCTCGGTATAAATTGAGTCTCTTGGTTAAAAATGGAAAGCTTAGTTAACACTAGACTCTCATCACATACACTACAAACTTGGTGAACACTACACTACTCAGTAACCACTACTTAACTTAGCATGAACTAAAATGCATAGTTTAAACTACTGGTCTTCACATTAACTAAATCTACTTGATAACCACTAGGATGTGTTGAAAGGACTCAGTAGAAATTATAAAACTTGGTGAACAATTGAATTACATGGAAAACACTAAAAACTATAGAATGATCTCAGTAGCTATATACAATCTGAATAAGTGTGTGTCACTAATAATAAACTTGATTGATATGTTAACAATCTCCCCTTTAGCATTAGTGACAAAAACACTTATTAGCCAAAACTAAATACCTTATATCCATCACCATGTGATATTGGCTTAGTAGATTATATTGTTTTTGGGATTTTTCAAAATTGGTTTTGTAATGTATATATCGTATACTATATGTCTTCCTGCTATATACAAGATGTCTTTCTGTCCATGTCTTACTTATTAGAAGTTCTCCCCCATAGCATATTTCTACTCATACTATGTGTCTTACTCCCCCATAACATATGGCTTTCTCCAATATATCTTCCCCCTCACCTTTTGACATTAATGCCAAAGATTTATTCTAATTTATTTAAATAGAAACACCAAAATGAGACAAAAATTCAAAATATACCTTGAGAATGATTGCCAAAGTTTTATCCCAATTTTCCTATAGGACCCTAAATGTACGAAGTGCAATTTGTACTTCTACTAACAATTTTATCATATGGTCCACAATAGAGAATTTATTATCATGGATTAGATTTTTTGAATATGCAATATGTTTTTGTAGTGCATCCATGTTGGGAAGGATCATGTTTTGTATGTAAATCAATGTGGATCTGATCCTTGCTTCTTCCCTTAGCAATTCTACTTACATTTATGATAAGAAACTTATTTACTTGAAGTATGCAGAGCTTGAACTGGGGTCTAGTTGCAACTATTGAGCACTAGTCTTTCAATCTTCATCTATTTTGGACAATTTGTCCTTTATTTCCTTTGTAAAACTAGAAACATGACATAGCTTCCCAAAAAGTGATGACACATTTGAACATGATGTTACTAAATTTCCAAAAATTCTAGAGAGCTTTAATTATTGAATTGAAATCTACTGAGCAATGTGCTCCAACACTTTATTGTTAAACTTCTTTTTAGCCTTTTTAACTAGCTTATCTTGTCCATTGGTGTCCTCATTGAATTTTTGGACTGCTTCTACTAGCTGATACAAAATAGGTTAAGAAGAATCAACCTCAATTCCTATTGCCTTGGTCAAAATGTTCTTGGCATCTTCAATTATCTTATACTCTTTATCTCTCTCCTCTCTTAGTCTTTTTTATTTAGCCTTTTTTCTGGAAGAGTTCACCAAACGTCTACATTTGGTCTAGAGTAAGCTTGTAAATATCCCAATTGGGGATTATTATTTCCTCATCTAAATCAATGTCTTCCTCTATCTCCTTTCTTTTCCCAAAAAAAATTGTGCTTGGTTGAACCTTAGGCTCAACTATCCTTGCACTTATTGCTTGTGTAACCAGAATGGAAATAATGGTAGAGATACTAAGGCTTGCAGTAAAAATTGATATTATACAAACTGAAGGAATACTTACAAAAATACTTGAGGAACCCAAAATTGATGTGCTCAAAATTGTAGAACACAAAACTAGTGTACGTACAACTAAAGAAGTCAAAATTGAAGTACTTAATTTGGTAGATGAAGAAGGAATTTGCAGCTTGGTAAATGAAGTGGAAGTCACTTCTATTAGTGATGTGCTAAGCTAAGTAGGAACACAGAGTTATTGGACATTTGATATATCACTAGTGGTCATAATCAAACTTGCTAATGTTTCTCTACACTTGATGTTGACACTGGCTTGCTTAGAGAGTGAGGAAGTGAGGCAATGACTACTGTAGCTATGTTGACTAGGTTAGCCTTCTTCTCATCTTTCTTTTCTTCCTTAATAACCTCTTGTCCTTGATCCTCTTCATCTTGTTCATTGCCAAAGTGAGTTACTTCTTCAACATTCTCTTCTTCATCTTTCTCCTTATCTTCTTCTTCATCATCATCTTTGACATTGAATAGAAAATCACTTCATTTATGTAGCAAGTATATATTATTGCAAGTGTTTGTTGCATTTCTAACAACATGCTCAATGTCCTTGATCAAAACTAGACAATTATTAAACATTAGAGTCAATTTTTCTTCAATGAATCTTTTAGTTAGCATCTGATATGCTCGATAATAATTTCCTTAGGGTTTGTCCATATATGTCCTTGATAGTTTGCATAGAAAAATCCCATCTTGGCTTTATCTTTTCTAATAATTCACTAGGAACTTGAGAAGCGAGCTGATCTAGTGAGTATTTCCATTTACCCATTTTATTCAATACCAAGTCTTCAACTTTCTCTTGCTCCTTTGCTATCCTAATCTCATATTTTAATGATTTAAATTATTTTATGCCTACTCCTTCTTCCAATTATCTTAAACTATCCTTTAAGGTGGGTGGAGGTTTTCTAAATATGATGTCTCCTCCTTCTTTGTCAACTTTTTTTCTTGACCTCTTGGTGAATACTATAGTGGATGATTTTTCTAGCTTGGTGATGATCACCTTGCCTTTCATCTTTAAAGGTTCTTCCTCCTTAGACTCTTCCTCATCCTATGCTTCTTCACTTTTCTCATCCTCACCTTTTCCCTTGGTTAACAAAAGGGGTGAACTTGATTTCAGTTTTGCAATCCTTCTTTTCCCTTTGTTGACAACTTGAGGGAGCTTTATTTCAAGTTCAATCCTATCTTTTGCCTCATCATACATTCTAAAGTATGTAGCCTTAGGATCAATTGGTTCATTGATAAGACATTTAATGATATCCTTTGCATCATCGATGTTGATCTCATACCGAAGAGGTTTTACCCACACAATTCTAGGCTTAACTACCTGAATATACACCTTATCACTATCCACCATGAAACATATATCATCTTTGTAGTCCTCAACTAGCTTCTTGGGGATTTTGAACCTGTTGTTTATTTTCTACTTAAATACATCAAAGTAGTTTCCCATAATACTATTATAATTTTCACCCATCTCTGCAATATACTCATTGATTTGATAGAGCATAGGCACATCTTTTCTCCATACTATAGTGCCTTTAGAAGGAAATAATTTTTGTACATAAAAGAATAGGCAAGTCAACAAGGAACCAAACTTACATGGATTTTTCTTTGATGTTCTTATGCTTTCCATGTTCTTGTTGAACTATCTCAGCAATATCTTGGCAAGGTTGTATCATAAATTATTCTTAACCACCTTGTAAGCTAAGTCCACAGCTTCACATTACATAGTATTCAGTTTGCTCGAACTGTATATCTTGTGTGCAATGATGTGAATACCAAACTTCAATTCTGCATCAGTGACATTGCTAATTTTCATTCCTCTACCATCCCATTTAGCTAGGGTTTTCTTTTCCAATTCTGCTTGACTTAGGGATTTTGTTATTTTGGCTTTGGCTAGCACATGGAGGCTAGATATTTGATGAATCATCTTCTTGGATATCACAATTGGTTGTTCTAGCCATAGCTACCCTTTATGTACTTGATTGAGGATAAACCTAATCTATTTGATTTGAAATTCTTGGGGCATGTGAGGGATGTGTGTCAACCCTTTGGTTTCTAGATGTTGATGCTCAGGTTTTAAGAATCCATTCACACATAACTGACCTAGGGCATCATCCATTTCTATTTTACTAATTTATTGGATAACACATTTGAAATGAGTGTGAATATCATTGATAAGAAGTACCTTGGGAGGAATTTGGGATTACACACCACTTGGATCTAGGGTTTCAGCAACCACAGGAGTGAGCTTGAAATCAGGCACCTTCCACTCAACTTCATGAAACTACATGTCAGATTCTTGCTTAACCTTGCTGTTGTTGGATGTCATTTTCACTTTTGGTAGGGTTTGAGAGAATTCAAAAGACTTTCACTAGAAATTCACTCAAATTTCTTCCATTTCTCTAAAAATCACTCTTTGTAATGGCACTGAAAATTTCATGGTAAGAAATGATTTTGATTTCATGTGTTTTGTTAAAAATTTTCCATTGATGCTTAGTAAAAAATTAGATATGTTGATAGACTATCATCCACTACTTGGCATTGAACACTCAATGAAGTCTTCATGACTTGGTAACCATATAAATCTTCATCACTTTCGACCTTTTTTGGTAGAGTCTATGACCTAACCTCACTTGATAGAGAAGTAACTTGGTAGTAACTAATATTGATCTCACTTAATGATCCCTTTGTATCTTGAATATAGATTTGGATCTTTATCACCTTTCAATTGGAACTGATTTAGATGTTATCCTTGATAGCCTAGTTCTAGTTCTCCCTTGAGATCTTAATTAGAAATGGTAGAGTCACCCAATTCTTTAGTCACTTGACCATCATTGCTTTGACTTGTATCCTTGATAGACTTAGGAACCCATTATTGTCTCATATCTTTTTAGATGTTATTAGCTTTTGCCTTCTTCTCATCTTCAATTCCACTAGTATTCATGCAATTCTTGGCAATATGTCCAACTTCTATACAAATGAAACATCTTTTGGTAGAATCTCTTTTCCTCATATGATGTTTAACACAATTCATACCAATGTGTCCAAATTCTCCACAGTAATGACATCTGCACCAAGTGTTGTAGTCCCATCTAAATATTGCTTTCACAATTTGCTCTATTGGATTCAATACCTTGGTTTTGCATTTTGATGATTTATGTCCATGTTTCTTGCATTTATGATATTTTCCTTCAAGTCTTAGTTTCTCTTTGCATTCATTAGCTCTATGACCATGCTGATTGCAATTGTAGCATTTTTCATTGAATTTTCTTTTCCATTATTCCAATACTTGTTTGATGTATGACTTATCTTACCATAGTGATTGTAAGTAGGTCTTTGGTTCTTTTGAGCTCCTTGCTTGGATGATTCTCCTTCTTTTGTATATCCAATTCTTGATTTTCATTTTTTCCTATAGGGGTTTTGCTCATTCAATTGATTCATGTTTGCTTGAGATTTCATCATTCTTTCATTGATATGCTTCTTAGAGTTTAGATCATTTCTTAATCTTTCAATTATTTTTTAAAAAGATTTTAGATCATTTTTCATTCTTCATTGATTTTCCTTTTAGAATATAGATCATTCCTCATTCTTTCATTTTCAAATCTTATGCTCATGATTTATTCATTTGCATTGGAGAGCTAATCAATAAGGTTTGCTTACTGAAGGGATTGGTTCTAGATTTCATTTTTCCTTCCATATATCTCTTCTTCTATCTTGTTTCTCTGCTCCAAGACTTCACATGACCTTACTGACTGAATTTATTTTTCACTTCTTAGCTTTCTTACTTCTTCTTGCAAGGAACCATTCTTTTCTAGGACTTCTTGAATTGCTTCATTAGCTTCATCTGAATTACTTGAATGAAGGTCTTCAATTATTTCTCCAATGTAGAGTTGATAATTCATTTGAATTGCAAGTCCTTTTCTTCTTTTCAAGGGTTGAGAGAGTTGCTCCTTTGTTTTCTTAAGTTGGGCAATGGCCATTTCTAAATCCAACTTTTCATTATCAATGGATTTTTCAAGCTTGCATATCTCCATGGCCTTGATATTTTCTCAAGATTTTAAGCTTTCTTCTGTGAACTAAAAATGATTTGATACCAATTGTTGGAAATATTCAAGATTAAGCCAAGTTACTAAGAGGGAAGGGGTGAATCAGTAACTTCTAAAACTTTAACGATTTCAACCTTTAATCCAACCATTCAATTAGAATTTATCCATCATATAAATTATGATCTAATTGCATGCATAAGAAACTAAAAGAATTCATAACACTAAGACACAAAGATTTGGTGACCCAGGAACCTTCCAAATAGAAAGTAAAACTGGGGTGGGGATGATACCCACAACTTTAGTACTGCACTATAAAGTTAGCTTTTTAAAGATGACCACTTCTAATGATATTTCCTATTAGGAGTAATAAGGAGTACTAGGTCCACCTTGTGAAAGGATTTACAAACATACAATTAAGTATGCACTTGGTAAAGAGATTTACAATAGATTGTTAGGTCTACCTTGTGAAAGGATTTTGACCGAACTTCCTATTATGATCAAGCAAGTGTAGATATCTAATTTGCAACTTAGTTTGCTGAATAAGATTCTTTTTTGTATTGATCACCTTTCTATGATAGATATGTCTCTACTAGTCCTTATGCTATTATGGCCTTTACAGTTTGTTCCTTTTTCTTTTCTTTGATGTAATTCACATTCACATCTTCATATTTTCACATTCCATTGCATTCTTGGATATGAAACAATGAATTACTTATATATCAATCCAATTATACAATTTACAAAGTTGACCATCATAAAATTTACCACAAATGTTGCAAATTCAACACACATGAAGACATTCAAGTTCTAAAGATTGACTTAGTGAGTTTCTGATACTTGACATCCACTATCAATACCCAACATTGTCATGCATTTCGTAGACATAGAAGCTCAATCCATACTAATCACTTGTAAGTAGTCTTGAACTCAGTTTGCACTAGTGATTTAGTAGACATTGTTAAACTTGTCATATAAACTGAGTCTCTTGATTTACACTATATGACTCGGTAAACATTCTCACCTTGAGCTCAATATAAACTAAGTCTCTTGGGTAACACTAAAAAGCTTCGTTAACACTAGACTCTCATCACATACACTATGAACTCGGTGAACACTACATTTCTCGGCAACCACTAATAAACTCGGCATCAATTGATACGCATGGTTTATACTATTGCTCTTCACATTAATTGAATCTACTTAGAAACCATGAGGATGTGTCCAAAGGACTCGGTAGCAACTGTAGAACTCAATTAACAACTGAATTACATGGAAAATATTGAGAACTATACAATGAGCTTAGTAGCTATATACAATTTAAATAATTGTGTTGAGTGATATGTTAATAGTCCAATCAAAAGTAACCCATCACAAGAAGGAGCTACCAAGTGGCATAAAATGATAGTCAATTTCCAAATGTACAATTGAATAGTTAGTAACAAATTCTCCATTTTGAAAAATCCAAAAGGTAAGTCTTCTAGAATATAGAATTTCTATATTTTGAAAAGAGCATCAAAATCATTCTCTAAAATGGTGAAAGTGGGATAGCATGCAAGTTTTCCCATTGTCACATGGCACAATCTTGCACTTTCATGAGAAGTGAGTACCATCTCACAAAGACATGCTACTCATTGATCTACACAAGCCTAATATAATTAGGAAAAATAGGAGATTCAGTTAACAATACATGTTAACCCCTATAAAATAGCATGTTAACCCATACAAAATAGCATGCTAGTCCAGAATGAAACTTCCAACCCATTAAAGGTATCTTTGATTAGTTATTGATGATGGGTTGAATGGGGCAAAAATGACCATCATTCACTTCTCACGATCTAATTGGGTAAGATTAAAAAGTACTATTAGGTCCACCTTGTGAAGGGATTTATACAATAAAATTAAATATGTACTTTGTTAGGAGTTTCTAAAAAGGACTGTTAGGTCCACTGTGTTAAATGATTTGGGACTAATGCACCTATAAGGATGAATCAATGGGTTGATTTTTTATATGCAATTTTTTTTGTTGATGAAGATCCTTTGAAGTAAACTGATCACTTAACTATAATAGATGAGTCTCTTTCTTTCTTATATGTTTCTTGTAGTCTTCTAAATACTCTTCACTTCCATATTCTCTTGTATGCATTGTTCTTCAACTCATTGTTCTTCAACTCATTGCCATAAAGTCTACACCTCGCTCTCTTCCCATTCTTTAGGCTTTGACCTCATTCATATAATTCACAAGGAATTTTCTTTTCTTTCCCTTTTCAAAATTTCTTGTCTACATTTTTTATTGATCCTTTGAAAGCTCTTTTGATTTATGGTAAACTTCATCATCTCAAGCTCTATTGGATTATTTCATTATTTTCCATTTTCATAGATTTCTTACAATTTCCTTATTAACTTTATTTTACTTAATCTAAAATTTAGGCATATAATAATTAATTATTATCATGCAACCTAGGTTAGTTTTTGGTTAGGGTTTTGATCTCCTTTATAAGGATGGATCTCTGTTTGTAATTAATGCATTTTTTATTCAATAGAAATTTCTCTTTTTTCTCATCAAGAATGTCTAATCTCTTATGGATTTGTGAATTCTAGTCTCTATAGATTTACTCCTCTCTTTTTGTGATAGATGTTTGCATATAGTGATTCTTGGGAGCTATGGGTTGAGCTTTCCTCAACTTTAATAGTTAACTTATACTATATTATCTTAGAACACTAAAATATTATATAATACATATAAAATAATAATAATTTTATTATAGACCCATCTTTTTATAGTATAATATTATTATAATATTCAATAAATATTTCTTTTACAATGTATTTTAGCAACAAGTATATGCCACTATGTGACATTTATTATAGAGTGGAGCCTACATAATTTTTGTTTGATTTACAAAGACAAACATTTTATTGTGAGAACATAAATATATATATATGGATCTCGATTATTTTATTTATAAACTATCATCGTATTATTTATTATTGGTAGTTCTCTTTTAGATGGGCAAAGTCAACTTACATTTAAGTAATATTAGTTTATTTTTAAATTAATAAATTGAGTATGATGTTAAAATTGAGTAAATTTTTAATAGTAAATATTTGAAATTTGTATATAATTATAAATATAAAAAATGGATCTCTTATAATATTATAATCCAATATTGCTTAATTCCCATACTTTTTTTTTTTTTTTAAAGATCAATTCTATAATTTTTATTATTTTTTACATTAAATGATTGATTAATTTTAGGAAGTGTTTTATTGTAAATGAACTTTTTTAATAAGAACATATGTTCAATTTAAGGCATGTGCCTACAACACAATGGTAAATTGTGACCCTCTCATCTAGGAGGTCCTAGGTTTGAACCTATTTGAACTTAACACATAATAATAATTAATCAAAAAAAATAATAATAAATAATCCAAGCTTCTATTGTTTACCAATAATGCTCTCTCCTTAACTCTTCTTTTCATTTATTTTTCACCAATATCTCTTACAACAAAATTTTTTGTTCCAAGGTGAGATTTTCCAAATCTAATTGTAGTGTCTCAATTATTTCATCCATACTAACTTCATTATCTATTGAAGTTCCCTTTATTCCTTTTCTTTTTCTTAGTGAAGGAATGTTACTTCTTGGCACTTCTTTCAGAGTTGGTGAGGTAGTTTCACCACTCGATCATGCTAGTGCATTGGTGATCAAGATAGAAATGGACGTACTTTGTTAAGCTCTACTTATCTCTTTGTTTTCATCAATGTGGGGTGTTGAACAATTTGATTGTCTATACTTGTGTCTTTTTCCTTGATTATTACCTCTATACTGGCGAGCATTGATTTCTTGATCTCTAAAGTGTCAGGGATGTCGACATATACTAGTGACATGCTACCTTGTAGACTTGGCATACCTAAATGTTCTCCACTATTGTAATCATCTTTGATGGTAATAGTTTTAATTCCTTTCTTTGTCTCTTCTACCTTGGTTAATAGCCAAAAATATATAAAGAAATTCATCTAGTTGTGCTACAACTTCAATTTTATTCTATAGAATGAAAAAATTCTATACTTAGGAATAAATTTGCTCCTATATTTTACCAAAAGTGTTTTCTATTAATCTTGGGATAGATTATGCATGACTTTGACTAAGGTGTTAGTGCTTATCTTTTTCTGTTCTTCTTCTGCTTGTTGCCATCTTCTTTCTATTCTCTAATGTAAGTCCTTTGGTATCTTTTTCTCAATTTTACTAGGAGCTAGCTTATTGTTATAAATCATATCTACAATAGCCTCCTTAGTTTTGGTTCTATCAGTATCATCTAGTGTATCATATTTTAAAACTCTAATGTTGGATAATCCTAATGATCTTCTTAGATATGTACATACCTCCTTAATAGACTTTGATTTTCCTTTAGGTGGTCCTCTAACCAATATCCTTCTCTTAGTTTTAGGGGTACTAGGCTCTATAGTCTCTACTACTCTCTTTTTACAGTCTTCTTGACACTAGTAGCCACCTTGGTTCTTGGCTTAATTGGTGGAGAAGAGAGGGGTATCACTACTGGCTTCTTCTTAGTTCTTTGAGCCTTTGACTTACTTAATGGAGTGAAAACAACTAAGGATTTACCCTTTTCACCTTCGTCTTCTTCATCTTCCTCATCACCACTATATTTTTCTTCATCCTCTTCAAGACCCTATTAATTATAATGGTTCCTTTCCCTTGGCTAGGGTGCCCAGTTTTGCTTCTATTTCTTCAATCATTCTTTTCCTTTTCTTCTGTTTAGAATCTATCTTGATATTTATAGTTATTCTAGCCTTAGCTTCCTCGTATCTTCCAAAATATTCAGCCTCAGAGTCTATTTCATATTTTAATAGTGCAACAATGTTTGTACTCACTATATCACCATCAATTTTATAATCAAAACTTTGTACCCAAGCCTTCCTCGACTTTAGTGTTTGAAAAAATGTGTTACCTATATCTACAAGAAAACATGTCATTATGATATCTTGTAACCAATTCTTTAGGTATCCTCATCCTCATCTTCATTCTTGTTGTGGTTCCACAACACACATCCCATTCCCTACTTTGAAATGGGGACCCCCTAATTTTTTTTTGAACTCCCAAACTCATAGTTCAAGATTCAAGAAAGTGCTAAGAGTCAAAAATTGAATAACCCAAAAAAAAAATTTACAAAATAAAAAAATAAAAAATAAAAAAGTAAATAATAAAAACAAATAAAAAATAAAAAATAAATAAAAATTAAAAATTAAAAATTAAAAATTAAAATTAAAATTTAAAAAAGAAAAAAGAAAAAAAATCAAAATAGAGTGAAAATAGATTTTTAAAAAATAAATTAAAGCACCCAAATTGGGCATTTCATTTTTGTTCTTTATGTTTAATTTTTGTTAAATTTAAGGCTATTGTATTTTATTTCCAAGTCTTTATTATTTTGAACTAATAAACATTTTTTATCACATTGTGCAGATCAAAGATTGAAATGGCATCCACATCCAAAATGGCACCCAAGCCCATTGTCTTCAAGTTTCAAGGTGTACCATCGAAATCAAGATTCCATGATGATCACACAAAATTCAAAGATATTGATTTGGGGCATACTGACTTAGGGGAATTCCTCAAGATCTACAGAAAACCATTGAAGAGATCTGCACTAGTATCCTCACTGATATGTTTTGGGTTGGTGAGAGTAGCTTTGCATCCTATATTAGTGCAATCAGTAGAATTTATTATGACATTGGCACAACAGTTTGTTTCTAAAGAGAGAGTGGTTAAAAGCATAACTAGAGAAGTTTTATTAGACCTATGACTCAACAATATTGAAAGGGTCTTCCATCTCTTAAGGGTGGATCAATTCATTAGGCTCTCCTATGAAGCAACAAAGAGATGGTAAAATGAACACTAGAAAGAGGTGATGGAAATCATCCAATCCTCCTACCTCATCGAGAAGACTCCTTCTAGAAAGATCACAAGGAAGGTGGACATGACTAGGGGATACATGAAGGAAGGCATTGGTTATTCCATCATTTTGTTAGGTAGAGTCATGGGTCTACCCACAGCTAGCCACCTCAATGCTTTCATGGTCAATTTCATTGAGACAATCAAGATGATAGGGATGCCTCTAGACAGGGCTACCACACTAAGTGAGAACTTGTGTGAGCCATTGGGAGCTATGAAGGAGAAGAAGAAGTTCTATATGGCTTCTTACATGGTGTATGTACTTGTTGCAAGGGCCACAAACTATCCTAATTTGTACAAGGTAGTATGCAGGATCCTAATGCCTAGCCCTACATTGTATACCCTTAACTAGTGAGGAAGAAGCTTTCTATGCAAAGAAAGGAATAAAAATTCATTAATGACACATTCATCTTTGCAGTCATTCAATTCATCAAAGGTAATTATGCAAAGAGGTTATTCAAAGAAGAAAAAGTGCAGATAATATCTCTTGGGGCCTACTTCATCTAGTTTAATACATTCACATATCTATGGGTAGCTAGTGCCACTATCAACCACAAGAAGCTCCCTAGAAATCCAAGTGAAAAGCTAGTATTATTAGAGATCTCCTAGAAGATTGAGTCTGCATATGAGAGGGTCAAGAGACAAAAGAGACCCTATTGGACATGGCCCCTTATCATTGGACCATTTTAGTTAAAACAAAAATAGGATATTCCATCTTTCAAGTGGGAATGGGAGAATTATCCACTCGAGCAGTATAACTCCCCTAGGTTCTATTTTGATAACATCAGAAGAGTGGAAAGTTTGGCTAGGAAGGAGCTCCATCATGAAGATGACATAGAAGGTCATTAGATGAATTCCATAAATGACTATGATGTCCACATAAGGGACTATTTTAGGATGATTTTTTATCTAGCAGACAACTCTCAAGCTCAATATCCTAGAGGCCCATGTCCAACTTGAACAAAATAGGGGATAGGCCCATCATGAATGCCAAGGTTGACAAAGAGGAGGGTGATGATATTAGTCATTGGGCAAGGCACATAGTTAGAATGACCAAGGATTGGATCAAGAAGCCTTTTCAAGTTGATCCAATACCTGACACGATTATCTTTCACACTCAATCCCACCCTAAGAGAGGTAGAGGGAGACAATTCCTACTATTATAGCCAAGTCTCCTATCTGGCTAGAAATAGTATATCAACTTGACCACCTGGTTGTATACTACCATCCTCTAGAGAGGAAAGGAAAGAATAAGAGGAAGAAGAAAGAACAAGAGGAAGAGGACCTCCCCTCAAAGAATTTAGACAGAATAGGGTGAAGCACATGTACCTTCCTAGTAACCAGAATATGTGGAAGGGTATGAGGATACTGGAGCTTCCCAAGTCTAGGATGACCCTCAATTGCCTCCTTTTATGCCTAGCCAATTAGAAGAGGGGGACAGTCAAAAAGTTCTCATTCCTCCATTGCAGGAAGAGCCAGCTTCCCCTTCTGCCTCCATAAAACCAAAGAGGATCAATATCTGAATGATGAAAAGGCAAAGGGTGACTAGGAGAATGGTTCCTTGTCATTCTATTTTAGAAACCATTCAGAAGGGGAAGAGCAAGAAGAAGAGGAGACAGATAAAGAAGAGCAATTACCTCTACAAAAAAGAACCTGGCTGGCCACAGCTATGGAATAGGAAAAGAGGAAAAGTACTATGAGTGTATTGCCATCCACCCCAGTAGGGCCCTTGGAAGTCTCTTCTTTAGAATATGAAGTACAATAGTGGGTGGATGAGCAGGATGAAGAGGGAGATGATGTTTCCAAAATGTCAAATTTTGATTTTATGCTCATTGATATAGAATTAGTTAGAGATAAGATCAAGGATACCCCAATAGGTTAACCTCAACAAGAAGACTAGACATAGATATCACTAGATTCATAAGGTCCTTATCTTACTCCTCCATGTCTACCACAAGTCATAGTGGTAGCTAATGGTTGGGTCACCCCTTTGCCCCAAAGTTTAGAAGAAGAACAAGTTTAGAAGGAACCATCGTGGGAAGAGGAACTAGACCAAAGGGCAATAAATGAAGTGTCAAGGGAGGAACAAAAAGTGGAATATTCTCAACCACCTTCTCAAGAAATTGAGGTGCAAACTATTGGATCATTGAAATAGAGGTTGCAAAAGAGGATCCCTCGCATTAGGAAACAACTTTGAGGAGTGATAAGGGGAAGGAGGTAGTAGAACACACCCCTTAATCTTAAAGAAGGAGGCCTTTAGATGAGCACATCTCAAGGTGGCTCCAAAAGGAAGTAATGAGGAGTAATAGACCTAAATTCCATGCTTTAGAGGAAGACATTTTTGAGATTGCAAAGATTTTGAATAAGCCTGAGTCTCCAACACATGAGGCAATCCCATTGGCATTTGTCACTAGTACATAGAACTAGGAATTATTTGCATAAGTGGCTATCCCTCCTAAAGATGTAGATGTAGAAAGCCTTGGTCCCAAGGATTATTAGCTCAAAGAGACCATGCTTGGGAGACCTAAATAGGATACAACCCAATTAATGTTGACCATGGGAATAAAAGAAGTCTTAAAGAACAAGGGACAAGATGAAGTTGAACTCCAAACACTTTGAAGGAAAATCAAGATCCTAAAAGGATATTTGGGTGAAATGGTTGGTCCTCTTGATCTTGAGCACCTTGAGGACAAATTGAACTTTGTTCTTAGAGAAGGGGGAGCAATGCATATGGATCCATTTTTGAAAGCCTATTAGCAGTGGTGGGAAAGTTTTGAAGAGAAAGGTATCTTGATTATCATAGGAAATTTGAAGTTGTTGCATGCTACACAAGAGAATGTGAATAAAATCATACTAATTTTGAAGTAGGACTTTAGTAGCATGGATGAAGTGAGAGTTGGAGTAAGAATTTACAAACTCTGCAAGCCATAAAAGGACAAATATAGGAGAAGAATTAGATATGATTGATGATTGGATAGAGAAAATAGTAGATAACAATAAAGTAATGGGAACATTACATGAGGGGATTCATTAGCTCAAGGACCAAGCCCAAGAGTGAATTTTGGAAGCAGAGAAACACTATGGCGATGCATGCTTGGATATTGTTGAAGATGAGGAATGAGAGAAATTGTCACCTATAGAGATAGTGGTAGATAATTTTAGGAAGATTTTTGTGGAAGCCACTGATGATGAAGATGTCCAACAAGCCTTCAGAACTAAAGAAGCATTGTTAGAATTTGATACCAAACTCAAGGATTTTGTTGACACCTGAATTGAGTTAGACAATCTGAATTGAGTTAGACAATTACAGACAAAAGGTCAATGACAAATATGAGGCTTTAAATTTACCGAATGCAGCCAAAATTACTAATATTAAAGAGAAATTCAAGGGCAAATATCCAAACGTAGCTTTTGGATGAAGAAGAACAAAACCCAAATGCCAGAATTTTGATTTTGACACTCAGTAAAATTTTGAGATTTTGGACCATTTTAAGATGTATAGCTCCGTAGCTCCACAGCTTCGCATTTTTGGAAAAGTTCCACTAACATTCAATTTCTAGTTCCAAAAATAGAGCTTCACATGCATTGAAAATGCATTTTGATGGTAGTTTCACTCCTACAAATGCCATGTGAAGGATCGGCTTCCATTTTTGGTGCTCCTAGACACTTCCACTTTGACTTGAAGCTTTCTCTCTCATTTAAAAAAAAAATTAAAAATAAAACATGTAAAAGGCTTATGCATCAAATTAATGAATTAAAATATGGATGGAGTCTTACTTTGCACCAATTAGATTGTAGTTTTTATATAATTAGTTTATTTTGTTAATTAAAAGCATTTTATTGCATGAAGATATCTCTCACTCTCAACACAAATTGAGGAGATGATTTCTTCTAAATACCCCATTGTAATATGTAATGAGGGCTGCCATTATTTTGCAATAAAATTATGATTTTGGTGCTTGCATTTGGAGTGTAGTAATTCTTGCTTGAATGTGTCATTATTTTGTGGATTTATTTTCATGAAATTGGGATTGAGTCAAACGTTTATTGCTTTTTTTCTAGTTGTGCATTTCATTAGTTGTAGTGTTGATTATGGTATCAATGAATTCCATTGCATAACTAGCTTATGAAGAAATCATAGAATTGTGATTACATAACTTTTTGTGATCTTGTGATCTGATGAAGGGTGAAACATCATACTCTCATTAAGTTTCTCATCGATGATTTCACCAGTGGAATCAAGGAAGTGTTGCTCCTTCTTTCATTGGTTATTTACTAATATCTTTGAAAGCTTAACTTGTAGGTGTGTTATTCTCCATAATTTATCTCTATTAGGAATTTCAATTTCATGTTATTTTTTTTCAAATTTTGTTATTTGTTTTGCTAACTCCCCTTTGTTAGAGTAAGAATTCATATACTAGTTGCATTGTTAAACTTGCATTCATCAGAGAACATAAAAAATACAAAAACATAGTTCTTTTAGTTTTATTTTGAAGTAGCATGTAGATTCTTCATCTCATTGTGAAATCAAAATGAACCAACAAAGGCCTCCTTGTGAACAATCACATTTATCTTCAACTAAGCGGATTTTGGCACATCAGAAGACAACTCAAAACCTTGGAGTCAATTCATAAAATTAGCTTTTCAAGAGAGAAATTTGCAAGAATTCCTGTTGTTTAGCATCGTACACAATGACGACTCAACAAAAGTAGAACTAGAAGGAGGGCTGCACTTTTCATTCTCAAAAAACAAAGGAAAATTTGCCAAAGTTTCAAAATTCTACACTTTTTGCAAAAATCTACGCTTTGCACAAGTTTAGAATTTTTTTTGAGATTTTGAGAAATTTAGGTGTGTAGGTGCACAAGTCCATAGGTACACAAATCTATAGCTACACAGGTGTGTAGAGCTCTATGGTGTGCAAAATTTAGTGAGGTGAGAAAAGTGTGCTTCTATCGAGGTGCACTTTTCTAGAATTGATGCAAACTAGAGGGTTTCGATCTAGAATCCCCTTTTTAGTGAGCATTGAGGTCTTCACCATGAGCAAACAAGTTTCTTGAGCTCACCCACTTCTGTAAACTATGCAATTATAAGGGAGTACTTCAAATCCAATCACTTCCATTCAAACTTTCATCATCTTCATTAACTCCACCTCTAGTCCAACCACTTGGTGGACCACCACATACTCCCATAGTTCCACCTCCATAACAACCACCTTTAGGCTTGCAAAACCCTCCAATGGTCTTCTTCACAAATATAGTAGACTCACCAATAAACTTTAGAGGTGCACTCCATGAGCTCCCTAAGAATCTTGAGAAGTTTTGTCCAAGGTTCATCTATGGAGAAACTCAAACTGCTGAAGACCATGTTAAAGTTTTCAAAGAAATTTGCAATCAAAAGTAGGTTTCCAATGAGGATGTGGTCCTTAATTTATTCCCCTACTCTTTGGGGGGATTTTCTTATAATTGGTACATCAATTTGACTCCTAGATGTATTAGAGATTGGAATACCTTCAAGAAATTATTCCTAGAGCAATTCAAAATATTCATCAACCCAGCAGTGATGCATAAAAAATTGATATCTATCAAAAGGGATCTAGCTAAGACTTTTTCCCATTTGAACCATCACTTCCATATGGCATATCACAAGTTAGAGGCACCATACACTATACTAGTTGAAGCTACTATACAAATTTATTTGAATGCCATGGACCCACTTATAGCTATCTTTCTGAGAAGGCTTCCTATAGAAAATATCATTACATTAGAGAAGGTTTTTATAGAAGCAATAACTTTCACCAAGAAAGCCAATCATAATGGAGGAGGATTGATGCTCTCATCTCAAGGCATCACAAAAATGCCAACATACCTAGTCAAAGTGCCTACTATACCCAATCCATTTGTACCAAAAAATCTAATTCCACTACAACAAGCACTCACTCTACAAAACCTTACATTGACGTATCGAGGGTATGAGCCTCCTAAGGCCACTTTCTTCGAGAAGAAGGTGATGGTTCCTATAGAAATAGACAATAATTTCATTTTAGTATTTGATCAGATGAAAAATACTATGTCACAAATGAACAATGAATTGATTCATCTTAGGTTGTCACAAGGACAAAACAACTTTCAAAGAAATAATGCCAGTCCTTACAACAATAATTATGGCCAAAGTTACAATAGAAAGTTTAATGGAAATAAAAATAATTTAGGAAACAATAACGGGGGAAACAAATTCAATCCTCCTGATTGCAACAACGGCTCTCAGAGATAGAACCAATAGTGGAACAAATGTTCAAATAATGGAAGTATTCCTACTAATAACAACAACAACATTTAGTATGTGGATGTCAATCAGTATGAGGAAGGCCATAGTGCACCTAGCAATGAAGTTTGTCACTATAATGGGAATCTAGAAATGGATCAAAGCTCTGAAGAAAGTTATAATCCTACTCCTATGCAATTTAATGCCATATTTTTGGAATCCTATGACCCCACACAAAAGCTATAGGTAGAATAATTAGTCAAGGAAGAATTCTCAATTCCATTTAGCCAAGAACCTGACTTTTAGCATTAAATGTTTTCCTTTTGTAGTGATAATTGAAATATGTACAACTTGAGAAGCATAAAGGAACCTTTAATAGATGGGATTCCTCTAGCACAACAACCAACTCCTCCTAATCCAAGGGCAAGTAACAACCTAGCACTGATTAAACCACCAATTACGAGGCAACAAAATTAGAACCAAGCCAATGTGCTAACAATATTAAAAAATCCTACTTGGTCTACTGAGAGGTATAGTGTGTTGAAAGATTTGAAATGAACAAAAGCCAATATGTCTATGTTTGACATGTTGCAAAACTATCCACAAAAAAGAGAGGCACTCATGAAGACTCAGGACCATACAAGAACTCCTCACAATGTGAATACCACCCCTTAGAAGGTGGTGTCATAGCAAGTCAACAATGTGGAGGCATTACCCACCATGTTCAAAGACAAGGTAGAGGTGCCCCTCTTTTTGCTTAGTATAAGGATATACGGGAAAAATCTTCATAATTTCCTTATTGATTTAGGAGCTTCATGCAATATCATGTTGTTATACATAGCACAAAAGCTAGGGGTTAACCTTTAACCCACTAACTAGATAGTGATACAGTTGGACAAAATAGAGGTAAAAGTCATAGGTGTATTGAAAGATGTGTGGATATCGTTGACAGTCAACCCTCAAATTCAAGATATCATTAATATACATGTGGTTGATATTCAAAAAATGTACAGGTTGCTCCTTAGTAGAGAATGGACAAAGTGTCTAAGGTGGTGGTTTTCCATAGATTTCACCCAACTTTGGTTTCCATGGAAAGGTTTGAACAATCAAATCAAGATAGATGCGGAGCCCAAGTTAAAAAATATGATCACTGATTATAATGGCCCTAATGAGGTAGCCTTTCTACAAATAGAACTAGGCTCCTATAAGGTCATGGTTTTTGATACTATGTCAATTGTGAAACCAAATGATCAAGATATAGGCTCCACAATTTCAGCCCCAAAAGATGAGGTTGTAGCACAATTCATAGGCTAGATGATGGCTAACCTAAAATGTTTGGGGGAAGAGGCCAATATTGATATTCTCTTCCTTTGAAGACTTTATCGATTGCATAAAGTTAGTCATTCTGAGTTTGAATGTTCATCATGTCAAGAAGTTGTGCTCAAGTGTTGACCTAATTGGTTGAAGTAAACAAAGTTGATGATTCACAAAAGGAACCTACCAAAAATCAAACTCCTACAAATGCATCCAATACTGTTGAAGAAATTGAAGGGGAAATTAAAGATTTGAATGCATCATATAGTGATACCTCTTCATATGGTAGAGGTTTATCCTCTCTTTCACCTTGGAATGATCAAAGTACAAAGAAGAAGAAGGTACATAAAAAGCCAAGGATGGACTTTAGTGGTTGTGCGTCCCCTACTATAAGTTGAGGAAATTTAAGAACTAATAGGGGAAATTTAGGATAAACAACAAAAATGCACACCTCCTCTATCAACTATTCACAATGATGAATCACTAACTCTACCCACTAGAAAATTACAATGGGTTTCTAAGAAACAATCCTTTAAAACTCAAATAAAAGAGAAATTGAGAATGAATAAGCACAAGGTCAGAAAACCAAAAGAAAACTCAATTTGGACTCTTCACTTTGATGGTTCCAAGTGAAAATTAGAAGCTAGTGCAGGTATTGAGCTAGTTCCCCTAAAGGGTAAATCTTTTTGTGCAACATACCAATTGCAATTTAGATGCACCAATAATTTTGCAGAATACAAAGTTCTAATTCAAGGACTTCTCTTTGCACTTGAGAAAGGAGTCATAACTCTAATCATCGAAGGAGACTCTCAATTGGTTATCCAACAAGTATAATTGTTGTACTCTTGCAATGATAAGAGATTGATTTCCTATAGAAAAAGGGTATTCAACTTGTTAGATGTCTTCCAAGCTTTGAACATAAAGTCCATTCCAAGAAGAAAGAACATGGTAGATGATGCCCTTGCTATCTTGGTGAGTGTGTCACACAAAGTTGAAACATTTTTTAGTTGAACTAGTTGCTGCTCCATCTATTTTGGACAATATCACAAACTTTCAAATTTTTCAGGATGATCAACACATACTAGAATTTATCATGTGTAGTGGTCACTTTAAAGGACAAGAAATAGATGACACCCCTGATGATGGATCAAATGATCCTAAAAATTAGGATGAAGATGGAATCTTGAACCTGAAGACCAATAATATTCCTAAAGGGACGGTTGAAATAGAACATATCTTGATCATGATGAATCGACACTCAAAAAAAGAGTTCTAGAAGAAAAGGGGATTGAAAAATGTGATTCATACAATTTAGGAATAGAAGATGATCCTAAGATGGTAAAGATTGGGAAAACATGTAGTTTGCAAGAGAGGGAAGACATGCTTAAATTACTCACTGAATATAAGGATATCATTTCTTGGAGCTATGAAGATCTAAAGATGTATGATCCTTTGATCATTATGCATGATATCCCCCTCAAACTAGATGTCAAACCTTTCTAACAAAGGTAGAGACCAATTAATCCCATCCTTGAACCTCTGATACTAAAAGAAGTCAAGAAATTGTTGGATGCAAAAATTATCTTCCCTATACTTCACTCCACATGGGTGGCTAATCTAGTTCCTATACTAAAGTAGACACAAGAGATTTGACTTTGTGTGGATTTTTGTAATTTGAACTTAGCTTCTCAGAAGGACAATCAGCCATTGCCCTCATTAGATGAGGTCTTACAAATTGTGAATGGCTCAAAAATGATGTCTTTCCTAGATGGATATTCTGGTTATAATTAGGTAATGGTTGAAGATAAAGACAAATTGAAGACTACCCTTACAACCAAATGGGGAACCTTCACCTACAAGAGAATGCCATTCGAACTAACTAATGCAGGAGCTACATTTTAGCGTGCCATGGATGAAGTCTTCAAGGGATTGATCAATAGATGTATAGTTATTTACATGGATGATTTGACTATATTTTCAAAGGATCAAACTACACATATTGCTGATTTGAGACAAGTGTTCAATAGGTTTCATAAAGAGGACATATCTCTTAATCCCAAAAAGTGTTTGTAGGGGGTCACTAAAGGAAAACTCTTAGGTCATATTATCTTGGAGGCTGGCATCTCCATCAATCCTAATAGTGTTGAGGCTATTTTAAAGTTTCAGCCTTGAATAGTCAAAAGGAACTCAACTCTTTCTTTGGGAAGATAAATTTTGTTTGAAAATTCATAAGTAGGTTTGCAGAGATTGTCTGTCCACTTAATAACTTGCTTAAGAAAGGAGCTAAGATAGAATGGCCCCCTAAAGTTAAGAGATCATTTGAAGATATTAAGGTAGCCATTTCCATGGCTTTAGTATTGGTCAGTCCTGATTACAACCTTCTCTTCAAGATATATTCCTTTGCTTTAGAGCATTCATGTGAAGGGGTTTTGATTCAAAAGAAGAAGGAAGATGAAAGACCTATTGCTTTTATGAGTTGCCCATTGAGGAATGCCGAGTTAAATTATTCTAATCTTGACAAATAGTATTTTGCTTTGGTTAAAGTAGTGAAGAAATTTTGCCATTACATATTGAGAAGTAAGGTGTATGCTATTGTACCTAACCCAATAGTAAAGACATTGTTGATGCAAAATGAACTTGGTGAAAGACAAGGTAAATGGATGGCAATACTTCAAGAGTTTGACATAGAGATCCAAACTATGAAATTAGTCAGAGGTCAAGGATTGTCTAGGATGATAGCTAATAACTAGGATGGGAATGAAAAGGAGTTCAAGCTTGATAGTGAAACAAAAAAGGATGACCAAAAGAAAATTATAGTTTCTCAAGTTGATATTGGCCAAGGTGTAGTGACAGACGTCTAGTACCAAGACATTGTTTATTACCTCCTATAGAATTGATGCCTAAGTTTGATGAATAGCTCACAACATAGAGGTCTTAAATGAAATGTGAGTCCTATATGCTACACGAAAACACATTTTACAAAAGGAGCTATGAAGGGATATACTTAAAATGCCTTGGATGTGAAGAAGTGAAGGAAGTCCTAGAACAATTTCATGACAAATATGGTATAGGGCATGGTTCAGTAGAAGCGATGACTCATATGATTTTGAGGTCAAGATATTATTGGCCCACATTGTTTAAGGATACTTTTGAGCATGTCCACTCTTGTCATGTATGTCAAACAATTGTAAATGAAGAAAGAAACTTGACAATGCCATTGCAACTATATATGAGATATGTCCTTTCACAAAGTGGGGCCTAGATTTCATTGGTTTGGTTAACCCACCATCATTGATTGGACACACCTACATTCTTATGACCATAGATTACTGCACAAGATGGATAGAAGAAAAAACTAATAGAAATTGTATGGCCAAGGTGGTAATAGATTTCATGGAGGACCACATTGTCACCAGATTTGGAATACCATTTGCTCTTGTGTGCGATAACGAGTCTTCTTTCACATCAATATTTCTGACTCAATAGGTATTTGAGAATAAATTTATTATCAATTTTTCTTCAAATTACTACCCACAAGGAATTGAAATAGTAGAATCTATGAATAAGAATGTGATTACAGTAATAAAAAGATTGTTGAAGGAGAACCCCAGAGACTGGCATACACAATTGAAATATGTCTTATGGATGGATCAAGTAAGGGTCAAGAATGCTTTGGGGACTTCCTCACATTTGCTTGTCTATGGACAAGAGCCAATATTTCCTCTTAACCTTAGAATTCCTATTCTAAAGTTCATGAGTGGATATGCTAAAGATGCTTATAAAGTACAAATTAGATTGATCAATCTTTTGGAGGTGGATGAAAAATGCATAGCTACATTGGAGCACATGGCTAAACATCAAGTTGTTGTGAAAAGATGGTTAAACAAGAGAGAAAAAATAAATCATTCAAGATTTTTGACCTTGTTCTATTGTGGGATAAGGTGAAATAAAATTCTGGTAGTCATGCCAAGTTTCAACACTTGTGGATGGGTCCTTATTAGATTGTAGAAATCCTTAAAGAAAATACTTTTAGGCTTAGTTCCTTATAGGGGGGATTTCTTCCCTTGCTCATAAATGGGAAATTTCTAAAGCACTATTTTCAAGCCTAATACACAAAAAATTAGTTAGATTTTATTCCTACAAGTAGTTAGGTTTTTATTTTTTGCAAGTGTGTTTGTTTTCTGCAAGTCTGTTTCACTTTCATGTTGTGTGTTTGCTTTCAATTGTGTGTTTTGTGTTCAAAGTTGTGTTAGTCCCTAGGGGTAAGGTGTACTTAATATATATATTTTTAAATCTTGTGATATTTCATTAACCACTCTTGGGTTTTGATTTCAGGAAGAGATATTTCTTTGTTAAAATATATGGACAATTGTGTGTTTTATACCAACTGAGAATGGACATTTCTTGCAGAAATTGGAGACCTTCTATCCTAAGTTCAAGGTTTTTAAACCAATGAGCTCTTGACACTCTGAAAATTTAAGAATCAATCATCCTAGGTGTTGTCTAATCAAGGTCACTAGTAGCAAGGGATGATTCAAACTCCAAGTGGTTCACACAAGAGGGTTCTTCTCGAAGGGTTATTAAGATCATTGTTTGGCATGAGAGTTTCTAAAAGTTCTAAAAGAGGAATGCAAGGAATGTTCACAAAAGATCAAATCTAAGAAACAACACTGATGTCCTAGCTACATAGTCAGGATATAGAACAAAAAAGAAAAAAAGGGGGGGAAAAGAAAAAAAAAAGAAAATGAAAGAAAAACATGGTGTTAAGACTGAAGGATTCTAAAGATCTGAAATGGCAAAATGATATGTGTTCAAAGAAAAGTATCTTGTATCTAAAACATTGCTCCATCAAAACTACATGGAGAAATTATTCAAAATTTCTAGAAAATTAAAAAAATGTGGTAGCTTGCTAAGAGCCCTTGAACTAATTATCTCATCTGGTTAAGCAAATGATCGATGAATAGCCTTTGTAGAGATTCTAAATGAATGAGCCAGGAAGAGTGGAAGATTATTTTTGAGTTATTAGAAAACTTTAATAGATTTCATCTTGAGAGGTTGAAGGAAATGAATACACCAATCACACACTAAGCTTGGAGGTTTTGAATTTTGGAGTTTTGATTGCAAAGTCGTCTGAGATATGCTTAAGGTGTTTGAAGTTTGGTTGATGTTTGACACATGTTGAAAGGATATTTTCTTTTGGAGAAATGCCTTTATCATTTCTTCCTTTTTTTGGGGTTATTTGTTGTGGTTCCACAACACACACTCCATTCCCTACTCTAGAATGGGGACCCCCTAAATTTTTTCAGACTCTTGAACACATAGTTTGGGATTCAAGAAAGTGTTGAGTCAAAAATAAAAAACTCAAAAAAATAAAAAATAAAATAAAAATAAATAAAAAATTAAAAAAATTTAAAATTTAAAATAAAAATTTAAAAATTTAAAAAAAAAAAAAAAAGAAAAAAGAAAAAATCAAAATAGATAGAAAATAGATTTTTTAAAAATAAATAAAAGCACCCAAATTGGGTATTTCATTTTTATTCTTTATGTTTATTTTTTGTTAAATTTAAGGCTTTTGTATTTTATTTACAAGTCTTTATTATTTTGAACTAATAAACATTTTTTCTCACACCATGTAGATCAAAGATTGAATGGCATCCACATCCAAAATGGCACCCAAGCCTATCATATTCAAGTTTCAAGGTATACCATCAAAATAAAGATTCCATGATGATGATGATGTATAAATTAGAGATACTAATTTGGGGCATACTGACTTAAGGGGATTCCTTAGGATCTACAACAAACCAATGAAGAGATATGCACTAGTATCCTCACTGATACGTTCCAAGTTGTATTAGACTTGTGACCCAACAATATTGAAAGTGTCTTCCATCTCCCAAGGGTGGATCAATTCATTATATTCTCCTATGAAGTGGTAGAGAGATGGTACAAGGAACACCAGAAAGAGGTGATGGAAATCATCCAATCCTCTTACCTCATCAAGAAGACTCCTTCTAGCAGGATCAGAGGGAAGGTGGACATGACTAGGGGATACATGAAGGAACATATTGGTTATTCCATCATTCTTTTAAGAAGAGTCATGGTTCTACCCATGATTGGCCACCTCAATGCTTTCATGGTCAATTTCATTAAGACAATCAAGATGGCAAGGATGCCTCTAGACTAGGCTACCACACTAAGTGAGAACTTGTGTGAGAAATTGGGAGCTATGAAGGAGAAGAAGAAGTTCTATATGACTTCTTACATGGTGTATCTACTTGCAACAAGAGCCACAAACTATCCTAGTTTTTATAGGAAAGGTAGTATGTAGGATCCTAATTCCTAGCCCTACATTGTATACCCTTAACTAGTGAGGAAGAAGCTTTTTGTGTAGAGCAAGGAATACAAAATAATTAACGATGCATTCATCTTTGTAGTCATTTGATTCATCAAAGGTTATTATGCAAAGAGGTTATTCAAATAATCAAAAGCACGGATAATAGCTCTTAGGGCCTACTTCATCTAGTTCAAGATATTCACATATTTGTCGGTAGCTAGTGCTACTATCAACCCCAAGAAGCTCCCTAAATATCCATGTGATAAGTTAGTGTTATTAGAGATCTCTTGGTAGATTGAGTCTGCATATGAGAGGGTCAAGAGACAAAGGAGACCCTATTAGACATGGCCCCTTGGGATTGGACAATATCAGGTAAAATGGAAATAGGATATTCCATCTTCCAAGTGGGAATGGGAGAATTATCCAATTGAGTATAACTCCCCTGGGCTCTATTTTGATAACATCGAGAGAGTGGAAAGTTTGGCTAGCAAGGAGTTCCATCATAAAGATGCCATAGAAAATCATTGGATGAATGCCACAAATGACTATGATGTCTGCATAAGGGACTATTGTAGGATGACTTTGTATCTAGCAAAGAGGGCCCTCAAGCTCAATATCTTAGAGGAAATAAGGCAACAAGATTCATGGGAGCTATTGCACCCCCTATTCAACTTGGATAAAATAGGGGAGAGGTCCATCATGAATGCCGAGATTGATAAGGAGGAGGGTAATGATATTAATCATCAAGCAAGACACATTGTCAAAATGACCAAGGATTGAATCAAGAAGCCTTTTTAGCTTGATCTAATACCTCATATGGTTATCTTCCACACTCAAGCCCACCCTAAGAGAGGTAGAGGGAGGAAAGTGACAATTCCTACCTTTGCAACCCAGTCTCCTATCTAGAGCAAAATAGTATACCAACTTGACCACCTAGTTGGATACTACCATCCTCTAGAGAGGAAAGGAAAGAACAAGAGGAAGAGGGCCTCCACTCAAAGAATTTAGATAGAACAGGGTGAAGCACATGTACCTTCCTAGCAGCAGGAAGATGTGTAATGGTTTGAGGATACTGGAGCTTCCCAAGTTTAAGATGACCCTCAGTTGCCTCCTTTTGTGCCTAGCCAATCAGAAGAGAGGGAGATTCAACAAGTTCCTATTCCTCCTTCGCAAGAAGACCCATCATCCATTTCTAGCTCCACAAAACCAAAGAGGATCAAAATATAAATGAAGAAAAGACAAAGGGTGACTAGAAAAATGGTGTCTTGTCCTTTTGTTCCTAAAACCATTCTAGAAGGGGAAGAGGAGGAAGAAGAGGAGACAAATGAAGAAGAGTAGTTACCTCTATAGAAAATAACTCGACTGGCTAGAGCTATGGAATAGGAAAAGAGGAAAAGTACTATAGGTGTATTTCCATCCACCCTAGTAGGGCCCTTGGAAGTCTCTTCTTTAGAAGATGAAGTAAAACAGTTGGTGGATGAACAACATGAAGAGGGAGATGATGGTTTCAAAATGTGGATTTTGATTTTATGCCCATTGGCACACAATTAGTTGGGGATAAGACTAGGGATACCCCAATAGGTGAACCTCAACAAGAAGATTGGATGCAGATGCTACCAAATTCATAGGGTCCTAATCTTACTCCTCCATCTCCACCATAAGTCATGGTGGTAGATAAGGGCTCAGTCACCCCTCCACCCCAAAGTTCAAAAAAGGAACAAGTTTAGAAGGAACCATCATGAGAAGAGGAAATTTAACAAATGGCCACCGATGAAGTGTCAAGGGAGGAACAAATGGTGGAATATTCTCAACCACCTTCTCAAGACACTAAGGTGAAAACTATTAGCTCTACTAAAATAGAGGTTGTTGAAGAGGAGCCCTTGCAACAAGAGAGAACTCCAAGGAGTGATAAGGGGAAGGAGGTAGTAGAACACACCCCTTCATCTTCAAGAAGGAGTTCTTTAGATGAGCGCACCCCAAGGTGGCTCCAAAAGGAAGTAATGAGGGGTACTAGGCCTAAATTTTGTGCTTCAAAGGAAGACATTTTTGAGATTGTGGAGATTTTGAATATGCTTGAATCTCTAACACATGAGGTAGTACCATTGGTATTTGTCACTAGTACATGGAACCAAGAATTATTTGCACAAGTGGTTGTCCCTCTTGAAGATGCAAACTTAAAAAGCCTTGGTCCCAAGGATTATTATCTCAAGGAGACCATTCTAGGGAGACCTACATGGGATATAGCCTGATTAATGTTGACCATGGGAATAAAAGAAGTCTTAAAGAACATAGGACAAGATGAAGTTGAACTCCAAATGCTTTGAAGGAAAATTGAGATCCTAAAGGGATATTTGGGCAAAGTGGTTGGACCTCTTGATTCTAAGCACCCTAAGGACACATTGAAATTTGTTCTTAGAGAAGGGGGAGTGATGCATATGGATCCATTTTTGAAAACCTATCAGCAGTGGTAGGAGAGTTTTGAGGAGAAAGGTATCTTCATTATCATAGGAATTTTGAAGTTTCTACATGCTATGCAAGAGAATGTGAATAAAATCATAGCAATTTTAAATCAAGGCTTTAGTATCATGGATGAAGTGAGAGCCTAGAGTAAGGATTTGCAAACTCTACAAGCCATAAAATGGCAAAGGTACCATATTTTTATTGATGTATATATAGTAGAAGAATGAGATATGATTGATAATTAGATAGAGAAAGTAATGGATAGCAATAAAGTAATGGAAACATTACATGAGGAGATGGCTCAAGGACCAAGCCTAAGAGAAAATTTTGGAAGTAGAGAAACACTATAGCGATGCATGCTTGGATATTTTTGAAGATGAGGAATGAGAGAAATTTTTGCCTATAGACATAGTGGTAGATAATTTCAAGAAGATTTTTATGGAAGCCGCTGATGATGAAGACATGTAACAAGCCTTAAAAACTGAAGAAGCATTGTTAGAATTGGATACCAATCTTGAGGATTTTGCTGACACCTGAATTGAGGTAGACAATTATAGAAAAAAGGTGAAGGACAAATATGAGGCTTTAGATTTACTAGATGTGGCCAAAATTACTGAGATCATAGAGAAATTCAAGGGAAAACATCCAAACATCCAAACCCCCCTTTGTTAGCGTAAGAATTCATACTAGTTGCATTGTTAATTTGCATTCATCAAGAAACATAAAAAATACAAAAATTTAGTTCTTTTAGTGTTATTCTGACATAGCATGCAAATTCTTGATCTCATTTTGAAATCAAAATGAACTAGAAAAGGCCTCCTTGTGAACAATCACATTTATCTTCAACTGAAAAGATTTTGGCACATTGCAAGACAACTCAAAACCTTGGAGTTCATTCACAAAATTAGCTTTTCAAGAGAGGAATTCACAAGAATTCCTGCCATTTAGCATCATGCACAACAATAGGTCAACAATTCTTTGCTTGAATTCCTCAAAATAAGCATCCATGAAATTCTCAAAATTTACTTCTACTTGAGTAATGTATTCTCTTACCTATCTAGTCATTGTTTTTTTATTCCCAAACAAAATCATTAACACTACAAAAATATTTCTCAATAGAAAAGAAAATGCATACAATGAGGGTATTGGAAATATAATAGGAATAACTAGGAGGGGAGGGGTGAATTAGTTACTACTAAAATAAATCCCATATTCCTTAGATGTCAGTACAAAATGCAAACTTAAGACTGAATATTGCTAAAGCTTGATAAACACATACAAAATGTTGTAACTCGGTAAATACTTGACATATAAACTCTAGATGTTATAGTGATTACCATTACTTTAACTGAGTTGCAAACACATAAAATAACATGAACACATTTGACCCTAGGATTTAATGTGGAACCCCAATTTGGGAAAAACTACCAAATGTAGCTAGTTATTGTTTTCACTCTTCTAAAGTGAGCCCTATTAGGAGCCAACTCTATTAAAGGTTACAAAACACATTGTTAGGTGTGACCCTCTTAAAGGATTTAATCACCCTATTAGGAGTGGCCTTGTTAGAGGTCTTTAACCAATTCAATAGAACTAACACCTTGTTAGAGGATTTGCAAATAACTATTAGGCCAACTCTATTAAGAGATTTAGATCACTACTATAATGGTTAGAGAGTAACAATGAGATGACCTGATTTGAATGCAATTGAATTGCTGATTATAGATCTCTATTATGGATTGTATTTGATCCTTCCTAATTGAATATAGATTTTTTGCTTCACAATAATATTCTATTTATCATTTAAATTTGCTTTCTCTTCTCATCTTCAATAACATATTCATGCTTTTACATCCACATCATCACACTTTGACATCACAACTTGACCTTATATTTATATCTTCCACTTTGTCAAGTTGGCTTAAATACAACATATAATAATTAATATTCATCACCTTAGTTAGCTAGAATCAATAGATAAATCAATTAAGCTTAATATATCAAAATAAGAAAATCCTTTATTACTTGATCTAGCTTAGTAGAAACTAGCTCATAAATGATTTCCTTTGTTAACCAATAGAATCTCGATTAATACTGTAAACTCACAAAAATCCTTTGGCAATCAAGTGAGCTTGGTTAGCACTAGTTCCATCCAACTTTCTTTCATTACTCGAGTGAGCTTAGTTAACACTCACTTTCTACTTACTTTTCCTTTGATGCCCAAGTGAACTTGGTAAACACTGCCTTCTGAACTAGGTAACCATAGGAATGCTCAGTAGACATAGAAAACTATCTTCACTACCCGAGTGATCTTAGCATACATTGACTGATAATGATATGAAATTTGTGTAACATCAAAGATAAGATGTAATGAATCAATTTTATCCTACAAATGGATCCAAACTTACACATTTAATTCTTTTCTTTTTGGATAGATAATAGATTCTCTTCTAGTTGCACTCTTTGCACCTTGGAAAGATCATATTCATGATCTTTCATTAGTATCTTCCATGCTTGATCCATTTCCATACATGACACACTATTTAATCTACTTCACTTGTAAAACTTGTGAGTTATAATCCTCATTTCAAATTCAATTAGTAGATTAGAAATTTTTGTAATGGACAAACCTCATCCATTCCACTTGACACCTATGACTACCTCAATTTCCTCTCAAATTAGGCATCACATGCTTTTCTTCTTATCTAGGGTTGGATAGCCTATAAGTCTATGAATCATTTTCTTTTTTATCTCCATGATCCAATTCTACAACTAATACTTCATATCATGGATTTTTCTCAAAACAATTTTAATCCATTCGATCTTGAAATTTCTTAGAAAATCTAGGGCACAAGTTAACCCTTTTCCTTTCAACAACTTCAAATTCATCCTTCAAGATTCTTTCATTACACAACTTTGGATATGCTTCTCTTATCTCATACCCTCCTACTCTTCAATATTACACATGTAATAGCTCCTAATATCATGAATCATGATAACTTTGGGTAGTATTGAGGATAATGGTGTTAGTGTAGTTTTTTATTTTTCCTATTTTGATAGGTTTTTCCTACACTTTTAATAATCTCGCTTAGGTTAATAAAGCATGTCTTATTAGGTGAATGGTTGTGAGGTGTCACCTTCCTACATGTGAGCATCCATTAGCTATCTTGGGAAGATACTTTGCTATCTTTAGTTCGATAGATGGTTGCTCCTCATTGGTTGGTGTTGACACCTCCTCCCTCTTCCTAGCCTATATAAGCATGCTACCTGGCTTGTATTTGCATCTCTTGTTTTTGCATCCTCCTAATGCTATTTTGCTTCCAGCATTTGCATTACTCTCTTGGAGACTAACTCTATGATGCTATTTTGATTTTGTATCATTTGCATTCATAGTTTAGATATTTACTCTTTGCACTAGTTTTCTGGGTTATTAATCTTTTCAGATTCTAACATGATATCAGAGCTTTTCTATGTGCAAGAGTAGATTTTAGTTTCCTTATTTGAGAGATTTGGGGGGGGCAAATAAACTTTATTGTAGTTTTTTGAAAAAAGAAGTATGATCTTCTCTTGCATCTTTGGATGATCCTGAGAATCAGAAAAGTTTTGACAAAAACAGTTTTTTTCTGGGGTTTCAATCTCAAATCTGACAACCAACTTGCATATTTGGAGTTTTTAATCAGTTTTGCAGGTTCCAGCATGCCATTGATGGACTTAAGAAGCTGATCCAGCATTTGCATGTCAAATTTTGGTTGCTGGGGTCGTTTTCTGATTTTTGGAGCCGTTTTTTACTGTTAAAAGCGTCTGATTTACACTACAACAACATCTTTTGTTCATCAGCAAGAAAAACGCTTTCTGGGTTTTGTTCGCAGCCTCAAAAAACCATCTGGGTATCTTTTAGATTTTGCATGCAAGCTGTATATTTTTCAAGATCGAGCATGCAAAGCTACAGCCATACCCCTCTCCGTTGGCAGCCGCAGATTTGAATGCAGTTTTCAAATGTCTCGTTCTTGCTCATACGAACTTCAATTTTGATGATTCTTGTTATGAACTTGGCTATTTTTTTGTGCTCTATCCACTAGTGGAGTTATTTTTTGATTTTCATGCATGAATTCTTCAGAAATTGCAAATTCTTAGCCGTGACTGTGCACAGTTCTCATTTTGGAAACTTCGGAGGATCATAACTTTCTCATACGACCTCGTATCGAGGCGATTCTTTTTTTGAAAGTGCATGATTTTTCGAGTAGATCACAGTGGTGTTGTTTGTTTCCTAGATTATTGTGCCCAAGTTTCACTTTTAGCATATGCTCTTCATGAGGGTTTGTAATGCATTGAAATCAAGACCACTAAGTATCTCTCTCTAGTGGTAGTTGTAAATGCACTAAAATAAAGTGCCAAATCATATTTCTTTGGGGGGGGTTCTTTGATTGAGTAAAAAGGGGGGGGGCATTTTCGTGGCTGGGTTCTCTTCTTTTTAGCATTTCTTTGCATTTCTTCATCATGGATCAAACAAATATGCCCATCCTAACTCCATACAATT
The DNA here is from genome assembly GCA_028749045.1 of Cupressus sempervirens. Classification (NCBI taxonomy): domain Eukaryota; kingdom Viridiplantae; phylum Streptophyta; class Pinopsida; order Cupressales; family Cupressaceae; genus Cupressus; species Cupressus sempervirens. The sequence continues at coordinate 819,979,739 of CM053783.1, forward strand.
ACTTTGAGTGGAAATCACGCATGACAATTCACTTAAGGAAAGCTGGATTAAATAGGATAACTATCAGACTTGAAACTGAACCTGCTAAAGATGAAGATAAGCCTAAGTGGTTTAACAAATGTGATGAGGCATTTGGAACATTGTGTTTGTCTGTTTCTCCTGACTTGCTATTTCACATTGAGTCTTTGGATACACCAAATGAAGTATGGACAAAGCTAGAAACACTATTTGGCACACAAGATTCAATGAGAGGTCATATGTTGGAAAATGAATTAATTAGTTTGAGTCCAGGCAATTTCAACACAATCCAAGATTTCTTCACCAAATTGAAATCACTAAGGCTACAGTTAAAACAATGTGGAATTGAAAAGAAAGATGAACAATTGATTCTTAGTATTCTCTCTAAGCTAAGTTCAGAATATTCTGTGTTTGTCTCTACTTTCTATGCTACTAAGGGTGCACTTGGTACTCAATTCACCATGCCATCTTTAGATGATTTTGCTGTCAATCTCACTCGAGAACAGGACAAGCTAATCCAGATGGGCATTCTTAAGTCCTCTAAGTCACATGCCTTGGCTGCCAACCAAGGCACAAAAGAACAACAAGGACAAAGTAGTAACAACAATAGTAAGGATAAGAAACAAAAGAATAGCGAGGAGAAGAAGGATCAGATATCGATTTCTTCAAAAGCAACTATTGATACACCATCTTCCAAGGGCAATAAGCCTAAGAAAGAAAAGGTCAAATGTGCCTATTGTAAAAGACCTGGTCATGATGAACATAAATGTTTGCAGAAACAACTTGATCACTTGACATACATTCTTGAGAAGAATAATATCAGTGTTCCTGAGTCTATCAAACAAAGTTCTAATGAAGGGTCTAACAAAGAAAAAGAAAACAGCAAGGGGAAAGGAAAGGGCAAGGCCCTTTTTGCAGTTGCTTCCTCACCATCCACTTGGATTCTTGATTCGGGTGCTTCACACCACATGGCTTCATCTAAGGAAGAACTTGCATCCTTGGAGCCGTGTACTATGCCTTCTATTTTGATGGGTGATAACACTCCTATTGAGGTGTGTGGGAGAGGGTCTGTTGATGTGGGGGTTGGCACATTCCATGATGTTCCTTGTGTACCCTCATTGTCAACTAATCTCCTATCGGTATATCAGATCACTCACACAGGTTCAAGCAAGCGGGTTGAGTTCATTCCTGATTCAGTGGAGATATGTGAGTTGCACAATGATTCTACAGTTGCAGTTGGGAGAGCAGATCATCAGTCACGACTCTATATGTTTTCTCACTTTGTTCCTGATCCTCCTTTGACTGTTTCACTCATTCACTCTAATGATGTGAGCAGATTATGGCATGAGCAGTTTGGCCATCTTAACTTCCACTACTTGCATCAGCTTAACCAACAGAGCATGGTCACAGGGTTGCCTTCTACTTTGACATTGGAGTCACTTGAAATACATGATGGGTCAGATTCACTTGAGCAGTCTTCTACCTCCACTTTTGATGTAGAGAGTGATTCAAAGGACTCACCTCCTTCCTCTCCTAGTCATTATTCATAGGTTGATGATTCTCCTCTAGATTCTCCATCGTCCGGTCCACTTTGGGCTAGACAGACCTTGCAGTTTACAGGTGATTGGGTTGGGGATCCATCAGACACCAAGAAGACTCGTTCACAATTCCAGGATGCTCTACATATCTTCATTGCTACTGCCTCAAATCCACAGTCCTTTCATGAGGCTTCTGGTATTTTTGAGTGGGATACAGCTATGCAGGAAGAGTATAGTTCCTTGATGAGGAACCACACTTGGGATCTTGTCCTTTTTCCTAAGGGAAGAAAACTTGTTCGATGCAAGTGGATCTACCGGACAAAATTTGCAAGCTTTGCTGGAGGTGCAGGATGCTACATCTTTTGGGGGGGCCTCTTCCTCTCACTTGGAGTCCTAATTTTCTTTGGGGAGTCTCTTTTCTCTCTCTTTTGGGGGAATTTTATGTACATGGGTACCTCATCAGGCTTGACTTGCCGGGACCCATTTCTACATCCACCTAAGCTTCACTTATGGGGGGGTGTTAGTGTAGTTTTTTATTTTTCCTATTTTGATAGGTTTTTCCTACACTTTTAATAATCTCGCTTAGGTTAATAAAGCATGTCTTATTAGGTGAATGGTTGTGAGGTGTCACCTTCCTACATGTGAGCATCCATTAGCTATCTTGGGAAGATACTTTGCTATCTTTAGTCCGATAGATGGTTGCTCCTCATTGGTTGGTGTTGACACCTCCTCCCTCTTCCTAGCCTATATAAGCACGCTACCTGGCTTGTATTTGCATCTCTTGTTTTTGCATCCTCCTAATGCTATTTTGCTTCCAGCATTTGCATTACTCTCTTGGAGACTAACTCTATGATGCTATTTTGATTTTGTATCATTTGCATTCATAGTTTAGATATTTACTCTTTGCACTAGTTTTCTGGGTTATTAATCTTTTCAGATTCTAACAAATGGACCCATTGAATCTCCTTCCATTGCAATTTATTGAATATCATGAAACTTTGGTGGAGGACAAGCATCACTCTATAGCAACTGAATTCTAGAAAAACCTTGGCTCATTCTAGTGGTAGATAAAGCTCCCATATTCTCTATTTGGGTTTAAAGTCTCTATTTTCTCCTCTAAATTACTTAATACTATCCAGATCTTCACTTGCTCAAGTTTCTCATTCAAATTGCTCTTGAAATCTTTTGCTCATCGCTCAAATTGACAAATTTCTCTATGCTCTTGAAATCTACATGCAATGTATGAGATGATGTCTTCAAAATTTTATATACACCTTCTTTTGATTGAATTAGGGTCTACATTAATGTTGTGTACTCAAGTAGGTGGAAACCAATTGTCTTGGTTGAATTTGATGCCTTTGTACTAGGTATTTGTTTTATAGCTCGGTCTCTTCTATATCACTCAGCCTCTACCATTTCATTTGGTCTCTCCCATTTTACTTAGTTGCTACCACTTTACTCAGTCTATACCACTTTACCTCTAAATTTCTTTGTCCATTTTGTAATGCTCAATCAACATAGACAATTTTATTGATGTTTGACAACCCTTCATAAATCTATTGTTATGCATCTTTATGTATACAAATATGAACTTTGGCACATTTCATGTAAGGAACTAATGTATGATACATCTATTAAATATGTATTTCAATGCATACCTTTCTTGCTCACTTTGAGATGTCATGATCACCTTCTCTATTGGATTGGGTGACCTAAACTCCATTTTCTCCACTATTTATATCTTCTACTTTCTTACTCCATTTTTTATTCATCTCCTTAATTTGTTCAATGTCAACTTTTCCTTTTCCTTTGTCATTTTCTTGATTTTATGAATGTACTTAAGTCTTGCAATTCTTGTTTAAATGTGCAAACTTGTGAGTTTTGGTACATGCATTGTTACCTGCATAATTTTTCCTATGATTTATCCAATAAGTTTTTGTCTAGACTTGCATTCATTTTATTTATGCCCATACTTTTGATAGTTATATCAATATGCTTCAAATCTATGTGTAGTAGATGTATTCCTCATTCTTGACCTACACTCATGTATTTTGTGTCCTTGTTTCTTGTAGTAAAAATAGTAACTAGTAAACTTAGGTTTAGGATTTTGCATACCATGTTTGCTTCAAAAAATGGTTGCAGTATGACCAAGTTTTCCACAATGATAGCACGTTGGTTTGTCCTTTGACTTTTCATTCCTCAACTCTCCATTCTTGGAGGATTTTCCTTGCTCAATGTATGAATGTCCTAATCCATAAAAAATGCTAGATGACTTCATAAGTTCTTCAAAGTATTTGATTGCTTCTTTTGGTTTGTTGAATCTCTCCATAGATTCTTTCTCATTTTTTAGTTCATTCTTAACTATATCCATCTATGATTTGATATTTGCAATTTCCACATCCTTGAGATTCAATTCCTCATTTGCAAGCATCAGTTGATTCATCATTTCAAATTGAGTTTTTGTAAGCTTTTGCACATTTGATATCCTATCTTCAAGTCTAGTAGCCATTACCCTTTATTCTTCTTCAACCATAGTCCTATCTTCTTTATCTTTCTTATTTTTCTTAGTTACTTCACATAATCTTACTGATTGGATTTCATGTTCTCCTTTAATCCTCTTATTTCTTCATTTGGGAGTTTGTTCTTTTCATATAAATCTATAAATGCTTTGCCATTTGGATTGATTAATTCATATAGTCCTTTAGTCTCCACTTCTTCATAGGAATTTTTTTAATCCTAGATAGCCAATTCCTTTACTCTTTTCAGGGTTTCTCAAGTTTTTATAGTATGAATTGTATATCAATCACCTAATTATCAATAACTTTATCTAGTTTAAAATCCTCCATATCTAAGAGAATAAGCTTCTCTTATAGAACCAATGATCTGATACCAATTATTGATTTATGGAAGTATAAACATGATAAAAAGATATGTAGATGGAAGGGGGTGAATTAGAATCTTAAGCACTTTTACTTTTCACAATTTCATTAACACATTCTTCAATTGTCTTGTGTATTTAAAACTTGTAATAATAAACTTGTTTTAACATGTAAATCTGATCTATCACATGCATGAGAATAAAAACATAACACAATATTTGTTACCCATAAACCTTCCAAGGTGAAGGTAAAACTAGGGTAGGGATGACACCCACAAATCTTCACTACTATAGTTATAAAGTTAACTTGTTAGGGTTACAATTTTTTATCATAAACTATGATCTACCCTATGAGGGATCTTACCTATTAAAAGCATTTGAGACTACTAGATCTCACCTAGTTAGAGGATTTAACACTTACAATAAAGTAAGGAATTTGTTAGGAGATTTACAAAGATCTACTAAGATCACTTTGTTAAGAGATTTACCTTAATTCAAATTGGTTAGAACTAATTTAATACTTGACTCTTAGTATACTTTGTAATCTTATTTTGATTCTTCTCCTTGCTAACTAATCCTCTCTTCTGATCTAATAATTATTTTCTTCCCCTTCACTACTCTAATTAGGCCACTTGTTATGTTACAAGGTAACAAAGCACTTTCACTAATTTTTGATTTGATCTCAATCTTTCACTTCACTACTTGTAATATACCCCATGTTATCCTACACATTATTCTCCTCTCATATCCATAATAATTATCACCACCACACGATCTAGTTTAAGATCTTCTCTATTTAAAGAGTTTCATAAAGAGTTTTCTAAATACTTCCATATTTTTCCTCTTGATTAGAATTGTTGATCACAAGACATAGAGATCTATGATTTATGTCTTTAACATGTAAAAACATTTGTAATAACCTCTACATATATTAGATGTTTCTTCCATGTTAGCTCAAAAATTATCTACCTCAAACTATGTTTCATTCTTGACTTTTATGTAAATCCTACATTTCTCATACATTACTATTTTTTGATACTTGATATTTTTGTTCCTCAGTATGTATTGTGCTCAACACATACTATGTAACTCGATACTTGTATGCTTAAAAATTCTCAATCGATGTTGAGATCAACTTTTATATAAAATACTTAGTGATCATACACTTACTCAACTTCTATAGAGCTTGGTACATACATACTTATATACATTACTTGGCCCATATGGAGTAGCTAGGTCATAGTGATGACCATATAACTCTACCTTGTAAGTGACTAAGTGTTTGACACTAATAGACAACAATAGTTATAGATAGCAACAAAAAGCTTATAAGACTATTAAGTCTACCTTTGTAAAAGGATTTGACCTCACAATTAAGTGAGTACTTTTTTAGGAGATTTACAATAGGCCTATTAGAAACACTCTATTAATAAATTCACCTAATATGCTTGTTACAATGTAACAATACCAGTGATCATTATGTTTGCACTAGTATGTTGATAATAGATCTTCTCTAACCAAACTATAATTACCTTACTGTGATTGATTTACAATATCTCTTCACTACACTACTTGGTCACCTTACTCCTTCTCAACTTTTGAATTCTCCTTCAGCTTTGCATACATGCATTCCTTTATCTCACAACCAAAATTATGGTATGAAACCCTTCTTTTTAGCCATCTTACAAAGCTTCTAGATTGTAATCAATGATCCATATTCGTCATTTTTTCCATTTAGCCTTTCTAATCATCTAATTTTTCCATCATAATACAAAGGGATTAATGATGCATAATCACATGCATAATTACCTCTTTGAATAGCTCCTCAAAAATTAGAAACATGATTCATGCTTGGACAAATAGTTTAAATAAAATTTTGTGTCATTCCAAACTCATATACTCAAACTATGTAACTCAACACATATTATCTCTAATGCTTGGCCATGCTTGGTTCTTCATGTTTTCCCTCAACATGAACAATGCTTGGTTTAAACTATTTTATATTTTCATTTCTTGGCTCATATCTTGCACTTAGATTTCTAGGCAACAACAAAAATGTTCAATGACTGCTCATGTGCTCAAAAACTATTTTTTTTTGACACATACTAAACTTGTATACCTTTTTCTCTTTATTGTTCATATTGTGGCTTGGTCATAGTGTTGACCGACCAACTTTGCCTTGTGAATAACTAAGTGTTTTGCACTAATAGAAAATACTAGGATTTCCTTTAGAGTCAATAATCTCCACTTGTGGCATTAGTGGAAAAATATTTATCATGCTAAAAAATATGACATAAAAGAAAAAACTTCAAAATTTTCAACTCCCCCTTAGGTTGTACTCCATTCCTATAGCTCATTTATCATGTATGGCATTGAAACTTACATTAGAAAAATCTTTTCCAAGATCTTTTGATTTTGTCTCTATCTACTTATTACTCCAATGTATTTCCCCCTTTATACTCATACTTGATCATATATACATTTTCCCCCTTTTTTTGTGACTTATTCTATGTAGTGACATTAAATTGTACACCAGGGATTATACCAAACCCATTCAAAAATGGGTGGTGAAATCTCATGACAATAGCCATTGTTTTATCCCAGGTACTCTTGTGTGTCTAGATAACTTGTCTCTTAGTCTCTAATCTAGCTACAAGACCCACCATGTTGTATGCTATAGATAATTGTTGACTCTATATTAGGTCCTTAGCAACCTATAAATGTCTTTGCATCACCTCCAAATGAGTTGATAAAAATCTTATATACATGTCATCTCATTTATGATGTTGCACTACTCATGCAATAAATTTGACTACTTACCCTACAAAAATATTATCTTTGAAAAATATATTGAACTAGAACTAGGAATTGTGTTCATATCTTGACCACAGTTTAATAGATCTTCATCAATTTTGTAAATCTAGGGACATTACATATCTTTGCAAAAAATGTATTTATATTATTTACTAATTTCTCCAAATTAGTAATTAGAGTGGATATTTTAACCTTCTTAACTACAATATCAATTGCAACCTTCTCCAATACTCTATTCTCAAACTTCCTTTCTCATCAGTGCATGGATTTCTCTTGTATATACATGTCTTGGCCATTAAGCTTCTCCACAATGTTGATCAATTGTTCTACTATGGGGGTTTTCTCATCTAAGTTATCACCAACAATAGTATCAATAAATATATCTTTGATTTCATATAATACCTATCCTTATTGATGTTCTTTTCTCATCTCCTCTTTCTTAATTTGCATTCTTATCTAACAAGTCACTAGATAAGAATGCAAATTAAGTGAGTTAATCTACTTAAAGATTAATTCATTATTTCTCATGAAAAAATATAGGATTCTCTACTTAATAATACTTTCTAATATTATTAGGTACAACTACCTTATGAAAGATATTTGTTAACTTCTCTTTACTTAAAAGGTTATAACACTCAATTCATCAATACGAAGAGAATTCGTAGTTTGAAAAAAAATCAAATTTAATAATAAAAATCATCCACATTATTATTTATTAAAATTAAATCCAACTATGACTTCCACTTTCTTCCCTCATTTTCTTCTTACTTCAAAAATAAGATTTTATTTTCAATACATAAAGAGAACTTTCACATGTGATCCATTTTCACAAGAAAATAAATCAGACTTTAAAAGAACAAAAAGATCTATCTAAAAAAGATCTAATCACAAAACTAGAAAAATCTTATAATCCTTATCATGAAAATCTTTCCTAGAATTCAAAAGGATAGACACTAATAAAAAATAGTTATTTTTTATATCTATTGAGAGTCATCTTTTCTTAAATAGCTAGTTATTACATATATATCCTTTTTAGGGCTAGACAAATAATGATCCAAAATTACCTCACTAGGAGTTAATAGCTTTTAGTTACTTAACTATGCTAACTACTAAAGAATGATAAAGTGAAGAAACTAAAATATAGAAATCATTTCCAACTAGGTGGCTTTAGGTGTCATAAGATCCTAGGATTTCTCCATAGCAACAATGACAAGTTTGGCTAATTATTTATTCTTGTATGTAGTAGTGAAAGGAGAGATAGCCGACTAATGAGGCAGAACAAGATATACAATCCTCTATTTTGAGACCAATTTTTCCTTAAGAAGTTCTCCAATATTTTATTCATTAATTTCTAGGTGTTTCTAATTAATTATCGATATGGCTTCTACATGAGCTATGTTGGAGAAATCCTACTTTGTTGGCATCTTCTTTTCTTATTTTCTTTCACCTCTAGGAAATTCTTCTGTAGGTCTCTGATAATCTCTTCATTAGGAGTGATTGGATTATTTCCCTCCTTATCCTATTATTTATTAAACCATTTTAGGTCACCCTAGATGATGTTTTCAATGTCATCAAGCCCACTGAGCAAGTATTCAATGTCAAAAATCTCTTGTGTGATAGCTTTATTCCTCGATTCGATACAATCCTTGATCACATAGAAGGTTTTTTGGTTGAACCTTATTACTAGCCATTTTACAAGGAAATTTTGTAAACCATATTCTTGCACCTCATTCATCCACAAAACCTCATTGACTAAGTTAGCCTTTTCTTTCTCATGAACATCAACATTCAATTCTATTGTTTGAATCATGTTAGCTATTTCCAACTTTGTTCAAGAGATTTTTCTGCTTCACTATCTCATCATGGATGAAATAAAATCCATTATTTGAATGTTTTAGCAACCACCTTTCTCCTTTATAGATTATATAAAAATTTATGGTTAACTAGAGACTTAACATCGATGATAGCAAACATCTCATTGAGGGGCTTTGGTTCTAGATGTAGGATAGCGTTGATGTACTAGGCCATACTCTTCACTATTTCTTTCATATTTTTCTTGTCTTTAGAATCCTTCTAAACTTGGTCATCAATTTTCTTTGTTAGAGACTTCAAGTATCTTCATATCTACTACCCTACTCCCTTTTCTAAGGTCTACCTTTGATACTTGATAATATTGAACAATTATCTCATCCTCATCTTTGTCTTGAGATGGTTTGGTGATCTTTGCTAACTAGTGCCCTATATCTTTATCAAAAATAAGCCTAGACTCATTTTTTAATTTCTTGGATTTGGATGATTTAAAGAGATATTTTTCTCACCATGTCATTAGTGGGTAGTTATAATGGTACTATGCTTTACTTCTTGACAACTAATGTCTCTAGCCACTTTGGTGCTATGGAAATCTTTTTCAATGCAGTAAAAGTATTGGTAAGGTAAAGGGCTATTAGGATTAACCACAGACATAAATAATAGTTACATGCAAATATAACCATTATCAAAAAATAATAGATCATAGAGAAGAGAACACAATACATAGATTTAACATATTTCATCGAATCCCTATGCTACATCCATCAATAGAAAGTCCAATATTATTATCTAGTCATTATAATCCACAATCCCTTAAAGCTCAATACCAACATAAGAAGCTATAATATCAAAATAGATTATGAAATCCCTAATCCTAAACCATTTTATACAATATTTTTTCACTTTCAAAATTAGGGCTAGAACAAATCATCCAATTGAAGAAATAGCAAAAAATGTCTTTTACAATGTAAGGTCATTTTTTCACTTTGAGGGTGCTACCACTAAAAACCCCCATGGAATTTTCCCTCGACCACACCATGTACTATGATAGGGAGTGCACCTAGGGTGCTACTCCAGGACTCCATAGGGGTGATACGCCTTCACCCCATCTTGGGGGCACTACCCCTAGACCACTATAGAAATAATTTGGGGAGAAACCATGCTAAATAAGCCTTTGAGTCTTATTAGGCTCCACATCACAATAATCTCCCACTTGGAGACTAATAAAACTCCATGATAATAACCTTTGACTTGAAGGCTGATCATAGAATCACTAAACCTATAGCACACACTAGAATATCAAATCACCCTAGACTATGTTGTTCTTTTATCCCATTTAGTCTAGAAGACTAATTGAAGATGAAGAAGAGTTAAACTTCTCCCTTGTTACTACCTTGGTAAACATATCTACTTGATTATCATGTGTGTATCTTCTCTAGCTTTAACTATCCATCATCCAAAACTAATTGAATGAAATGGTACCACAACTATATGTGTTTTTTCTTTGGATGTAGAGCATAATTCTTTGCAAGATGAATGACACTTTTTCTATCTATAAATAAATAATTATGTCCCTGTGGGTGTCCCAATTCTTCTATTAATAACTAAAGCCATATCATCTCCTTGGACATCTCTATAGCAAAAACATACTCTACTTCTATAGTGGATAAAGCATTAACCTTCTACAACTAAGAAATTTAACTCACCATTATAGCACCAACTATAAATACATAACCTATAGTACTTTTCTTGCTATCAATATCCCCTACCAAATTTAAGTCAACACAACCCTATAAATTAGTAGTAGAGCCCCAAAAATGTAAACACTTAATGGATGTTCCTCTCAAATATCTAAGAATCCATTTAACTACATTCCAATGCTAAATCCCTGGATGACTCATATACCTACTAACAACTTCCATGACATGTACAATATCTTTCCTTGTGTAGACCATAGCATACACCAATCTTCTTGTAGTGCCTCTCCCATTTGACTTCTATAAGTCATCTCGATGGATGTGACCTTGTTGATCTTTTGTTGTGTTGGATCATGATTGTGACCATGAGTGGTCTACACCATTGAGGTGTTTTTATTTATGTTTCTGTATCAACTATTTTGATTATTTTTTTGACTGATCTTTGAGATTAAGATGTGATTGATGGTTCACTAAGGTTTGTGCCAGTGGTTTCTAGGATCGATGTGGTATCATGAGGTTGTTTTGTGATTTCCCTAAGATGTGTGCAGAGATTTCACTATGTACTATTACCATGCTATACTGAACTAGGTCCCTGTAGTAGTGGTTAGTCATGTTTATGACTATGTTTGCTTAATTGTTTTAAGTTCCTTTTCTTGTTGTGTTAACAATGATTATTAAATTCTTAAGTAATTGGAAATGGATTGTTCATGTTGGATTATTTGGTTATGTGCTGCGGTCATTTACCTTGTTATATTTTTATCTCAGAGAAATGTGTTACCTATGTTATGTTTTACATTTGAGAGGACCTGAGGGTTAGATGTTATATCTTGATTTTAGTATCATAGATATTAGACTACTATATTGTTCAGTTAATCATATTGCATGATGATGCCATTTTGAGATGACAATGTATTTTATGACGATATCTGGTTATCTAGTATTTGGACATACCTCTGATTATGTTACATGATGGATTTAATGCTATGGTTATTTAATTCATTCTTGCATTGTTATGCATTATGTGAGCATGAGTGATGTAAACAGATTATTTTAATATAGTTAAATAAATAGTTAAATTAGGTGATTTAATGCATTTATTGATTTGGCTATGTTATTATATGCAATTGCACTTGATCGTGTTGTTTAATATGCAAGATTTATATCCCTAGCAGTGGCGCATGGAGTTAGTGATTCAGTCATTCATATTTTACCAATGTCATCCTTGTATGGTCGACATATCCTTATTTTAATTATTTTATTAAATCTTTTGATGATTATTAAATCCAAACTCATTTGTATTATGTGATTAGACCAGTAAGCGTGTCTGTGCACTTGGAGGTTCACATTGTTGCGAAAGTTATTAAGGAAATTTATGTGTTTTTGGGTTTTTGGGCTTTTTAATTGATTTATTTTAATTTATGGCAGCTTTACCATAGATGAATTTCTATTTCTTGGAATAGCCTATTTCCATTTGGGTCCATTCAAGGTTTAACTGGGTTAGCTAGTTATTTTCCCTAATTGATTATTCACTTGAAATGTGAACAAATATCCAAAAAGGAATTTAATTCCTCACTTCTCACTTTCAAATTAGAAAGTTAGAGAGTAAAACCCAAAAATCCTCTTCATGAGGATTTATTATTTTGTTCATTGTGGGAGCTACAGGCATGGGATTGTCATGAGCTTAAGCTCATTGGATCCAGCTTGGGGAGACCATGGATTGCCATGATTTTTAGCCACTTCTGCAGGCTTTTTATTTTTTGGTTTAGATTCTTGTTTTTCCCTTTTAGCTATGAGGTAGGGCTTTCTTATTTTATTGTTTCGATTCTATTTCTGCTTCTATTTTTTATAACCATTTATTTGGAGGCTAAGAACTAGTGTTCCCCTCCATTTTTGTATGCTAGTTCTACCTAGTTGGGTGGGTATGAACATTTCCTTATTTTTCAAAATGAGGGTTTGGTATTTTGCACCGTTATGCTAGCCATTTTTGCATATGATGTCTAATTCTATTTATTTTTGGATTTTTGGGATTTTTGTGCCCAAAGGCCAAATGGGTTTTAATTTCAAAGTTTTCCAAAATTTTGGAGTTTTTACCTTGTTTTGCATGCCGCCTTGTTTTCTCAGGTTTTATTGGCACAATGTGCATCGTGGACCTAGATGATCCATTTTGATATTAGTCAGACCACTATTGCACTTTTTGTTGCATTGGGATGCATGTCGCATCTGCACTCTCGACTTTATGTTCGATTGAGTGATTTTCATACCTATTCTTATGGTTTCTTTTGGACCTTGCTTTTTTTTTGTGGACACTAGGATTCATGTAGAATCCATACTCTCGAATCGAGGCCAGTGGAGTGAGTTCATGACTTTTGGTTTTGATGCATCATTGGGATTTGTGTAGAATCCATACTCCTAGATTGAGGTTGATTGAGTGATTTTATGATGTATGGTTTTATTGGCTTTGGGATTCATTTAGAATCCATCCTCTTGTGTTGCTTTTAGTTGGGTGTTATCTTTTGCATTGTGTTCTCATCCAATCCTTGTTTATGATTTTTATGATAGTGGTGTGCCACACACGAGTACATGTGCATACATTTGTAGGGTGATAGGGTGACTTGCTAGGCCCAATCTTCCATGGTACTTTTGGAAGTTATGGTCATTGGAGTTGGGATGGGGGTATGCATGCCCACGGGCACTTGTCATAGGATGAGCATGGGTAGGGTAGGGTAGCATATGGTAGGGGATTTTATCTCACAGCCTGGTTTCATGACACCATAGGGTTGGCAGAGAAAGTTTTAAGTAAGTGATAACTAAATAAAATGTGTGAGTGTTAATAAAACTAAAGATAATAAAATAGTGCTTCAGTGTATGAGCCTTCTATTGAGGGAGTTGAATCTACACAGTGTATGAGCCTTCTGTTGAGGGAGTTGAATTTGCATAGATCTAAGCTTGGGCTTGTCAATACCAAGTGACTCTCCATGATTTCAACCCCTACTTAGAAGCCTATTGAGTGTCTAACTAGGACCTATTCTCCTTGCATTATCTTAGGTTCTTGGTTATAGCCATCATATTGTTCAGTGTGAGTGTTAGCCTTGGATGTTGTGCTTTATGTGTGTTTGTGGTTAGATCATTATCTCCATTAGCATGACAGGTGTGGACCTATGGGTGCCACGTGGTTGGGAGGCATAGCTACCTACACCACTGCTAATGACCAATGTATAGAGATGGTCTTGTCCTAGTGCAACCATTGCTAGATATTTTCACTTGATGCTTTAGGTTTTGGAATATACTTTCTTTTATTTTATGCTTTCATTGGAATGCTTGGATATCATGTTTAGATGATGTTACTTTATTTGATGCTTTCCCATATTATGATGTTTAGCATATGCCTAGATAATGTGTATTGTTGTATTAGAGTATCTACTGCTTATTGGTTTTGCATGTTAGATTTCCTTATTATGATGTTCAGCATATAATAGGTGATGTTATCTACTTGTTGGATTATTTGATGCTTTACTACTAGCATGTTAGATTTCCTTATGCTTATGTTGGTAGCATGTTTAGTAGTGACATCCCTATTATGACAATATTGATGATCTAATTAGTGGCTTGGGATGTTACGCACAAGGGATGGCTAGGATCCATGATGGTCTTATGATGCTATTAACGGTTGGGAGGAACTATGTACTTAATTTGGTTGTTTTGTTATTGTTATATTATCTCTGTACATCGTGATGTTGCTTATGTTTATTATGATGTTTCTTTTGTTCACTACGATATTTATTTTAGTATGTTCTTTTCTACTATAGTTTTAGATGGTAGATGTATCTCCTTCTTGATCATTGCATCTTGTTGATTATGCACTCGAGTGTTCACTCCTCAATCTATGTGGATCTAGTACTCCTCAATGTGGAAGTTGTGAACTCAATTTTTCTCTGTTTTCCCCTTTTGTGTTTTCCTCACATGTTTTTGTGTTTCTATGGGAAAATTTTTATCAGCATGGTGCGATAGTATAATGTATCACATGGCCATAGAAATTGTGTCGTACAATGCTGGAAAGTATCGCACGCCTCTTTGGAGAAATGTCGTGTGACACTAGAAAGTATTGCACCTCCTTTGGATAAATTCCATATGATACCCTAAATGTATTACACACCCTTGAGAAAAATATTGCTCAAACTCTAAAAGTGTCACCCTCCTTCTTAAGGAATGTCGTGCGATACTTTTTAGTGCTATATTAAAGTATCGCACGAGTTTAGTAAAAACTTGTGCAGGCTGGCAGTGGGAACTTTTCAATTTGATCCAAATTTTTCAAGAGTTGTTTTGGATACCCTTTTCAATGTTCTTCAACCCTATATTGTTTCTTTTTGGAGTCAAGTTGTTTTCTTTCTTATCCTTTTTGCATGTTTCTATTGTAGTCCTTTGGGGTTTAAAATATATCATTTAAGTATAAGTTGACATATATTTAATTCCTTGTAGTCCTTTGGGGTTTAAAATATCTTATTTAAGTATAAGTTGACATATATTTAATTTCTTATATTTTAATATATGCAACGAATCATTTGAGATAGGTTTTAGACCTCTCAGAGATAAGATAAAGATTCTAGAAAATTTTGGGGCTTCAAAAATCCAGACTTAGTCAATCTTTAGGGCTTCAGGATTTTAGGCTTAGCCAAATTTTAGGATTCTGCATTTTACCCCAGCTAGGTGTTTTGTTGATGTGTGGTCATTTCTTCGAGCCCTCATCATGTGTGTGGTCATTGTTGGCTTTTTTTGTGTGTGTTAGTTTGATAGTGGTGTTTGGAGATTCGTTGGTTGTCAGGAATGTGGTGAAGTCTTCTGTTGCAATCTTTGTGATCCCTGTATGATGTCATGTGCATTCATACTTGTAAAAAAAAAACTTTGGCTTTTATTTCATCATTGTTTTCAAGGATCTCCGAGTGGGGAATTACACTTCCTATAGCTAAAGCATAAGGTACCTTGGACATCTTATCATCCTCTTCTTGTGTCTTTGGACACATCTCCTTAGTCAATTTCAAATGACCAAGTAAAGGTGTACTAATAGCTTTGGCATTCTCCATAGATAAATGTTGCAACACCTTCTCAATAAAATCAATCTAGGACAATGTCAATTTTCTACTCTTTCTATCTCTCCAAATATTCATACCAAGGATTTGTTTTGTTGCCCCCAAATCTTTCATGGAAAATGAAGGTGTTAACTATTTATTTAACCCCTTAATGTGATCCTTGTTAGACATAGCTACAATCATATCATCAACATATAAACATAAAATAATATATCTTTTATCATCCAACCTCTTAAAATAAACACAATAATCTCAATGACACTTACTATATCCATGATCATGCATAAAAATGTCAAATTTTAGATACCATTGGTGAAGTGCTTTCTTCAAGGCACATATACTTTTCTACAATCGGTACAATAACTTTTCCTTACCTTTGACCTCGAATACTTGTGCTTGTGCCATATATCTCTTCATCTAAATAACCATGAAAAACGGTTTTTTTAACATCAAGCTACTCCAAATACAAATGTTTAGTAACCATAATACTTAAAACAGTGTGAATAGAAATCATTTTAACAATGAGAGAGAATATATCATCAAAATCAGTGTCATTTTTCTATTCAAATCCTTTTGCCACCAACTTGGCTTTAAATTGTTTCTTACCTCCATCCTCTTCTTTCAACCTATAAACCCATTTATTTTGTACACTAGTACAAAAATTACAATACAGTACTAAATAAACTACTAAAAATTGTAGATATGTGACTAATTTTGATCACATGATCAATGGTAATTTATTGCCAAATGTTTATCTCCCAACCAAATTTATGACTAAACTATTTTAATCATTGATTGGGTCATTTATTATTGTCACTTGGTAGTCTATATGGTAGTTTAATTAATAATTTTGTAGTTTTTTGGGTAGTATATTTGGTAGTATATTTGGTAGTTTATTTGGTAATAGATATGGTAGTATATTTGGTAATATATTTGGTAGTTTATTTGGTGGTTTATTTAATCATTAATTTAGTCATATTAGGGAACGATGGAATTGAACCACCATCCTCCTACATATAAAGTAGGTGCTCTTTCATTGAGCTAGTACCCTTTAAAGAATAATGCAAAAAATTGACAAATTTGTCTTCCCAATATTAGATCTACCATGATCATGGTCACTATAACATGATATAATCTTTCTCAAAGAACACAAATTTTAGTTATGATAAAAAAAAAATAATCTAAATATTTATCAATAACAATTCAAAAATTTTAAATTCTTGTATTCAAACATTTTATAATTATATTTCATGTCAATTACATTCCTCCAAATTATTTTAGTGATAGACTTATAAAATATAAATTGGAGCACTTTGGCCATATGCAAGTATTGTTTCTTGTGCTAACTTCTCTAAAATAGATACAAATTATTATGCAATCTATGTCAAGAAAATAGACCTTTGTGTTAAATAAAAACATCAAATCCCATTAAAATATCATGTCTACTAAAAACTACAAAACACAATCAATTGAAATGACTCACTTTTTAACATATGAAGGTGCTAAAGGATCAAATATTTCCTCTTCCTTATGCTCAGGTGGGTGCTAAAAGTGTTCATTACACCTTATGTTGACATTTATTGAACCTTGGTCTATAAACAACATAAAAATAGGAATTTGATAAAAATAAGGCACATGAAAAGAATGTTTTTATCAATGATCCATAATTAAGTTATTCCTAGTAAAAGGGAAAGTGGTGCCAATTCATTAATGTAACAAAGACCTAAATAATATGTTTATGATAAATTGTTTAAAAAAACCTATAACACAAGGAAATAATGGACTAGTAAAGTTTGGTAGAAAATGACTATGCTTCATCTAACCCCAATTATAGGATAAGCCCCATAACCATACATTGATGGATCCTAAGACGGTAGATCATAACCATAAACTTCGTATCCTTGACCATAATGTAATGTCCTCTTTTTAGAGCTAGATTTGAATGATAATAGATCCTAAATACAAAGTTAAATAAAAAATTAAATTAAATATAATCATAATCATAATCATAATCATGTTAATCAAATAAATAATAGAATACTATGAAATATTATTATTTAAATTATTATAATAAGGAAAGAAAATATTCTTAATAATATTACATAATATAATTTATTATCAAAAATATGATTAAGAAGTAATATATAACATAATATTATGAATCATCTATTTTAAGATGGTGAATAGAATTAAAATAAAATACTGGTTGATCATTACTCTTAAGATTTGGAGTATGTTGGCCCATCAAAGATCCATGTAGAACATTCTTATGATTATAGAATTTGGAGCAATTGACTACATGTCATTTGTCTCTAAACTTTAGGACCTCAAATATTTCTTTGGACCTTGTTCTTTTGTATCATGTGAAATTTTGTTACATCTTGAATCTATTTACTTTTTATAGCCATAGCAATTATTTGAGATCTTTTCCTAAGGCCACTACTTGGATAATCAACAAAATATTGTTGATATAATAGTAGAAACCTCCTTGAATTGTGACCTCTTTTAATTACCTTTAAATCCATTTAGTTGGACATTGTTTTCCCCAGCTTTATGTTATTGTTGAAAGATGTGGGTGGAAAATATCTAACATAGAATTTCAATAGGTAAATAATCTTGATGACAAGGTTCAAAAAATGAAAAGGTTCTCATAAAATGCATTCAAAGGTTCCTTGTCACTATAATGGTCTTCCTGTGCCCCAATTTTAAGGTGAATGTTAGGACTCAAGATATTAAGTCATATGCATGCCAATAAACTAAATTTCAGTCCTTGGTGAGTTAATTATTTGTGTTTAAATAAAAATACTTAATTGGTCATATATTTTATTACATCCATACTTTTGTTCAAAACTTGATAGGAAAGATATTTTATCATTATAGGTGAGATCCAGGTCCAAAATAGGTTCATTTTGTTAAATACTAGATTATATAGAGGTAAGAGTGCCTAGCAAAAAAAAACCAAGAGACAAGTAAATAATTTGTCTATCTATAGATGAGAAAGTATGAGTACAAACTAGGAGAAGTGAACAACAATTAGTACATTACACTACTCACCATAAAAGCCAACACATCATATCTAGTATCATAATAAGTTCTTGGATTTAAGTACAAGATTATATTGAGAAAAATGTTGCTAGCACCAAACCAAAAATTGTAAGAATTTAAGTACAAGATTATATTGAGAAAAATGTTGCTAGCACCAAACCAAAAATTGTAAGTAATTAGTCCATCTACAAAAGAGTAAATAGACATAAAGTTGAAAAAGATCACTAACCTTAAATTAGGAATCTTGGTTTCCAATACCATTTATTTTCATCAATTCCTTTGTTTTCCTATGTACCTTTTTACTCATTGACTAGAAGGTGGGAATTATACTTTTGAGGTTTACAATGATTATACATTAGTTTCATGGTACAATGTAATCTATATGTTACTAAAAAGATGATAATTTACCTATTAAATTTAAATTTAAAAATAATTCATAAATGATAAGATGAAATATGATAGCATGTGATATCAAACATGAAAGACATCATCCTATATAGAATAATTTATGAGTGACAAAGATGAAATCAAATAGTTTACTACTAATACGTTAGTCTCAAGAAGAAACAATAGAAATGATTATTTCTATTGAGATTAGAGGAAGGAAAAAATATGAGAGACTCCTTTTTCTAATGTGATTTTGATGTATACCTTGAGAAGATTAGATTGCTTTATTTTTGTCTTCTATTCATCTGAACATTATAGCCAGAAAGTCCTACTTTATATAATACACAAATTTACCCTTGGTCCAAAATATTTTTTTTACCCTTGTTTCAAAAATAAAGCTGGCAAAAAAGTTAACTATTTGGGAAGTGGGTGGAGCATGGAAATATACAACTACAAATTTCTAAGTACTTTTGAGGTCACCAAAAGAGTTTCAAGCTAAAAATGTAGAATGTCCTTGAAATGAAAATCAAAAAATGTAACACACCTTAATATACTCTTATGAAAGTGATAAATTAATTATAATTACTAGTTGAATAGCTATTCCCCATGTCAAATCTTTAATCATTCTATCTCTAGATTTGTATGCCATATTTGAGTAAGATTATTGCATAAGAAAATAAATTAGATTTTTCAATTTCATTTACAAATTATAGAAGTAGATGAAATAATATATTTGTTTTATTGACAATTTTTTTTCAATGGAAAACAAAATTTTGTTCTCTAAAAAAAATTATAGTATAAGATAAAATAAGATAAGATAATTTTATTAATATCCAACAAAAGATCACAATGTGGTTCTATGAGACTAGTAGCTTACACCAAGAAGAAAGGAGATAAATAGAGCACTAAACAGTGTCTAAAAATGAACAAGTACAACAAAAGAAGAACAAAGCAAGAGATATCATTAAAAAGATTAGATATCTATCCTCACAGAGAAAAAGTCCAACAGTAATTGATATGTGTGCCTACTAGAGGCCCTGTGATGAAGCTATACTACAAGAGGAGTGTCACTAGTGAAGAGATCCCTTGCAGGGTCTCATAGATCTAGAATGGCCTGTATTAGGGAAACTATACAAAAACTCTTATTTTTATTTTCGTAGTGAGCTTTGTATGTGTACATAAATTTCTAGGCAAAAAAAGGATTCTTTGTATCTCTAGCTTTGTATGCCATGATTGAGTAAGATTATTGCATAAGAAAATAAATTAGAATTTTTAATTTCATTCACAAATTGTAGAAATAGATGAGATAATATATTTCTTTCATTGAAAATTGTTTTTTTCAATGGAAAGAACAACTTTGATCCCTAGAAAAAAAATTCCAACATAACAAAAAATCATATTTTTGTAGTGAGCTTTGTATGTGCACATACATTTGTAAGTAGAAAAAGGCACCATTTTCAAAATATCTGCTCACATATTTTTTCAAGAGGTTGGCTATGTTCTCCTTGGGCACCCAATATTAACATATGGATTTTTGCTTGCTTTCCCTTTATATAGGTGAGCCATGTGGAAATCTCTTTGCTCATTGATTTAGGAGATAGGATATTGAACCAAAATAAAAGATTGTATTTGGTTGAAATACTTCAATGGTTGATTTTTTTTTCCTTTGGCATGTGTTCAATAGGATACAAAGGAGGTCACAGGTTGAACATTTAAAAAAAAAACACATAGAAGTTATGTGGGCTATATCTGAGAAGGGTCATAGACTCATCTATGTGTGCTAGGTATGGAATCAAATACCACTTCATTATAGCTTACATTTCTTAGGAAAACCTAGCTTAGAAGATGATACATAATTACTAGTTTTATTGTGAGGGTTAGGGATCCGTACACCTAGATATAGGACAAGGGTGTACCAACGAGCTGAGAATTTGTTAGGATTTTTTCTTCACACTATAGTCCTCAACCTTTGTTCTATCAAGCTAACATCAGATTTGATATTGTTCTCTAAGTTTTATTTCCCCATTATTTCTTTAAGCTAAATTAGGCATCCCCGTCAAATCCACCAACATAAAAAGTCTAAAAATTACACCAAAACAATTGGTTCATTCTCATAAAAGCTCTATCTAATCAAATATCAAATACTCTAACCCACAAGAATCTGGTCTTTTATTTTCCTTATTATTAGGAACAACTAGAAAGTGATCTATGCAATATTTAAAATCCAAAAAAATGATTCATAGCCACAGAAATTAGAAACCCCAAAAGATGGCTATGGTATGGTAAATTTTTTTATAAAAATCATCCCACAAAATAGAAACCAAAAATGACATGGAAACCATAATTTTCCTCCAAAGTGGATTAAATGTAATGCTTCAAGAAATTTTTTCATAGATGAATATCATATTCAATTAGAAAGATTGCAAGGTCCTAGAGGCCTTTTGTTAGTGTGGAATAAAGAAAATGAAGAATTATAAGAACTATAAAATGGTCACTGCCTCCAAATAAACTAGAAGGATTATCATATAGTTTCGATCACATATGTCATCCATAATTTTTGGTATCAAATAAGAACATGCATGATAATTTTATTCTTTAATTACTCTTTTCTATTGTTATTGTGTTGTCTTACCATGGAAATTTAAGTGCCATGTCAATAAGATAGAGCTTAAGTAGAATTCTTCTAGTCTATTAGATAATTGTTTGTCCATCAAAATATCTACATAAGTGACTGCCTCAATTCTAAACCCATCTTCCATATAGAAGAATTAAATAGTAATATTGCATCTCCATTATAACATCCATCTACAAAAATATGAAATGATTGTGCTAGAAAAAATTATGCCCCTAATTGAACCATGTAAGTTTGAAACTAACTAACAAAAACTTAATGTAGTCATTCAACTACTATAAATTGAGGTCACCCTAAAACATTGGAAATGGCATAAACTTCTAAGATAGGAAAATTTTGATACTATATTCATACTCTTAATCCATCTTTTCAAGTGCTCTTGGATGAATTTTTTTCTTCATATATTTATCTTGTTGGACAACCAATAACTTTTACTCTAAGCCTATTTGTTAGATAAATGCTTTTAATATTTTTAAAGGTAATTTTTTCATGTTTAGTCATTTATTTATGCTATTTTGTTTTTACTATATGCTATATATGTAGATGTAAAGATTGTCTATATTAGATCATTAATGTGATTTTTCTATACCATCTCTACTTTTCTTCTCTATTTTTTTAATTTTAGATTATTACATTTAAGGCATAATTTATGTTCTATCCAAATGTATTATAATTTCAAATAATCATAGCTCCTGTTACAACCTATTACAAGTTTTTTCATATTGAAACAAAAGTATTGGAAATAAGATAGAAAACAACATAATATAATAACAAATCCGAATTATATGGTTGAGGCTAATGTTGAACAATTTAAAGACTATTTATTTCCATTGTAGTTATAAGAAATAAGAGATAAAACAATTATGAAAAAAATTAATTATATAGTTGGGGCTAGTGCAAAACAACTATAATTTCCTATTGGAACTTAGTTTCTAAGAGAAGAATACATCTAACATTATAGTATAATATATATGAATCTTAGAAATTTCCTCTTCTAAAATGAATTTCTAGCATTCATAATGTCCAATTCAAAAAATTGGCAATAGATGTTTATCTTTTCTTTTCGATTTTCAAGTAGAGAGTCGATTAGTCCAAATGAAATTTGCTTGGAAAGATACAAATGGAAAATATATCTTTCTAGTGATACTAAACAAAAGATTCAAAAATTATGCTTAGGTCATTATTTCTTATAGACTTCCCACTTCATAGATTATCCTTCTTCTCAACTATATTCCCTCCATTAGTTGATTGTTCACTGATTGGCATTACTATACAAAATGGATAATTTATTAGAACTTTTAATGTTTCGGAGCATGGTAGATGGTTTTCCTTCCTACTCTAGTATTTGAGGGTCAGCCTAAATAGATTTTATATTTAATTCTTATCAGTAAACCTATCTTGCATTCAACTTACATAGGCATATTAGGTATATTATTTGATTTTTAATTTGCATTGAATGTTACAAAGCTTATGAAGAGCACTAATAATTTTTTATTCTCTAATGAAGCATGCATCTTAATATTAACATTTTTAAATGATATTTTTGATGTGGCCACATCAATTGGTAAAAGATAATATCATTCAATCATTGGTAATGTAATATTACCTTGGGCTACAAGTCTCACAAGAATTTTGATATGCTCTTCGATAGGAGCTCTTCTAGAATTTAGATTAGAAGAAGTAAATTATATAACATATTGAGTTGGTACCACTAAATGATATTTTTGATATGGCAACATCAACTAGCAAAAAAAAATATCATTCAATCATTGACAATGTACTATTACCTTGGGCTACAAGTCTTAACAAGAATTTTAATATGCTCTTTAGTAGCAACTCTTCTAGAATCTAGATTAGAAGAAGTAAATTATATAACATATTGAGTTGGTACCACCTAATATTAATGATTAAATCTAGGGAATATATTCTATTTGTGCTTATTAGTGAATGAATTTTGTCTTATGCAAATAAATTTATCTTACAAGTAAATTCTTCTCTCATGTCAATGACATAGGCATATGCAATTCAAGTTGTTAACTGGGCACAACAAGCCATTTCACCAAAACCATCAACAACCATAATAGATGGTGAGATACCAAGCTTCTTGTGGGATCTATCTTCTATGGCCTCAGATACAAATTCTCTAGCTCTTATAGGTTCACTTGAAGAATTATCAATTCTCTACTACCATAGCAAGACAATAACAGTTTTAAACCAGATCATTCTACCTGTTAATGCCATTACTTATTTAAGTAATACAAAAATGACAAGAATAAATAGGGATAAGATGAAATTGTTATACACTTCCTAAGGCTTCTATAAATTATCTAGAAATAGTTTGGAAATTAATTTTCTAGAAGAATTTTTAGTGATTCCTTTATCATTTCAAGCTTTCAGATTAGAAAGACTGAGGCCTTGTATGGATTTTCATGGTATATCTATTGGCCATAATGACACATTAGAGGATGTTTCTAGGATATTTTTAAAATGTCAAAAAGATTTAGTTTTATTCTTTTGGAGTTTTATTCTTCTGGAATATGCAATCCATGACTACAATCAGAACAAACTGTTAAGTTTCTTGTAATCTATTGGCCAAATAATCAAGTGATGAAATTTAGTTAATAATGATGAATCACCCTATAAAGTCAAAAATTTATTTTATATGTGGTATATTTATTGCTTAAATTTCTCTTTCAGGAGCTGTTGGATCTTCTTAGAATTTTTGCATTCAACTAGCCTATACATACAATATGTACACAATGTGTACTATATATATTAATTAAGTGTTGCTTCACTTGGTAAGTTTTTCAAGTTTCTTGTAATCTATAAACCAAATAATTGAGTGATGAAATCCAATTAATAGTGATAAAGCATGCTATGAAGTTAGAAAATCATTTTATAAGTGGTATATTTATTGCTTAAATATCTTTAGCATTAAACTAGCCTATGGACACAATATGCACACAATATGTATTGTATCTATTAATTAGGTGTTGCTTCACTTGTTAATTTTCCCTCTTCTTGTTGATTTTTGTAAGAATTTTCATTAGGGAAAAATCACCCAAGATCAAGAAACTCAAGTACAAGCACAATATGGACCAATAAAGTATGATCAAAATAACAATATGAAATTGAATTGATGTACATACACACTAGGAGTGCTTGAATATAAAGCCTCTAGAATGACTAGGAGTTAGAAAAATGATAAGACTTACAACTAAGCACATTTCCACCAAGAGTGGATTATCCTCCATTGAGCATAGAAGTTAGTGCGATGATGAGAGGATAAGCTTACATAGGTGTGTCATGCAAAAAGATTTTGTAGATACCTTGTGCTTAATTAGAGTGTGAAAAACTATGTTTTCTACATGAAAACCTAGATAATTATGCCCCTCCTGTGTTGTAGACCCCATGTACTAAAATGAAATGCTAACTCCTATGTTGTCAACAAGACAACTCATATGAATACACATACTCCTAGGTGTCTAACTAATAAATAATAAAATAATCCATTAACCTAAGTAAACTTAAGTAAAATTTAATAATAATTAATTATTTACACTAACACCCCCCCTTAAGTGCAACTTAGGGGAATGCACTTAAGCTTATTAAACCTATAATGAAAATTCACGATGGGTCCTAACTACTAGGAAATGTTAGGTACCCATATACAAATGCAATGAAATCTCTCTAAAAATGCAAAAAGAGGGAAAACGTCATGGGAAAAACCCTCCCAAAAAAGAGAGATAGAAAAACTAGATGCATGCATGGATGGAGTAATTAAGACCCCCCCATTATAGCATACATCATGTATATACAATAGTGAAGTATGAGACAGACAAAACCCCATAAGAGGAAAAATTTCCCCCGATAAGAGAGGAGAAGAAGAAGAATAAGAAGAAAGGAAACAAGGTAGTTGCCCCCCACCCCGCAAAATGTAGAATGCCAATCAGTGATAGCTACTACAAGATGAATGTAGAAGTGATTCATGACTACTAAATAATGTTCCTTCCCCTAGGAAGAAATAATGTTATAGGTACATTTGAGATGCTTCTTAATGTGTAGAAAGAATCCTAAAGATGAATGGTGTCTCTAAATAATTCTCAATTGTCCCTGTGTCGATACTATGGTTATTCCTTCCAAAACTACTAAAAAGAACAATTTTGGATCTAGAAAAGAACCAATTTTCTCCTCAAATTATAAAGAGACCTCCTACAACTATTGTACATAAGGATCTACAATCATATCAATTTGGTAAGACTGATCATGTAGAGAATGGACAATAAGGTTAGAGTGTTCCCTCACAACAACTGAAGAAGGATCTTCTTCATCAAAGGGAAGATGTATAACATCAATAATGTCTCCCAAATTTTCTATGTAGGACTCCACAAACAAACCTAAAATATCTATTATGTAGTTATCCCCTAATTCTAGAACTAGAAGACAAGGTGTACTCAACTATGTTGAATTACATGGACCTAGCACTCTAGCAATGTAGGCATGTGGAATTTTTTAATGTTGTGACCTTGTTCTACATTTTTCAATAAGATTGCCCAAAATTGAACCTATTGAATCACTATCATTGTTGTCACTATTAGTTTACACAATGTATGAATTATGGTGAGGATTAGAAGATAAGCTAGGTGAACTTTCCTCAAAGTGAACATTCCTCTCTATGAATATCTCATGAGTCTTGAGATCCATAAGTCTATATACCTTAACACTTTTGTCATATCTAGTGAAAGTACAAGGCCTTGGTGGTGATGCCTTGCATTCTCTTGAGGATATGTGTGTCTATGCTAGACAACCAAAAACTTTGAAGTGTTTCACAACTAGTTTTCTTCTACACCATGCCTCAAAAGAAGTCATTCCATTTAAGACATTATGAGGAAACCTATTAAGGATGAGATTGGCACTACTTATAGCTTTGACTTCAAGTGATGGATCAAGAGACTTAGCTTGAATAATGCAACTTTCCATTGACTTAAGAGTTCTAATCATCATTGCTACTACACTTATCTTTTGTGGACTAAATGCTACAAGATTCTGAAGATCAATACCCTCAAGTTCACAAAATTCTCTGAGTCTTGAGTGCACATATCTATTTTCATTGTCCATATGAAGAAGCTTGATGGCTTTACTTGATTACTTATTAAGATGACTCTTGAAGGCTAGAAACTTACCAAGCACTTCATTCTTGTGATTAAGAAAGTAGACCCATGTGTAGCATGAAAAGTCACCAATGAAAGTGAGGACATAGCAACCCTTGCTAACTGATGTCACTGAAAAGGGGTCTACTAGAATTGTGCGAACCAACTTAAGAACAACTGATGCTCTCCAAGAATTCCCTTTGTCATACTTTTCTTCTAGATCCATATGCATTGAACAAGTTGAACATTCACCCATAGAAAAGTTGATTGTAGGTAGACCTTTGACCATATTTTTTGAGCTAAGTTGATGAAGATAGTGAAAGGAAAGATGTCCATACCTCTCATGCCATAATTTACTTTGTGACTATGAATGTGTCAACAAGGCATGTAAAGGAGACTTAGGCACAAAGTGGGAGAAAGAATAAAGCCTTGTCTCATGATTGACTTTACGCACTGCAACCAATTAATCATGTTTAAGCTTTCACACCATTACTAAATCAAGAAATAACTCAACTTTATTACCACCTCCATAGTGAGTGATTTGGTAAATTGAAAGGAGATTAGTGCTAAGGTTAGGAACATAGATAAAATCTTTGAACTCTCCATTTTCCATCTTAACTTGCCCTTTTCCTTTAACTTCCACTTGTGTATCATTCCCTACATAGATGTGAGGTACCTTAG
Organism: Cupressus sempervirens; assembly: GCA_028749045.1. Lineage (NCBI taxonomy): Eukaryota > Viridiplantae > Streptophyta > Pinopsida > Cupressales > Cupressaceae > Cupressus > Cupressus sempervirens. Next base: position 820,007,472 of record CM053783.1, read on the forward strand.
ACTGCTTAATGAAGAAAAGTGTCCTTTTGAAGAACCCATATGATATGAGGCACCTAAGTCAAGAATCCATTCCCCTAAAGAACTTGAACTTACCATAAATACTTTGTCTTTTCCCTTTGAAGTGGACGAATTTAATCCTTGGAAGCATTTGGCGCATTGATTGTTTTCTTCCTAAGTATTCTTTCCAACTCATATATTGTCTTAGTCTTGTAATGATGCTCATTGTGATTTGGTTTCTTGAAATATGCACAAAATAGTTTATCCTTCTTGTTGTTGTTTCCCTTCTTGTTGGAAGAAGAATTGCCTTGTTGTGAGGAGGAAGATTATTGTGTCCCTGATTGTGATTTTGGCTTCCACTACTTTTTCTTGTTGTTGGTGAAAATTTTGTTTCCTTGATTTTTTTGGTTCTCATTAGTAGCCACCAATATTGTAGATTTGGATGACTTGAGAATTCCCATATCTATCAACTTGGATTGTTCCAACATCAACATTTCTCATCAAACATAGGCTTAGTGAAGGCACTTCCCATGGTCAACTTGTGAGTGTTGTAACTCAAGATAAAAGATGCATACTCTGAAGGTAGCCTATTCAAGATGTGATGAATCAATATACCATCCTTCATGGGATTACCACAATCCTTAAGTAGTGCTCTCAATTTATTGGCTTTGTTGACATAGTCTTGAATTGTGTCAAAATTATTAGGATCCAATAGAAGTAGATCATCCTAAATTTGGAATCCCTTTTATTCATCCACCTTATCATACAACCCTTCAAGTTTTTCCCAAACACCCTTTGCATCCTTAAAGCTAGAAATGTGGAAGAAGAGATCTCTATGAACAAAACTCTTGATAATTCCTAAAGCCTAGTTGTCTTTAACTTTCCAATCAACTTATACATTAACATTAGTGGGTTTTATAATTGTACCATCAACTTATAGATTTAAACCATTTTCCATTAGTCTACTCCATACAATATCTTTCCATGTAGTATAATTGTGTGAAGTTAAAAGTGAAGTTTTAGGTGAACCCATGATGCAAAGAATAAAAAGAGTACAAGAAGAAAGAGAGACACAAGAACACAAAATACACCCCCCCCCCCCCCCCCATTCACTCAATAAAAGAACCCCCCAAAAATGATTCTTTTGAAACTTTATATGTAGTGCATTTACATTAGGCCACTTGTCAAAATGGACAAAAATGGGCTTTGATTTTTTTGTTTACAACCGCCTTTTAGAGTTCAAATCTAGTACTCAACAATGTAGCTTAGATGTACAAGAATTTTAAAATTTTATCAAAGCAATACAATGCAAAAAAGGACCTATTTTTTAAAATGGTATTTCTATCCGACCAAGCCAATAACTTGATTATAGATCTAGAAAGTAGATCACAATTATTTGCTTTAAAAAAAAAATTTTAAAAATGAAAATGTGTCTAAATGAGCCCATTTGAAATTGCAAAATGTAGGATTAGATAGGTATAGTTGCCAAAAAGTTGAAATTTCTGACAAATCTATGCATAAAAATTATAGTGTCTGCCCTGGTTTACATCTTTCTAGATACATTGATTGCTATCATGGACGAACTCTGTAAGACCAATTTTATGTTGATGGTTAGTAGCATTGTTTTGAGAATATTAGATATTGTGTTACAGATTTAGTTGATATGTGATGAGATTACTTATACTCTACCTTTCATGTATGCATGATGATTATTACATTATTTTCAGTTATTGATGATGATTAGTTAGATGGTTTATTATCACATGTGTTTTCTTATGGATAATTATCCCATACTTGCATGTGTATCCAATGTGCATGTTTTTTCTCTTATTGTATGGCATTTCTAATGTGGTTAAGGAAGGGAGTCATAGTCACCTGCTAGTCAGGATCTACATGATGCACCACTTCCTGCCATTGCTTGTTTAGCTTTGTGTGTGTGTGTGTGTGTGTGTGTGTGTGTGTGTGTGTGTGTGTGTGTGTGTGTGTGTAGTATGTACATGCATGGATTTTATGTAGGTTGCAAGTACCAAGTATTGACTTCCCTGAATTGCCAGGATGAGAGTACCCTATTGCACTATCTCAATGGTAAGAGAGGGGAGATAAGTTCTCAAGTCCAAATCTAAAGCTTTTAAACCATTTTTCCTATAAAGGTAGGACAAGTATCCAAGATATTTTACATTTCAAATGTTTCAGATGACATAATTCAAGATTTTAACCCTTTAGACTAATTTTGTATGGATTGTTCTATGATGGGTTTTCATATTTTATCTTGGAGGTCTATGTGAATTTTCTATTAATTAAGTGTAAAACTAAAATATTTAATTAATAATTTAATTACTTTGGGAAAATTAATATAATGTTATGATATTTTGATATTTTGATTATAATTAATTAAATGGGAATTAAATTGAGAAAAAGAATTAAATAAAAGAAATTAAAATTACTAATAATAAAAATAATAATAACATAATAAATAAATAATAATTATAATAATGATAAAAGAATTAAAATAAAAGTTATAAGTCTACCTAGGAGTAAATGCACCTCTTGAATGCACGTATGTCTACAACACAGGAGTTAGTGCACAAATTAAGCACATGGTGTCTACAACCTTGTGACTCATCTAGAGGGTTGAAAAAAGCTCGTGCTTAGTTCTCAACCCTTATCTCATCTTCTGGTTGTTTCTAGAGACATTCTAGGTGCTTCCTAATAGTTCTTTATATCCAGGCACTCTTACAAGCTTAGGGAGCATATTTGGAGGATCCGAAACGTTGGAGAAGGAAGGAGCTTGCTCTGCAAATTCTGAGGAGAAGTGATTTAGCATTAGTGTCTAGGTAGACACTTGTGATTTTTACATATGTCATTTTCACTTCTTGCACTTCTTGTCTTCTTCGTGTCTTCTAAATGCTTTTTGAGGTTCTCTTGTGTTGAATATTTTGGTTGTATGTATTCTTGTCATGGGTAGTTAAATTTCTATATGAGAAAATTCCACATACATAGATCCAAGAATTTAATGGGCTAGGGTTTTAGTTGATAAATAGAATAAGGAAAATACGTTGTATTCCTTCATCAGAATAATTTGTGCCCATCCTTCAATTTTACATCTGAAAAATATACATACATACATACATACATATATAAACATATGCATACACACACACACACACACACACACACACACACACACACACACACACACACACACACACACACACATATGTATATATATGTATATTGAGCTCTAAGAATATAATCACATATTAAACTGTTGATAGTAAATCAAATATAAATGTTATGCAAAAAACATTGTTTTGAAAACATTTACAAAACTATAAAATGGATTGCATTGGGCGGAGCATTTATTAAAAAAGTATTTAATGAAAAAAAAAATTGCAAAGTAAAAGGGGCAGGGAGGGAAAAACATGTACCCCCACCCCACTATACATAAAGAGCAGATGCTGGTGGCACTACTGCCGCAGGCTCTGCGACAATGTGTTGTCGCAGGTCTACTTCAGCATGCATGCATGTCTCAGCCACATAAAAGGCAGAGCACAAGTCATGGGTGCATGTACATTACACCTTGGGTTATAATATCGACATTGGCACATGTGTTTGGTTGGAATCGAATTTGTAATTTGATTTTTATATAATGAAGTTATTAAATATATATATATACATACATATATATATATATATATATGTATATAAATGTGCATGTATATATATATACATATGTGCATGTATATAAATATAAATATATATATATATATATATATATATATATATATATATATATAGTATTATATTATAATAACAAAATTTTATTTAAGTAATTATTCAAGTCAATAAAATATTTTAAAAATTAAAAAGTAAAAAAAAATGATATAGTTTTATATTTAGAATAAATAAATTTATTTAATTAGAATGAGTTTAAATAAGGTCAATGATAAGTTATAATACTTAAGTTATCAATTATTTTGTTGTCAAAATTGTAAATTGAGCTATTTGATTATGATAGATAATTTAAAAAGATTAATTTTTCTCCAAAGTGGTATAGAGATATTGATTTAAAATATGGAAGGGGGGATCATTTCCAACAAGGTGGCCTTGGGAAATTTTAGATAATTGAACTCTAAGAGTCATGGGAAAACCTTTAACTAATACACGGGTTACTTATAAGGAAGATGAACAATGTTCCTTCATTTGATACTCAACTCTTAAGTGAAAATTGAAACCTCCACACTTGATTCAACTATGATATTTTAGAAAACTAAAACATATGCTTGTATTTTGTGCTTTCTCTATGCTTCTTGTTTTGGGTTTGGGTTGACTAGTTGGTTGACCAGTTATAGGACGTCTACAAGAGGCTTGGGGGTTATGATTGTGATTTCATGATGATGTATTTTGATCTTAATCTTTTAAACTCAACCATAGTGATGTGATGGCATGCTGATTGATATTGTCTTTAGCCTTCATTGTGTAAGCTATGATAAATGTAACCTTTTTATGAGTTATCGATCAGTTGTATTCGGATTAATTTCCAGTCACTTTGATGGAATTGAATTGTTTATCTGATCTTGTTGATGTCATGTCATGACATGTTTTGACTCAACCATTTTGGAGTCTTATTCAGTATTACTTTGAGATACTTTTTGGTTGCTTGTTGAGAACCAATGGATATTGTGATTATCATTGACATTTTCAGTTGCCAATAGAGAACTGTTGTGGTCATGATTATCTATGGATGCTTTTCAGTTTCTCGTAGAGATTTGATGCTCTTTTGTGTATTATCTTATGGTATTTTTCTAGTCGCTTGTATAGGACTATGGTGATTTTTTGATTTATGATTCCATGAGCTTAGGGTAGGTTATCTACTTGTAGTGTTGGGAAGTGGCTTGCAATGGGGATCAAGGCCCTAAGTGGCTACCAAGGTAACTCATTGTAAGTTTTTTTAATAAGTGAAAACATTACACCTAATACTGACTTAATGAACCTAATAAGATAACTATTTGTTCTCACCCATGCCTCAAGTGCTAGTACAGACTAGGATGGGAGTAGAGAGAACACTTGGTTCTGACCTTGCATTCCATAGTATGTCTCGTTTTTATGAGAGGATACTAGTGGCTACATAGGGATCACTAGGGGGTCAGGGTCTATTGAGAGACTACTAGGGTAACTCTAGCGTGATCCATGCAATGACACTTTTCCACTTGCATAGTAGGTTTCCTACATGTCTTTTTTGTGCCTCTGGGATTAGATGTCGGTTTGTGATTGGAACCTTTGAGTTAGTAAACTTTTAGGATTCCTAGACTTAAAGAGTATTTGTGCTATGTGATTGATAGCTTGTTTGGTACTTGAGATTATCTCCTCAACATAGTAGGAGTGGATCATTTAGGTTCCATGCGGTCAAGTGGTAGTGCTTTTTCAATCTTACCATTTGAGATCCATCTGAGACATTGTGGCTGATGTATCCTTTGTTGGCATCTATCTTCATTTTTTTCATGGATTATGATGGTGGACATGTATCCTTATATTGATGATTAGCATATGTTAGATGATGTTATCTTGTAATGCCCCGCCAAGGGATCCAAAGAATTAACATAGAATTTCACTAAGATTGGTAGCATTTTTTTTTTTAACATGAAAGTAAATACCACATATAACTTATGCATAATAAAAAAAGCAATAGCAATGCCCATCTTAAATTAAACATAAAATACATAACATATTACATTCTTTAAGATCCCTTAATGTTGAATTACATCTAAACAACTAACATTAATGAATCCATCTAGTACAACATCCACATGAAATAATAATGATAAGTCCAATGTTCATAAATTACATTTCAAATGCTCAATCATCCACTATACATGTCATAGGGTATGAAAAAGCTCAAAAGAATATACTTATGTGAAATAAGATACATCATCCTATTCTAATCCATGATACATCAAAGTAAAGATAATCACATGATACACATGATACATCATCATAGAAGATATACATCCATCATAAAGATCAAACATAATAAAATAAGTGCATGGTTCCTCCCAACCGTAAATAGTATCATTAGACCATCATGGATCCTAGCCATCCCTCTGTGCATAACATTCCAAATCACGGAAGAGATCATCAATATTAACAAAGTAGGAATGTCACTCCTAACATATACTATATCATATGCAGAAAGTAATCTAACATGCAAATAAAAGCATAAGATAACATCATCTAACATATGCTAATCATCAATGAAATGTTACATATCCACCATCATGAAGGATGCATTAGCCACGATGTCTCAATGAATCTCAAATGATAAGAGTGAAAAAAAACTACCACCCAACCGCGTGGTACCTAAGTATAATAGGGTACAGTCATCTTAGCAATTTAGGGAAGTCGATACCTGGTACCTGCAACCTATAGAAAAAACTATGCATGTACATACAATATATATAATGCTAAGCTAAATAGATAATGGTAGGAAGTGGTGCATCGTGTAGATCCCAACTAAGTAGGTGACTATGACTCCCTTCCTTAACCATATCAGAAATGCCATACAATATGAAAACATGCACACCATACACATGCAAATATGGGGTAAGTATCCATAATAAAACACATGAGATAATAAACCATCTAACTAATCATCAACAATGACTTAAAGCAATATAATGATTGTCATGCATACATGAAATGTAAAGTCTAAATGATCTCATCATATAACCACTAAATCCATAACATAATTTCTGATAATCTCAAAAGAATACTACTAATCCATCAACATAAAACTAGTCCAACATAGTCTGATAATAATAGCAACAATGTTTGAAAAATATGTGAATGACGGTAGGCACTACATCCACCCCCCCTTGGGTTAGGCTTACTCCTAGAAGCCTACAAACAAGTAGGGATATAACTCCTGTAATCTAGCTGCATCCTCCCATGTAGCTAAAGAATCATTAGTAGGGTCCCATTAGACCCTTACCTGCTCGATGGTTCAACCCCTGAGGGTCAACTCTCACTGCTCCATAATACGAACCAGCTCCAAAGCCAACTACCCATCCTCTACCTAAAATGCATTCCAATAAAAAACATGTACAATATCAGGAAAATATTGTCGAAGCACTGAAAGGTGGAAAACATCATGAATGCGAGCTAGGCTTGGCTATAGAGCAAGGTGGTAAGCAACCGAGCCAATCCACTCTAGAATCTCGAATGGTCTCACAAAGTAAGGTGCTAGCTTAGAACCCTTTCCATAATGTATTGGACTCTTTCACGGACGCACTCTCAAAAAAACCTTATCACCCATAGCAAATTGCTTATCAGTCCTATGAGCATCAACGTACTTCTTCTGCCTATCCTATGCCGTAGTCAAGTGCTCACGGATATGCACTACCTGTTGCTCCATATCACAAAGCATCTCAGGACCCAACAGGATTCGATCCTCAAGGCTATCCCAACTCAATGGTGTATGACAAGGATGTCCATATAATGCCTAAAACAGTGCCATGCCAATAGAACTATGATACCCGTTGTTATAAGAAAACTCCACTAGGTAGAGATAGTCCTCCCAATGTGTCTTCCTATCCATCACAAAAATCCATAACATATCCTCCAAAACTTGATTCACCCTCTCTGTTTGACCATCAGTCTCTAGATGATATGTCAAACTGAAGTTTAACTGCACTCCAAGCTCATGCTGCAACAATGTCTAGAATGTGGATGTGAATACAGGATCCCTGTCAGAAATAATCTTTCTAGGAATACCATGTAATCTCACAATGTCATGCATGAAGACATTAGCTACAGAAGCTACTATATAGAAAGACCTAATCGATGAGAAATGCACCACCTTAGTCAACCGATCAATGGTGACCGTGATAACATCATGACGATGAATAGTCATAGGTAATCCTATAATGAAATCCATAGAGATGATATCCCACTTCCAAGAAGGAATGAGATTTGGCTACAAAATTCCAATTAGGTGCTAATGTTCTACCTTAACTCTCTGACACTCAAGGAACCTAGCCACAAAATCAGCAATGTCTCGCTTCATCCCTGACCAAAAGAACAAGCATCTCAAATCAACATGCATCTTCTTGACACATGGATGTGCTGAGTAAGGTGTATGATGGGCTTCTGATAGAATTAAGGTGCAAAGCTCATCCAGTAATGGCACATAAATCCTCCCCAAATGTCTTAAAAGACCATCTAATTCTTGAACATAACCTGCAAACCTACCTTCCAAAAGTCTTCCTGAATCAATCTCTCTACACACTTCCTAATACCAAGAATCCATATGAAGTGCCTGAAGAATCTAACTCCTCAAGTCCACACTAAGAGTCATCGATGATACCACATGTCTCCTATGACTCAAGGCATCTACCACCACATTCTCCTTACCTTGAATGTACTTAACCTCAAAAACATACTCGCATAGAAATTCCATCCATCGTCTCTAGCGAGCATTCAAATTAGGCTGGGTAAAAATGTACTGAAGACTACGATGATCGCTATGTAGCTCAAATCTGTGCCCCAACAAGAAATGTCTCCACCTTGTCAAAACATGAACTACTACTGCTAACTCAAGATCATGCGTAGGATAATTTAACTCATGATCCTTGAGCTTGCATGATTCATACGCAATCACTCGTCTATTCTGCATCAACACTGACCCAATCCCTTCAAGAGAGGCATCTGTACACACCATGAAATCACCTTCTAGATCCAGTATGGCTAAAATTGGTGTACTGGTCAAAATCCCCTTGAGCTTCTGAAAAGCTTCCTCACATTTCTCTGTCCATACGAACTTCTTTCCTTTCTTTTGAAGAGAAGTGATAGGATGTGCTATCCTAGAGAAGTTCTGGACAAATCTGCAATAATAACTAGCTAAACCCATGAAACTACAAATCTCTGGCACATTAGTCAATGTCAGCCAATCTATTATCACCTGAATCTTTGCAAGATCTACTAAAATACCATCACCTGAAATGACATGCCCTAAATATTGAATCTTCGATTTGCAGGATTCGCACTTAGCTGCATTGGCATAAAGCTGATTGTCTCTCAAACACTGCAATACCAATCGTAGGTGTTCCTCATGCTCCTTCTGAGTCTTAGAATATATCAATATGTCATCAAGAAACACAAGTACAAACCTGTCCAGATAAGATCAAAACACACCATTCATCAAATTGGTGAAAACTGATGGAGCATTAGTCAACCCAAAAGGTACCATTGTGAACTCATAATGCCCATAGCAAGTTTGAAAAGTGGTCTTGTGAATATTTGCTTCCTTGATGTGAAGCTGGTGGTATCCTGACTTAAGGTCAATCTTGGAGAATATTGTAGCTCCCTTGATTTGATCAAATAAGTCATCAATCCTAGGTAGAGGATGCCTGTTCTTAATCGTCACCTTATTCAACTGTCTATAGTCTATACAAAGGCACAAAGAACCATCTTTCTTCTTCACAAAGAGCATTGGAGCTCCCCATGGTGATACGCTAGCTTGAATGCTCCCTTTGGCCAGAAGTACCTCAAGATGAAGACGTAGCTCACCCAATTCTTGTGTAGTCATGTGATAAGGAGCTTTAGAGATAGGCTCTACTCCAGGAATTAGATCAATGCTAAAGTAAATGTCCCTCTTCGGAGGCATGCCCAAAATCTCACTTGGAAAAACATCAACATACTCCTAAAAAATTAGGTGATCTAAAGTTTTCCTCATAGGATCTTCCTCATCAAGATCATTTACCATAACATCAAATATCTAACATCCCTTATGAAAACTTTGCTTCAATTGCATAGCAAAAATCATCCGCAAAGATATAGGCCTTGGTATCCCAACTATCTTCACATCATTCCCTTGGTCATCTTGGCACATAATAATCTTCTTCCTGCAATCTATACTAGCTCTATGAGATCCAAGCCAATCCATGCCTAAAACCACATCATAGGAACCAAGGGGTATGACTCGAAGATCCACTGTAGTATCAAAGCTTCCTAAGCTAAGCCCACACTTATGAACTACAAAATCTGTGGAGATCTTAATGCCTAAGGCTAGTTCCACTTGCCAACCATGATCTTGCTTCACCACATCCAGCTTACACTTAAAAACTATAGATGGTGAAATAAATGAATTTGTAGCTCCTGAATCAAATAATACTGAAAGAGATATACCTCAAATAGCACCTGTGGTCTCAACCACTATTCCCTGATGATCTTCTTGATGGTGATCAACTGCTACAAAAACTTTATGGGCTCTACCTGCATCACCCACCGTAGGCTCTGAAATTGTAGGCCTAGGTCTTGAAAACTGAGGTGCTCACTGTGGACACTAAGCTACATAATGTCCAATCTGACCACATGAAAAACATTTTGTATTCCTGCCAGATCCTCTACCCATAGGTGGTACATTTGATTGCTGACGACTATTCCTGCTAGCAAAAGACTGGCTACTTTGAGCTGGCTGATTGGGCTGATTTTGTTTATTGCATTGAGCATTGTAGTTGTTCTTGGAATTAGAACCTTTGCCACCACCTTGAGTCTAAGAATTTGATCCCTTTTGTTGCTATGTCTGCTGAGACTGTTGCTGATACTATTTCCCCTTAGAAAAAGAAGGCTTCTTGTTACCACCTAAATTGTAATTTCCTTTAGATCCTAAAGCTGCTGGTGCTCCTACAAAACCTCCTTGACCAAGTTTGACACTTTTCTCAACAAGGATAGCTCAACGTATCACATCCTTGAGGGTTTTTGGCTCAAATACCTTGACACCTCCAATTATACAGTTTTTCAAACCCCTAATAAAGTGTTGTGTCAACTGAGCTGAATTTTCACTGAATATTGAAAAGACATGAGCTCATAAAACTTATGCTCATACTTGGTCATTGACATAGTGTACTGTCTGAGATTATAAAATTCATCTACCCTTTATTGTTTCCATTCCTCTAGTAGGAATCATTTATGGAAACTCTCTGACAATAGTTCCCACGTGACACTGCTCATATCGATTCCCAGCTTCTTCTCCTCAATTTTCCACCAAGTGGCCCCAAAATTATCTAAATTTGTGATTGCAAATCTTGCCTTAACATTGCTGTCAAAATCTTGCATGGAAAAAATCCTATTGAGGGAAATAAGCCACTGCTCGGCCACATAACCAAAACCTTGCCCATTGAAAGGCTTGACCTTGGATCTTGAAAGATCCTTCATCTAAGTGGACACAATGGACCTCTAATGATCCTTCTGAGGACTCCTAGACTTGGGTCTATGCTCTTGTTCAGTCTGATGCACTTTGGGCTATTCTTAAATAGGAGGTAGACATTTTAAAATAGTCTGCATCATCTATCTCAAACCAACCTCTTCACACTCAGCTTGGTCCTCTCTACGGCTCTCTTCCTACTGCCTACTAGTGTGCTCTTCTCTACTCTCTACATGAACTGATCCCTTATGGGCAAACTCATGGATACTGATAGCTCTGTGATGACCACGGCCTCTTCCACAGCCTCTACCATGGCCTCTAACAAAAGACCTAGTCCTAGATACCATCCTACAATAGTACAAAGTACTATTACAATCACATGTTGCAATAGACTAAGTTTGGTTACTATGTTTAGGTTTAAGTAAGATTTTTTAGTTTTGAAACTAAGTGTTGAAGTATGAAAAATATACAAGTAACAGTTCAAGTTTTGTTTCAGTTCACCTAGTTTCAAGTTTGAAAAAAATACACTTAATAGTTCAAAGTTTTTAGTTGTTCCAAAATATACCCAGAGCTCCCAATGTAGAAACTTGGGCTCTGATACCAAATGTAATGCCCCACCAAGGGATCTAAAGAATTAACCTAGAATTTCACTAAGATTGGTAGCATTTTTTTTTTAAACATGAAAGTAAATACCACATATAAATTATGCATAATAACAGAAGCAATAGCAATGTCCATCTGAAATTAAACATAACATACATAATAGATTGCATTCTTTAAGATCCCTTAACGTTGAATTACATCTAAACAACTAACATTAACGAATCCATCTAGTACAACATCCACATGAAATAATAATGAGAAGTCCAATGTTCATACATTACATTTCAAATGCTCAATCATCCACTGTACATGTCACAGGGTAAGAAAATGCTCAAAAGAATATACTTATGTGAAATAAGATACATCATCCTATTCTAATCCATGATACATCAAAGTAAAGATAATCACATGATACACATGATACATCATCATAGAAGATATATATCCATCATAAAGATCAAACATAATAAACTAAGTGCACAGTTCCTCCCAACCATAAATAGCATCATTAGACCATCGTGGATCCTAGCCATCCCTCCGTGTGTAACATTCCAAATCATGGAAGAGATCATCGATATTAACATAGTAGAAATGTCACTCCTAACATATACTATATCATATGCAGAAAGTAATCTAACATGAAAATAAAAGCATAAGATACATCATCTAACATATGCTAATCATCAATGAAAGGTTACATATCCACCATCATGAAGGACACATCACCCACGATGTCTCAATGAATCTCAAATGATAAGAGTGGAAAAACACTACCACCCAACCGCGTGGTACCTAAGTGGTCCACTCCCACCATGCTGAGGAGATAATCTCAAGTCCCAAATAGGCTATCAAAAATCACATAGCATAAATCTCTATAAGTTTGGGAATCTTAAAAGTATACTAACTCAAAGGTTCCAGACACAAAATCCGACATCTAATCCCAGAGGCACATAATGACATGTAGGAACCTACTATGCAAGTGGGAAAGTGTCATCGCATTTATCACATACAAGTTACCCTGGTAGTTAGCTAAACTCCATGGGTCCATATTGATCTCATGCGGCCACTAGTATCCTCTCATACTGACAAGGCATACTATTAAATGCAAGATTGCAACCATGTGTTCTCACTACTCCCATCCTAGTATATACAAGCACTCAAGGCATGGGTGAGAACCAAAACACTTATCTTTTTAGGTTCATTTAGTTAGTATTAGGTGTGAATGTTATCACTTATTAATCCAACTTACAATGAGTTACCCTGGCAGCCTCTTAGGGCCTCGACCCCCATTGCAAGCCACTTTCCGACACTACATGCAGATATCCTACCCTAAGCTCATGGAATCATAAATCTCAAAATCACAAAAGATAATCCATAATAAAATCATCAAATATGCATAAGAGCATCAAATCTCCATGAGCAAGCATCCATAAAAAATCATGATCACAACAGCTCTCTATTAGCAACTGAAGTATCACTGATAATAAAAAAGTATCCATTGGTTCTCAATAACCAAAATATATCTCAATCATACTGATCAAAGACTCCAAAATGGTTGAGTCAAGCATGTCACAACATGACATCATCAAAAATAAATCCACATTTTAGTCCCATCATGGTGACTAGAAAATAACCAAGGATAACTGATCGATGACCAAAAATGGTTAATTCAAGTGTCTCATACATAAGAATCTCAACTATAACAATTAGTAATTACAACCAATACATAGAGAATTTCATCACATAGCCATGGTTGGGTTTATAAAGATTGAGATTAAACATTATCATGACATCACAATCACATAACCCCCCAAGCCTCTGGTAGACATCCTATAACTGGTCAACACTAGTCAACCCAAAAACCCAAAACAATAGCATAAAGAATACACAATGCAAACACATGTTTTGGTTTTGCTAAATTTACAAACTTGAATTTAAATGTAAAGGTCTCAGTTTACATTTCCCAATTTAAATATCAAGTGGAGAAATTTCATGTTTTACTTAACCCATGTATTGTATTGACAGATAAAATTTTCTCCCCAAAAACAGTTAGACTCAATTTTTTAAATGTTCTAAATGTCTTTTGTATACACATTTTGCTAAAAATGACCCCCATCATTTTCAAAATAATAATTGAAATTCTTTTCATATTCCTCTTTCCAAATTAAAAGATTAAATTGATCCTATATTGCTCAACATTATAAAATAATTTTTTATTAAAGAATTACTCTTTAAATTCCAATCATCTATCAATATATTAATTATTATTTATTAATAATGTATATACATATATATACTTATGTGTATATATATATATGTGTGTGTGTGTGTGTGTGTGTGTGTGTGTGTGTGTGTGTGTGTGTATGTATATATATATACATGTATATATATATACATATATATATATATACATATATATATATACATATACATATATAATTGTTAATTTAAAAAATGAATTATATAAAAAAAATTGAATTAATAAAACATATGATAACTGTATATTACACACGTTGAGTTTAATAATCGTCGGTCACAACATATATATATATATATATGACCTGCGGATTGTAGGGTACACTGCGGTTGTAGGTACACTACAGACCGCAGGTACTCTATGGTACCACAGTCCGCATAGGCATTGCCGTCAGCAGGGGTGGGGAAATAAGTCCCTCCCGCCCATTCCAAAATTTACTTATTATATTTTTTATTACATTTATTTAAAAATGCTTCCATCCAATATAAATTGCAATGTGTTTAACATTCGCTCGTTGCGAAATATATGTCATTCAACTTTTAATTAAATATATATGTATATATATATGTGTGTATATATATAGAGTTTAATCAAATATCACAACATATAGACACACACACACACACACATACACACATATATATAATTATATATATATATATATGCATATATGTATTCAGATTTAAAAATATAAACATATATATACACAATATATAAATTCCAATTCTCAAAATTTTTCTATAAACTTTTGATCTCAAAATTTACTCAATAGTTTATCTAATGGCTTGGCTACAATTTAATCCCTAGCCCCATGTTCTTTTCTATGCATATAAGATTTTCAAATAAATTTAACTACCCATATTGAGAATGCATACAATAAAAATAAGAAAATCCTAAGAAGACATATGGAAGACACAAAGAAGACAAGGAATGCAAGATGCAGAAATAGCATAAGTAAAATCACAAGAATCTACTCGGATTCTGATGCTAATTCGCCCTTCCTCAGAAAACTCGCAGAGCAAGCTCCTCCCTCCTTCAGAGTTCTTGAGTCCTCCAATGCTCCAGTTGCTCTCCAACGCTATGTCTAAGCTTCTAGGAATGTTTGAATATAAAGAGCTCTCAGGAAACCTCTAGAATGATTCTAGAAACAGCTAGAAGGTGTCACCAACTAAGCATGGGTCTTTCCCAACCTTCTAGATGAGCCATAGGGTTGTAGACACCATGTGCTTAATTGATGCACTAACCCCCGTGTTGTTGACATATAAGAAATGAAAAGGTGCATTAATTCCCATGCAAGCTTATAACTCCAATTTACTTTTTATATAATTTTTATTTAAATATTTATAACTTTCATTTTAATTTTTTATAACTTTTATTATTATTATTTATTTATTACTTTATTATTATTTTATAATTATTATTAATTTTAATTTCTAATTTTCTTTTATTTAATTCCTTTTTCCTCAATTAATTCTCATTTAATTGATTATAAACAAAATATCAAATATCATGATATTTTATATTAGTTTTTTCAAATAATTAATTAATTAAATCTATTTATTAAGACTTAATTAATAGAAAATTCACCATAGACCTCCAAGATAAAATATGAAAACCCATCATAGAGAAATTCACACAAAATCAGTCTAAAGGGTTAAAAATCATGAATTATGTCATCTGACACATTCGATAGGTAAAATATCCAGATACTTGTCCTACCTCACTAGGACAATTGGCTTAAGGGTTTGGGATTTGAACTTGAGAATTTATCTCCCTTCTCTTATCATTGAGTTAGTATAATAGGGTATGCTCATCCTAGAAATTTAGGGAAGTTGATACCCAGTACGAACAACCTGTAGAAAAAACCATGCATGTACATACAATATATATAATGCTAAGCTAAATAGATAATGGCAGGAAGTGGTGCATCATGTAGATCCCGACTAAGCAGGTGACTACGACTCCCTTCCTTAACCATATCAAAAATGCCATACACTATGAAAATGCACACACCATACACATGCAAGTATGGGGTAAGTATCCATAATAAAACACATGAGATAATAAACCATCTAACTAATCATCAACAATAACTGAAAGCAATATAATGATCATCATGCATAGATGAAATGTAAAGTCTAAATGATCTCATCATATAACCACTAAATCTATAACATAATGTCTAATAGTATCAAAACATTACTACTAATCCATCAACATAAACTAGTCCAACATAGTTTGATAACAATAACAACAATGTTCAAAAAAGATGTGAACGAGGGCAGGCACTACATATCTTATGCTTTATTTTGCATGATTAGATTGCTTTTTGCATATGATGTAGTATGTTTTAGAAGTGAAATTCCTACTATGATAATACTGATGATCTCTTTGATGATTTGGAATGTTACACATGGAGGGATGGCTAGGGCCCATGATGGTCTAATGATGCTATTTATGGTTTGGAAAAACTTAGCACTGAGTTAATTATGTTTAGTGATATATGGTTAACTTTTATGATGGATGTTTTTATCTTCTATGATGATGTATCATGTATGATATTTGGTTTCATTTACTTTGTTGCATCATGGGTTAGTATAGGATGATGATGTACTTTATTTTCACATATGTATATTCTTTTTAAGCTTTCATACCCTATGGCATGTATAGTGGATGATTGAGAATTCATAAAATGTAATTTATTAATGGACATTTGGAACAAAGGACATTGGTTAAGAACATTAGACTTTTCATTATTATTTTATGTGGATGTAGTATTAGATGGAATCATTAATAGTTAATTTAGATGTGATTCAACATTAAGGATCCTTAAGGAATGGATCCTTAGGTTAATTCTTTGGATCCCTTAGCAGGGCGTTACATTTGGTATCATTGCCTAGTTTCTACATTGGGAGCTCTGGGTATTTTGGAACAAAGTAGGACTTTGAACTATTATGTGTATCTCATCAAACTTGGAAACTAGGTGAACTAAAATAGAATCTAAAACTCTTATTTGCATATGTTTCACACTACAACACTTAGCTTTCAAAACTAAAAATTCTATTTAAACCTCAAACTGAAATTGAACTTAGTCTATTTGTAAAACATGTTCCCTTTGAGTAGCATGCCTTATGGTTGTAATAGTCCTTTGTATCTTGGATATTGTTGTAGGATTGTATCTAGGACAAGGTCTTCTATTAGAGGCCATGGTAGAAGCTATGGAAGAGGCCATGGACATGGTAGAGCTATGATTGTCCATGAGTCTGTCCATGGAGGGCCTGCTCATGAAGAGAGTGGGGGAGAGCACGTTAGTGAGTAGTAGGAAGAGAGCCATAGAGGTGACCAAGTTGAGTCTGAGGAGGTTAACTTGAGACAAATGATGTAGACAATTCTTGATTTCCTACCTCCTGTTCATGATCAACATAGAGCACATCAGATAGAACAAGAGCATAGACCCAGGTCTAGGAGCCCTCAAAAGGAATGACAGAGATCCATTGTATCTACTTAGATGAAGGACCTTTCAAGATCCAAGGTCAAGCCCTTTAATGGGCAGGGTTCTAGATATGTGGCCGAATAGTGGCTTATTGCCCTTGACAAGATTTTTTCTATGTAGGACTTTGACATTAATGTTAAGGCAAGATTCACCATTACCAACTTGGAGAATTTTGGGGCCACTTGGTGGATAGTTGGGCATAGATATGAATAGTGTCACTTGGGAGCTATTCTTAGAGAGTTTCTGTGAGTGATTTCTACTAGAGGAATGGAAGTAGCAAAGAGAGGATGAGTTCCATAATCTCAGATAGTATACTATGACTATAACTGAGTATGATTGCAAATTATATGAGCACATGTCTTTTTTGGGATTCAATGACAACTTGGCTCAGCTAACACAACACTTTATTAGAGGTTTGAACAACCATATAATTGGGGGTGTCAAGGTATTTGAGCCTAAAACCTTCAATGATGTGGTACAATGAGCCATCCTTGTTGAACAAAGTGTCAACCTTGGATGGGGAGGTTTTGTGGGAGCACCTTCAGCATCAGGATCTAAGGGCAACTACAACTCTGGTGGAAATAGGAAGCCTCCTTTTTCTAAGGGGAAATAGTATCAGTAGCAGTCTCAACAGACATAGCAGTAGAAGGGATTGTACCCTCAGGCTCAAGGTGGTGGCAGAGGTTCTAAATCCAAGAATAACCATAATACTCGATGCAATAAATGAAATTAGTCAGCTCAGAGCAGTTAGTCTTTTGTTAGCAGGGATAGCAATCAACAGTCAAATGCACCACCTATAGGGGGAAGATCTGGCAGAAGTACAGGATGTTTCACATGTGGGCAGGTTGGAGATTTTGTAGCCCACTATCCACAACAAGCACCTTAGTATTTAGGACCTAGGCCAATAGCATCAAAGCCTATAGTTGGAGATGTAGGTAGAGCTCATAGAGTTTTTGTAGTGGTAGATCACCATTAGGAAGATCATCAGGGAATAGTGGTTGAAACCACATAAGCTATTTGAGGTACACCTCTTTTAGTGTTGTTTGATTAAGGTGCTACATATTCATTTATTTCTCCATCTATAGTTGCTATGTGTAAGCTAGATGTGGTGAAGAAAGATCATGGTTGGCAAGTGGAATAAGCCTCGGGCATTAAGGTCTCCATAGATTCCATAGTTCATAAGTGTGGGCTTAGCTTAGGAGGATTTGATACTGCAATTGACCTTTCGAATATACCTCTTGGTTCCTATGATGTGGTTTTAGGCATGGACTAGCTTGGATCTCATAGATCTAGTATAGATTATAGGAAGAAGATTATTCTATGTTAGGATGACCATGGGAATGATGTGAAGATTGTTGGGATATTGAGGCCTATATCCCTATGGATGATTTCTACTATGCAATTGAAGAAGAGTTTCCATAAGGAATGTTAGATATTTTCTATCATGGTAAATGAGCTTGATGAGGAAGATCTTGTGAGAAAGACTCTAGATCACCCAATTTTATAGGAGTATGCAGCTGTCTTTCCAAGTGAGATTCCAACCATGCCTCTAAAAAGGGACATCAACTTTAGCATTGATCTAGTTCTAGGGGCAAAACCCATCTCTAAAGCTCCTTATCATATGACTACACAAGAATTGGGTGAGTTACATCTTCAGCTAGAGGAACTTTTGGCCAAAGGGAGTATTCGACCTAGTGTGTCACCATGGGGAGCTCTAGTGCTCTTTGTGAAAAAGAAAGATGGTTATTTGCACCTTTATATTGATTACAGACAGTTAAATAAGGTGACAATAAAGAACAGTTTTCCTCTACCAAGGATCAATGACTTATTTGATTAGATCAAGGGAGCTACAGTATTCTCCAAGATTGACCTTAAGTTAGGGTACCATCAGCTTTGCATTAAGGAAGCTGACATTCACAAGACTGCCTTTCAAACTTGTTATGGACACTATGAGTTCATAGTGGTACCTTTTGGGCTGACTAATGCTCCATTAGTTTTCATGAGTTTGATGAATGGGGTGTTTTGATCTTATCTTGACAGGTTTTGATCTTATATTGATAGGTTTGTACTTGTGTTTCTTGATGATATATTGATATATTCTAAGTCTCTAAAGGAGCATGAGGATCACCTATGATAGGTTTTGCAATGCTTGAGAGACAATCAGCTATATGCCAATGCAGCTAAGTGTGAATTATTCAAATCAAAGATTCAATATTTAGGGCATGTCATTTTAGGTAATGGTATTTCAATAGACCCTACAAAGATCCAGGCAATAGTAGATTGGCCTACACCAACTAATGTGTCAGAGATTCATAGTTTCATGGGTCTAGCTAGTTATTATCGCAAATTTGTCCAAAATTTCTCCAAGATAGTGCATCCTATCACTTCCCTTCAGAGGAAAGGAAAGAAGTTTTTATGGATGGAGAAATGTGAGGAAGCATTTCGAAAGCTCAAGGAGCTTTTGACTAGTGCACCAATCTTAGCAATACCTGATCTAGAAGGTGATTTCATGGTGTGTACAGATGCTTCCCTGGAAGGGATTGGGGCAGTTTTGATGAAAAATGGATGGGTGATTGCATATGAATCACGCAAGCTCAAGGATCATGAGCTAAATTATCTTACACATGATCTTGAGTTAGCAGTAGTAGTTCATGCTTTGACAAGGTGGAGATATTTCTTGTTGGGGCATAGATTCAAATTGCATAGTGATCATCACAGTCTTTAGTACATTTTCACTCAGCCTAATCTGAATGCTCGCCAGAGGTGATGGATGGAATTTCTAGGTGAGTATGACTTCAAATTAAAGTACATTCAAGGAAAGAAGAATGTGGTGGTAGATTCTTTGAGTCATAGGAGACATGTGGTATCAGCTATGACTCTTAGTGTTGATTTGAGGAGTTAGATTCTCTAGGCACTCCCTACAGATTCTTGGTACTAGGTGTGTAGAGAGATAGATTCAGGAAGACCTTTGGAGGGTAAGTTTGTAGGCTATGTCTGAGAGTTAGATGGTTGTTTGAGACATTCAGGAAGGATTTATGTACCACTACTAGATGAGCTTTTCACCTTGATTCTAGCATAGGCCCATCATACACCTTACCCGACACATCCTGGTGTCAAGAAGATGCATGCTGATTTGCAATGTTTGTTCTATTGGTCTAGGATGAAGTGAGACATTGTAGATTATGTGGCTAGGTATCTTGAGTGATAGAGAGTCAAGCTAGAACACTAGCACCTAACATGACTTTTGCAACCAAATCTCATTCCTTCATGGAAGTGGGACATCATCTCTATGGACTTCATAGTAGGATTACCTATGACTGCTCATCGTCATGATGCTATCATGGTCACCATTGATTGGTTGACTAAGGAGGCACATTTTTCACCAATCAGGTCTTCCTACACAGTAGCTTTTATAGCTAATTTCTTCATGCATGACATTGTGAGATTACATGGTATTCCTCAAAAGATCATTTCAGATAGGGATCCTGTATTCACATCCATATTCTGGACATTGCTGCAGCATGAGCTTGGAGCACAATTAAATTTTAGTTCAACATATCACCCAGAGATAGATGGTTAGATAGGGAGGGTGAATTAGGTTTTGGAGGATATGTTAAGGATGTATGTGATGGATAGGCAGACACATTGGGAGGACTATCTTTACCTAGTGGAGTTTTCCTACAACAATAGGTATCACATCTCTATTGGCATATCACCATACTAGGCTTTATATGGACATCCTTTTTGTACACCTTTGAGTTGGGATAGTCTTGTGGATTGCATCATTTTAGGTCCTGAGATGCTTCGTGATATGGAGCAATAGGTAGTGCATATGTGTGAGCACTTGATTATGACACGGGATAGGTAGAAAAAGTATGCTGATGCACATAAGACTGATAAGTAATTTTCTATGGGAGATAAGGTATTCTTGAGAGTGCATCTATAGAAGAGTCTGATCAAATACAGAAAGGGTTTAAAGCTAGCACTTCACTTTGTGGGACCATTCAAGATTCTTGAGAGGATTGGCCCAGTTGCTTATCACCTTGCTTTACCGCCCACCCTAGCTCGTATTCATGATGTTTTCCATGTTTTAGTACTTAGGTAGTATATCCTTGATGTTGTACATGTTCTTGATTGGAATGTATTGTAGGTAGAGGATGGGCAACTAGCTTTGGAGCCAGTTCATATTTTGGAGCAGTGGGAGTTGACCCTCAGGGGTCAAACCATAAAGTAGGTAAGGGTCCAATGGGACCCTACTGATGATTCTTCAGCTACATGGGAGGATGTAGCTAGATTATGGGAGTTCCACCCCTACTTGTTTGTAGGCTTCCAGGAGTAAGCCTAATCCAAGGGGGGGTGGATGTAGTGCCTACCTTCAGTTACATCTTTCTAGATACATTGATTGCTATCATGGTCAAACTCTATTAGACTAGTTTTATGTTGATGGTTAGTAGCATTGTTTTCAAAATATCAGATATCGTGTTATAGATTCAATTGATATGTGATGAGATTACTTAGACTCTACATTTCATGTATGCATGATGATTATTACATTATTTCTAATTATTGATGATGATTAGTTAGATGGTTTATTATCACATGTGTTTTCTTATGGATACTTACCCCATACTTGCATGTCTATGGTGTGTGTGTTTGTTTTCTTATTGTATGGCATTTCTAATGTGGTTAAGGAAAGAAGTCATAGTCACCCGCTAGTCAGGATCTACATGATGCACCACTTCTTTCCATTGCCTATTTAGCTTAGTGTGTATATATATATATATGTATATATATATATATGTATATATATATATATATATATGTATATATATATATATATGTATATATATATATATATATATATATATATGTATATATATATATATGTATATATATATATATATATATAGTATGTACATGCATGGATTTTATGCAGGTTACAAGTATTATGTATTGACTTTCTTGAATTGCCAGGATGAGTGTACCCTATTACACTATCTCAATGGTAAGAGAGGGGAGATAAATTCTCAAGTTCAAAACTTAAGCCTTTAAACCATTTTTCCTAGAAAGGTAGGACAAGTATCCAAGATATTTTACATTTCAAATGTGTTGGATGACATAATTCATGATTTTAACCCTTTAGACTGATTTTATATAGATTGTTCTATGATTAGTTTTCATATTTTATCTTGGAGGTCTATGGTGAATTTTCTATTAATTAAGTCTAAAATTAAAAGATTTAATTAATAATTTAATTATTTTGGGGAAATTAATATACTGTTATGATATTTTGATTTTAATTAATTAAATGAGAATTAAATTGAGAAAAAGAATTAAATAAAAGAAATTAAAATTACTAATAATAATAATAATAAAAAAAAAAAAAAATTATAATAATGATAAAAGAATTAAAATAAAAGTTATAAGTCTACCTAGGAGTAAAGACACCTCTTGAATGCATGTATGTCTACAACACAAGAGTTAGCGAACAAATTAAGCACATGGTGTCTACAACCTTGTGACTCATCTAAAGGGTTGGAAAAAGCTCATGCTTAGTTGTCAATGCATATCTCATCTTCTGGTTGTTTCTAGAGACATTCTAAGTGCTTCCTAAGAGTTCTTTATATTCAGGCACTCCTAGAAGCTTAGGGAGCATGTTTGGAGGACCCGAGAACGTTGGAGAAGGAAGGAGCTTTCTTTGCAGATCATGAGGAGAAGTGATTTAGCATCAGTGTCTAGGTAAACGCTCGTGATTTTTGCATGTGTCATTTTCACTTCTTTCAATTCTTGTCTTCTTCATGTCTTTTGAATTCTTTTTGAGGTTTTCTTGTGTTGAATATTTTAGTTGCATGTATTCTTGTCATGGGTAGTTAAATTTCTATCTGAGAAAATTCCACATACATGGATCTGAGTAATTTAATGGGCTAGGGTTTTAGTTGATAGATAGAATAAGAAAAATATGTTGTATTCCTTCATTAGAATAATTTTTGCACATCCTTCAGTTTTACATATGAAAAATATATATGCGCACATACATACATACATATATATATATAAACATATGCATATACATACATACATACATACATACATACATACATATATATATATATATATATATATATATATAAACATATGCATACATATGTATATTGAGCTCTGAGAATATAATCACATATTAAACCATTGATATTAAATCAAACATAAATGTTATGCCAAAAACATTTTTTTTGAAAATGTTTACAAAACTATAAAATGGATCGCATTGGGTGGAGCATTTATTAAAAAAGCTTTTAATAAAAAACAATTTTTGCAAAGTAAAAGGGGCGAGGAGGGATGAACTCGTACCCCCACCCCACTATACATAAAGAGAAGAGGTTGGGGGCATTGCTACCGCAGGCTCTGCATCAGTGTATTATCGCAGGTTTGCGTCAGTAGGCCTGCACAACTTTGCCACATAAAAGGTAGTGCACGAGCTGCAAGTGCATGTACATTATGCCTTGGGTTATAATATCGACATTGGCACATGTGTTTGGTTGGTATCAAATTTTTAATTTGATTTTTAGTTATTAAATATTTATATTTATATTTATATATATGTGTATGTATGTATATATATATGTGCATGTATATATATGTGTGTGTGTGTGTGTGTGTGTAATATTATAATAATGAAATTTTATTTAAGTAATAATTCAAGTCAATAAAATATTTTTTTTTAAAATAATTTTTTAAAAAATGATATAGTTTTATTTTTAGAATTAATAAATTTATTTAATTAGAATGAGTTTAAATAAGGTTAATGAAAAGTTATAATACTTAAGTTATCAATTATTTTGTTCTCAAAATCGTAAATTGAGCTATTTGAAAATGATAAATAATTTGAAAAGATTAATTTTCCTCCAAAGCAGTATAGAGATATTGATTTAAAATATGGAAGGGGGGATCATTTCCAACAAGGTGGCCTTAGGAAATTTTAGAAAATTGAACTCTAAGAGTCATGGGAAAACCTTTAACTAATACACGGATTAGTTATAAGGAAGATGAACAATGTTTCTTCATTTGATACTCAACTCTTTAAAAAAAATGAAACCTCCACAATTGATTCAACTATGAAATTTTAGCAAACCAAAACATATGCTTGTATTTTGTGCTTTCTCTATGCTTCTTGTTTTGGGTTTGGGTTGACTAGTTGGTTGACCAGTTATAGGATGTCTAATAGAGGCTTGGGGGTTATGAATGTGAAGTCATGATGATGTCTTTTGATCTCGATCTTTTAAACTCAACCATGGTGATGTGATTGCATGCTGATTGATATTGTCTTCAGTTTTCATTGTGTAAGCTATGATATATGTAACCTTTTTATGAGTTATCGATTAGTTGTATTTGGATTACTTTCCAGTCACTTTGATGGAATTGAATTGTTTATCTGATCTTGTTGATGTCATGTTGTGACATGTTTTGACTTGACCATTTTGGAGTCTCGATCAGTATTAGTTTGAGATATTTTTTGGTTGCTTGTTGAGAACCAATGGATATTGTGATTAGAATTTGACGACTTTTAGTCATGTGACTAAACTTTTTAGTCTTATGACTAAAATGTTTAGTCATGTAGTCATTTATTTGCCCAAATTCTACTAGTGGTAAAGCCCTTTTACCTATAGCAAACATAGACAAATGCCATGTCTTGTTTTTTAACAAAGTTTCTATTTCTTCTTTCATTGTAGACTCCTACTGAATCTTTGTATCCACTTGCATAGCTTCATCATAACATTTAGGGTCACTAGAAATAATAAGTAAAATAGAATACAAAGAAAGAGAAAAATCTCTTGGGAGGTCTAATTAGCCTTGTTGATCATCTAACATTCAATGGGGTGTGTAGTCTTTGTTGTTGTAGTTGTTACAAATCATGATGAACTAATGGATCATCATCTTTTGGAGTATCATCCAATACTACATAGTCATTTTCTTTCTTCTCATGCTACTATAACAGATCTTTTTACAACACTTTCTCATTGAATATGACATCCTTGCTTCTTACAATTTTATGATTTTCAAAATCCCAAAGCCTATAACCAAATTCATCAATATCATATATAACACATACACATTTCTTTGACTTAGCTTCTTATCTAGTCATTACAATCCATAATCCCTTACAACTCAATATCGCTGCGAGAAGCTACAATATCACCATACATTATGAAATACCTAATACTAAGTCATTTTATACAAGCTTTTTGTTGTTTAAAAAATTAGGACTAGAATAAGTCATCTAATAGAAAAATAGTAGCCAACACTTGTTACAATATAAGGTCATTTTTGGCTTCGAAGACACTACCCCACAAAAGCCCTATGGGGGGTTCAACATTGCCCCTCAACCACACCTTGTACTATGACAAGGAGTGCACATAGGGGAGTACTCCAAGACCCTACAAGGATGCTACACCCAAACCCCCATAGAAACAATCTAGGGAGAAATTGAGCCAAATAAACCTCTAAGTCTAATTAGGCTCCACATCAAAACTAGGGCATCAATGGGGACACTTCCATCTTTATTTGATATTTTTTAACTTTTTACCATGGTTGAAATATTATTACTAGGGATTTTCTCTATTTTGGGTTTGACTTTAAGGGAATCTAACTCTATCAAGGCTTTTCCTCCTTTAGGGTGTGTCCTCCCTACTTCTTTCTAGTGCTTGAATGTGTTATTCTTTTGATAGCTTCTTCCTTAGGTTGAACTTTCACCTTGTATCATGCCCAAAAATTGGATCATAATATACTTGAATATAATATAATATTCTTGCATCTAATTAGTTATTTTCCAATCATTAAGATGGCATTATCTGATTATGGTTGACCACTTACAATCGTTGATACCAAATTTCAGGTTTTGCTTAGGTTTAGACATTAGTATCATAGTTTAGGAAGGATACACTAGCTTCTTAAATTCCTACAAGGAGAATTCTCTGCTTAGTATGCTAATACTTAAATGTCCATACCTAATCATGGACCCATTATTGCCCAAGTGTCATGAAACCTGGCTCTGATACCAAAATGTCATGCCCAAAAATTGGAGCAAAAACACCGAAACATTTTTTTTTTAAAAAGAGGTAAATATCACCACTGAGTTTGATATGTTCATCTGCACATGATAAAAAGTATAGGTAAAGTAAGAAACAAATGCAAGATCTCCTAACAATGTCCTAACATTTCTATGCAAGTGTTAAAAATAATGAGTATGAAAAGATCATTAAATATGAGCATTCATTATTAAATTAATTTCAACATTTGTTTCATTATTACTTTAATTTTAAAGTAGTATATTATAATTAAAATAAATCAAATTATCCTAAACTTGCAATACTAAAAAACTATCTAGATATATATTCAACACTTAGAAATGTAATCTAATAATCTAACTTAATTTTACAACCTTTACTAATCTAAAACATTTAAAGATAAAATAACACTAAATTTTGATTTAAAGACGATATAATTACTTAACATAATAAATACAAATTATTTTAAAGATGAATTAAATACACTAACTAACTTATCTTAGACAACATATTAACCAAAATTGATACTAAACTTTTTGAAACATAAGACCGTACTAAATAATAAATTAACTCTGTAACCTTTCTCAGCAACTTAGTATCAAACTTACACTACTAGCTATACTCTCAAATCTCATTTGTAATTTAAAATTACTTAAAATAAAGAAACACTAACTATCCTACTTAGTTTTAAAAAAAATACTAGTTTCTAATTTCTTAGCAAGAAAATCAAACTACACTTAAACTAAACCAAATTATAACACTTTATTTAAAGATACTAACTAAATTTGTACTAATTATAAAAGATAAATTAACAACTAACTACACTTAAAACAAAATCTAATATAAACATATATTAATGTTAAAAAGAAATATTCATTTAATTTTAAAACTTTATGTAAAAAAAAAGTATAAACTAATCTACACCCATAACTATCCTAACCACAACTCTCACCTAAACTCCCTACATCATATTACCCTTACTAACATCTAACTATATCTTCTAACATACCAAAACTTAAAAAGTAATACTAACCTAAGAACTGAATTAAAAATCTACATTAAATCTAAAGAACAATTACTAACTTTATCCTAAACTAACTCTACTTACATAGCTTCTAACAAAACCATACATGTCATAGTCTAACTTACCTCTAATTCCCTACCACTAAACTCATGCATTTACCAAGATAAAGGTATGCTGACCGAGCAGCCCATGTGTTGTTCCCCACTTGCCTTGGGCGCCTACCAAGAAGGCAACGAGATAATGGAATGATGTCTTATCAAGGGTGACAAAACTTAACCTTTTTTTGTGCATTTAATAAAATTAACTATGTTTATTTTAAAACTTCATTTCTTCTCACTAACAAGGTGGTGCTCCAAAAAGTGCAAACAAGGATTAATGACAAGTGTTGAGTTAGGGGTATTAAATGCATACGTGCAAGGGAGAGTACACCAAGAAAGGCAAGGAGGATAAAAAGGTGATTTGTTTGGACTTTGATACAACCAATCAAATTATGCCCCAAACCTCATTAGCTAGGAAGTCTTCACATGATCCAAGACATTTATGTTGGTAGGTTTTGTCTCTCCTTCACATGCATGCCAAGCCTTCAAAATTGGGTGCTAGAAGGGTAAGATTGTTGAAGTTTGTTTTCTTAAAAACTTAATAAGATTTTGTTGTTGAAATTTATGCCCAAACACATCAATCAAAAATCTGAGCCCATTTCCCAAGCACAAAACAACTAAGAAGGTGAAATATCAACACATGGGTAAAGGGAGAGATAAGGGTAAGTTGGTAGGTTAGGTAAATTTGTGAATTGATAGGATTGATGTAATTATTGTAAAAGATTTTTTGGTGAGACCTTAGGATATGCTTAGGAAGATATTTTAAGTTATGCATTTATTTAATTTCTTAAAAATCATTTTGATATTAATTAAATTTAGAATTCAATTTTTTCAAGGGAATCAATTTAGAATATTCTCTATTTTTGACCAAAGGAATAATTCATTTCTCTCATACAATTTCTAGTGAGCACTTTTGCTCTTGGAAACACATCCTTTTTTTTTTTTAAGGCCTCTTTTTTTTAAGTATGAGATTTCAATTTCATTTACTAATCAAGGGGTACAAAAAATTTTTTTTTAACAAGTTGATTATAACAAAGATGTTAAATGTAATGCTTGAACAATAGATAAGGACTATTATGCTTCCTAATACTCTCAAAATTTACAAAATGAAATACCAATCATATTACTGAATCCTCTTTAACATATTTGAGCTTTAATTGCATAATTATATATCTATCATCATTTCATCTAATTAACATTTATCAAATGAATACAACTTGAACTATAAGAATGCCATAGGAGGGGCAAAACACCATTGCATCTGTTAATCGATAACCATATGTGTATAAACTAAATTACAAGAAAGATCATATGCAAGGATATTACTCAATTTATCTTTTTTCTATTGAACCACCTAATTGAAAGCTCCATCGAGAAACAACCAATAAGAAAACTTGACATCCTTGCCACTTCAACAAAAGGTTTAAATGCATTTCTACACAAGATTCTAATCCCAGACATAATTTAATTTCAACAATCAATATACATTTCCATCATGGCCCTTAACAAGGGACCCATTTCATTTTCTGTAATACATCGCTAAGGTCATTGAGAGAACAAAAACTGACTAGGTGACAACTACCATAACAAGGAGACAAAATCAAACATTCATTCCCATACTAGGTTTTCACAACAAGTTTGACATTGAATCAAAACTAGGGAGAAGGTGGATTTTTCCAATAGGAGATGTCAGACACAACACCAAAATAGGTGCTCGATCAGGGCTATAACTCAAGAACTTCCATTCTTACATTCCAAAACTCATATGTGGTTTGTGCTGACAAGTGGGGACCCATAACACCCTACCCTCTCTCCCTCTTCTCATCTTGAGAAGAGACTCTACATTGTTGGAGTCCAACTAAAGACCTTTCTCAAAATGGCCACTTCTGCCCTATCCGAGGGTGAGTAATGCCAAACACCCATGAAAGAAAAATTCAAAATTTAAAACAAACACAAAGGAAAAACATTGAAGAAAAACTATTTCCAATCCCTCCCATCATACTCATCACACCTAAAAACATACATAAGTAATAAAACTAAAACATGGAGCACTACATAAAACCAAGATGAGGTAAAGTATTCCTACCTTCAAGAAAACAAGTTATGGCAAAGATCAAGTTTGAGAAGAGCTAGCTTTCCTTTCCTTCCTCTTCAATTCTGAAAATCCCTCTAAAACTAGAGTTTGGGTGAACAACCCAAACCTCCTCAAAAAATGCCTCTAAATAAGATCCAAACTCAACTACTTCTCCTAAAATCCACTAACTCCCCCCCCCCCCCCCCCCCCCCACTTGCCTAAAGATCTAGAGCTTTCTAACTTTACTAAACCTAAGGTTAACCTCTAAGTGGAGTTGAGGTTATTCAACCCATGGTAACAACATTCAATTTTCGCACTAAGGCAAAAATAGACTTTTTGAGTGACCATAAAAGTCAACAAAAGGGGCTAAGGGGGTGGAAAATGTCCCCAACCCATACCCATACCCCTGGGGTACTTAGATTCATATTTTTAGGCCTTTGGGATTAAATTGGGACCTATCAAAAGCTAGTAAATTTTAGGACTATCTAACAACCTTTATAGTGCAAATTAAACACTAATAGGGGTAATTAATCTTGATTAGAACCCAATTAGCAAAGAGGTCACTAACTTAGTTCAAGTTAGATCTTTAGGTTACATGGTTAACCCTAACTATCATACTAGAATGCATATACAATTCACGAGTGTCAAGAGACACCATAAAAACACTTTTTATAAAATGTTAACATTTACTAATACAGAATGATACATTCATTCAATGCACAATACAAATAAAATATGAACAATGGGGTTTGTATCCTTCATCAGCTTTAACCCTAGTTTTCTCAAATAGTACATAAGGTTTAGTTTTGTTTTTCCATTAGGTTTTCTCAGCTAAAATGCCCTGCACACTTATTGCACACATCAATAGCTTAAGAAAATTACATACATATATTCAAAACTTATCTGGATAGCTACATATATCAAAACATGAATCTCTCATATAATTAACTATTTAATTCATTTCTACTCACATTTAGTCATCAGAAATTACATAATCAATATAACATAACTTATTCATTAATTCAGATTAAAATGCTAGAAAAAACATTGTTAGGCATGCATATACCTAACATCGTAAAAATTGCCATTAAGGAATACTAAACTATTTGGAACATAAAACTTAACCATCAGGGTATCAAAATCAATACCCTTATCATCAGGCGAAAATGCCTTGTATCATCATTAGTGAAATTTTAATGTTTAAATAGTCGAGATAATGTAGTTTTTTCTCAAATCACTAAATATTTAAAACATGAATGTGTTAGGATCTTAGCTCTTATTAGGACATCTAAACTATAAAACATTATTTCATATCCATTCTAATCTCCTACAATAGTTTTAAAAGAGAGATACATATTTAATAAGCACATGCGAGGAGAGACCTCACACCTTGGGAATGGCCAATTCAACTTCAAGTTCTTATTTACCTATAATAAAATCATTTATGCCATGGTTAGTGGAAATAATTAATTTTTGAGGAGACTTTTTTTCCTTGGACTTTAAATGTTTCTTAGATGTTTTGATGATAGTTTCTTGGTCTTTCTTCTTCTTAAGTCATTCCTTTTTTCTTTTAAGAACATCCAATGTTAGAGAATGTAGCTCATCCTCCTCTCTCTCTCTCTCCAATCTAATTTAGGAATTGGAAAAAATTCAATTTGTTCAATATACTAGGGATCCACTACCTCTTAATTTTTATCATCTTTTACTCTGTGAGTGTCTAGGTCAATTTTGAAGTTTTTTACTTGATCTAAGGTCATTCTTGATCATAGCCTTTTTCTTACTTCTAATTCATTAGAGAAATTGTCCCAATAATCCTCTGAATAAGGGATATGCCTAAAAGTGGATGCAACTTTAACATTTTGTTTAGCAAACCTTGCATAGTCAAAACCTTTTCCAGAGACATAAGGTTTGAGATATAGGTTGATCATTTCTTCCTTTACCATCATAATGTGTTTGAGGTTTGGGAATTTATAATGACCCAATTCTATAGGGAAGAGTTTTGTATAAATTTTCTTAGTGCTCTTAGACAAATTTTCAACAATGGTCAATTGCCTATATATCTCCAATAGAAAACCATTATCTAAACAATGACAAGGTAGCTTAAGGGGTTCAACATCAAAAGAACCAACTCTAAGATAGGTAAACCTAGAAAAATAGATGAAATAGAAACCATAGGTTTCAATTGCTTACATGGATTCTTCTAAAAGTCTACAATTTTTCTTTCCCATAAGTTCAAATACCAATTGTTCCAAAAAAAATCATTGATCCTCTTGAATTCTTGGAGGTCTTTTTGTCTTGTTAGTGTTTATAGTATTGATATATTGTCATATCCTCTATCCATGGTTTGTAAGGAAGACCTTCCTACTCTTTTGAAATACCTAGAATGTAAATAAGGAGAGATAAAATGAAGAAGGGAGTAAAGCTAGCTAAACCTAAAAGCCCTTTATGTAGCCCTTCTACTATCAAATCAACCCAATCAACAATTTTTTCACCTTCTATAATTTTTTGGATGAAGAAATACATCTAGAACTCCTAGTGGAAAGCATGTTCATTCCCTTTTACTTTATGCAAGAGGAAAACTATATCAATGATTTCCTTACTAAAATTCTCGATAGTTGGTGGTTTGGGCAACCTTGATCCTCATGTCATTGGCTTTAAGAATTGTGGTGCCTCTCCCATTTTACTTTTGTAAGTCATCCTAAGGGAGGCAACCTTGTTGATCTATTTTTGTGATGGATCATGATTGTGACCATGAGTGGTCTACACCGTAGAGGTGATTTGTTGTATGTTTCTGTATCAGTTGCCTTGTTTATGTTTTGACTAATTTATGAGATTATGTTATGATTTATGGTTCACTGAGGTTTGTGCTAGTGCTTACCAGCATCAATGTGGTATCATGAGGTTGTTCCATGATTACCTTGAGATGTGTGCAGAGATTTTACTATGTACCATTACCATGCTACATTGGACTAGGTTCCTATAGCAGTGGTTTGTCATGTTTATGACTGTGTTTTGCTTAATTGTTTTAAGTGTCTTTTCTTGTTGTGTTATCAACGATTATTAAATGCTTTAGTAATTAGAAATGGATTGTCCATGTTGAATTATTTGGTTATGTGTTGCAGACATTTACCTTGTTATATTTTTGATTAAAGAGATATTTGTTACTCATGTTATCTTTACATTTGAGATGACCCAAGGGTCAGATGTTATACCTTGATTTCAATATCATAGATATTAGACTGCTATGTCATTTAGTTAATCGTATTGCATGATGATGCCATTTTGAGATGAAAATGTGTTTTATGATGATATCTGGTTATCTGGTATTTGGACATACCTCTGATTATGTTATGTGATGGATTTAATGCTATGGTTATTTACTTCATTCTTGTGTTGTTATGCTTTATGTGAACATGAGTGATGTAAATAGATTATTTTAATATAATTAAATAAATAGCTAAATTAGGTGATTTAATGCATTTATTGATTCGGCTATGTTATTATATACAATTGCACTTGATCATGTTGTTTAGTGTGCAAGATTTATATAACTGGTAGTGGCACATGGAGTTAGTGATTCAGCCATTCATATTTTACTAATGTCATCCTTGTATGGTTAACATATCCTTATTTTAATTATTTTATTAAACCTTTTGGTGATTATGAAATTTGAACTCATTTGCATTATGTGATTAGACCAGTAAGCGTGTCTATGCATTTAGATGTTCACATTGTCACAAAAGTTATTAAGAAAATTTGTGTTTTGGGTTTTCGAGCTTTTTAATTGATTTATTTTAATTTATGGCAGCTTTTCCATAGATGAATTCTTATTTGTAGGAATAGCCTATTTTTGTTTGGGTCGATTCGGGTTTAACTAGGTTGGCTAGTTATTTTTCCTAATTGATTATTCACTTGAAAAGTGAATAAATATCCAAAAAGGAATTCAATTCCTCACTTCTCACTTTCAAATTAGAAAGTTGGAGAGTAAAACCCAAAATCCTCTTCATAAGGATTTATTGTTTTGTTCATTGTGGGAGCTATGGGCATGGGATCATTGTGAGGTTGAGCTCATTGGATCCAGCTCGGGGAGACCTTGGATTGTTGTGATTTTTAGCCACTTCTACTTGGGCTTTTTATTTTTTGGTTTAGATTCTCATTTTTCCCTTTTTGCTGTGATGTAGGGCTTTCCTATTTTATTGTTTCTACTCTATTTTTGCTTCTATTTTTTGTAGCCATTTGTTTGGAGGCTGAGAACAAGTGTTCCCCTCCATTTCTGTATGCTAGTTCTACCTGATTGGGTGGGTATGAATATTTTCTTAACTTTTGAAATGAGGGTTTGGGATTTTGCACCATTATGCTAGCCATTTTTGCATACGGTGTTCAATTCTATTTATTTTTGGATTTTTGGGGTTTTTGTGCCCAAAGGCCAAATGGGTTTTAATTTTGTAGTTTTCCAATTTTTGGGGTTTTTACCTCATTTTGTGTGCCACCTTGTTTTCTCATGTTTTCTTGGTACAATGTGGTTCATGGACTTGGATGATCTATTTGGACATCAGTCAGACCACTATTACACTTTTTTGTTGCATTGGGATGCATGCAACATCTGTACTCCTAATTTTGTGTTTGGTTGAGTGATTTTCATACCTGTTGTTATGGTTTTTTTTGGACCTTGCTTTTGTTTCATGGACACTAGGATTCGTGTAGAATCCATACTCTCAAATTGAGGCTGGTGGAGTAAGTTCATGACTTTTGGTTTTGTTGCATCATTGGGATTTGTGTAGAATCCATACTCCTAGATTGAGGCCGATTGAGTGATTTTATGATGTATGGTTTTATTGGCTTTGGGATTCATGTAGAATCTATCCTCTTGTGTTGCTTTTAGTTGGGTGTTATCTTTTGTATTGTGTTCCCATCCAATCCTTGTTTTGTGATCTTCATGATAGTGGTGCGCCACACACGAGTATGTGTGTGTACATTTGTTGGGTGACTTGTGAGGCCTGATCTTCCATGGTACTTCTAGAAGTTATGATCATTGGGGTTGGGATGGGAGTATGCATGCCCGCAAGAACTTGTCATAGGATGAGCATGGGTAGGGTAGGGTAGCATATGGAGGGGGCTTCTATCTTGCAACCTGGTGTCTTGACACCATAGGGTTGGCAGAGAAAGTTTTAAGTAAGTAATAACTAAATAAAATGTGTGAGTGTTAATAAAACTAAAGATAATAAAATAATGCTTCAGTGTATGAGCCTTCTATTGAGGGAGTTGAATCTACACAATGTATGAGCCTTCCATTGAGAGAGTTGAATCTGCATAAATTAGAGCTTGGGCTTGTTGATGCCAAGAAACTCTCCATGATGTCAGCCCCTACTTAGGCTTATTGAGTGTTTGACCAAGACTTGTACTCTTTGTATTGTCTTAGGTTCTTAGTTACAACTATCATACTGTCTGGCATGAGTGTTAGCCTTGGATGTTTCTTTTTATGTGTGTTTTCAGTTGAATCATTATCTCCATCAACATGGTAGGTGTGGACCTATGGGTGCCACATGGTTGGGAGGTGTAGCTACCTACACCACTGCTAGGGATTGATGTACAAAGATGGTCTTGTCCTAGTACGACCATTGCTGGATGTTTTCACTTGATGTTTTAGGTTCTGGAGTATGTTTTCTTGTGTTTTATGTTTTCATTGGAATGCTTGGGTATCATGTTTAGATGATGTTAGTTTATTTGATGCTTTCCCATATTATGATGTTTAGCATATGCCTAGATAATGTGTATTTCTATATTAGGGTATCTATTGCTTATTGGTTTAGCATGTTAGATTTCCTTATTATGATGTTCATCATGTAATAGGTGATGTTATCTACTTGTTGGATTATCTGATGCTTTACTACTAGCATGTTAAATTTTCTTATGCTTATGATGGTAGCATGTTTAGTAGTGACATCCCTATTATGACAGTACCGACGATTTGATTAGTGGCTTGGGATGTTACGCGTGGGGGATGGCTAGGATCCATGATGGTCTTATGATGCTATTGACAGTTGAGAGGAACCACATAATTAATTTGGTTGTTTTTTTATTGTGATATTATCTCTGTACATTGTGATTTTTCTTATGTTCACTATGATGTTACTTTCAGTACATTCTTTTTTGCTATAGTTTTAGATGGATAGATGTATCTCCTTATTGATCTTGGCATCTTGCTGATTATGTATTTGAGTGTTCACTCCTCAATCTATGTGGATCTGGTACTCCCTAGTGTGGAGGTTCTGAACTCTATTTTTCTCTACTTTTCCCCTTTTGTGTTTTCCTTTAGTGTCTTTGTGTTTCTATGGGCGGCATTTTTATCAGCATGCTATGACATAGAAATGTATCACATGCCCATAGAAACTATGTTGTATGATGTTGGAAAGTATCGCATGCCTCTTGGAGGAATGTTGTGTGATACTAGAAAGTACTGCACCTCCTTTGGAGAAGTGTCATACGATACCCTAAAAGTATCGCTCAAACTCTGAAAGTGTCACCCTCCTTCTTAAGGAATGTCGTGCAATACTTTTTAGTGTTGTATTAAAGTATCACATGGGTTTTGTAAAAACCTATGCAAGCCAGCAGTGAGCACCTTTTTATTTGATCTAGAATTTTTGAGAGTTGTTTTGGAAACCGTTTTTGGTGTTCTTTGACCCTATTTTGTTGCTTTTTGGATTTAGGTTGTTTTCTTTCAATCCTTTTTGCATGTTTCTGTTGTAGTCCTTTGAGGTTTAAAATATATCATGTAAGTATAAGGAATTAAATATACATCAACTTAAAATATACCTTACATATAAGGAATTAAATATATGTCAACTTATATTTTAATATATATGTGATGAATCTTTTGAGATAAGTTTCAGACCTCTCAGAGATAAGATAAAGATTCTAGGAAATTTCAGGGCTTCAAAAATCCAGACTTAGTCAATCTTCAAGATTTTAGGCTTAGCCAAATTTTAGGATTCTACATTTTACCCCAGCTAGGTGTTTTGTTGATGTGTGGTCATTTCTTTGAGCCCTCATCATGTGCATGGTCGTTGTTGGCTTTGCTTGTGTGTGTCAATTTGGTAGTTGCGTTTAGAGATTTGTTATTTGCCAAGAATGTGGTGAAGTCTCCTGTTGCAATCTTTGTGATCCCTGTATGATGTCATGTGCATTCATAATTGTTATAAAAAAAATTGGCTTGTATTTCATCCATGTTTCCAAGGATCTTCAGGCGGGGCATTACAAGAGCCAACTTTGTGCCACCATGGAGTTGTAATCTTTCTTAATATTTACATACAATCACTCTACTTCTTCAAAATTCCAAGGCTCATAAGACTCTTGTGAGATATTTTTAGAGCTAACATAGTAGTTACCCTATTGATTCTTTCCAAGACTTCACCTAAAACTTTATTTATGCACCTAGTCTAAGGATCATTGTGATTTGCACATTCTATTATTAACTTAGGAAATCCTATAGTGGGGTGAAAAATTTGTAGCCTCTAATAATCCACTAATGACCAATTTCTAAGCTATGGTTCCATTTTGGGCATTTCTAGTCCTTTCTACTAGCTCTATTAAGTTTATATTTACTAGAAATGTATCTTGAATTTCTAGCAAAGAGCTCAACAAATAGGTTTTTCCAAGTTTTGTGAGTTTTAGCCAAAAAAAAGTCATGTTCATTTGAAAAGGGAGAATGACCCACTAAAAAAATTGCTTGAAATTATTAAAGAGAAACTAGAAATAGAAATGGGCAAGGAAGGCTACTTTGTAATCACTAATTTTTCATGTTAAATTAGTCCTACTCAATCCTTACTAGTTTGTCACTCCAAATTCCAGAATAACAAGTTTAAGACACTAGGTAGGACAATCAGTACTTAAGGTACAAATCATAAGAAAGATCATGAATGGGTATAGTAATGTGAAATCATTAATACACCTGTGTGAATATTTATTTGACAAGACATTTTAGTCTTTTTGGTTAATTGATCTCAAAAAATTGGTACAAGATCTCACACTTTAATGATGTCAGATTGCCATTGTACTCCATCCAATAATGACTTGTACCTTAACATGTGCCTTCTAGCTTTCACTATTATCATGTTTTCAACATCCAATCCTAGCATGGTGTATAGTTTTTGAAACTCTATGCTTAAATTCTTTAGAAAAATCCCTACAAAGAAAAAGAGGTAAAAATCATGCTAGAAGATGGGAAGTCAAAGTTAAACTTGAAGTTGAATCTCTCAAGTTCAAGTTCAACTTCAACTTGATGTATTGATAGGCTGGCTATCAAAGGCTCAAAACAAAGAAGTTTTAACTTTTAATCCATCCTACACAACTTCAACTTCAACTTCAACTTCAACTTGAATTTAGTAGTAATAGTTCAACTTCAACTTCAACTTGACAAAACTAAGACACATAAAACAAGAAGGGTAATTATGAGTGTAACACTCTTCATGATTTGTGGTGACTTTATCTTCTATGTCTTGATTCTCTTCCCCTTTGGATCTAGGGTGTTGGGTCTTAATGTTGTCTATTTTAGGCCTTGAGTTTAAACTTCTACATTTGATCTGTGTGACTCTTCAGGTTTATACTTCTTAGTATCAACTAGCAACTATACAAGTTCATTGACCTTCTCCTTGACAACATCAATATGGAGTTCACTCATGGAACTCTATTGTCCAAACTCTTTTAATCCCTCTCATAGAGGTCATTTTCTCCCTCTCAAAGAGGTCTAGAGGTACTTACTCTTTCACCAATAGTAGAATGGTTTTCTATGCCTTCTTTACTCTTCTCATTCTTGTCACCCTATTGGTATTTTCCTCTATGACATCATCTTTCTATTCAAGGACTTGTGTGTTCTTACCTTCATTATTTGGTTGACTCTTCTGCTTGGATAGACTAACATTTGCATCATCTTGACTTAATAAAATAATAGGAATATTAGAAATAATAGATGCTAAGTCTACCTATAATGTGCTCACATGTGCATTTATCACACTAGTACATTTTGACAAATATGTGAATTTTTAGTCACACCACAAAAACTTTTAATCAAGTGACTAAAATTGATCATATTTCACTATGTCTTTACAATTTAGAGCTATAGGTGACTAAGTAAGTGACTAATTTGGTCACTTGGTAAAATCACAAGGTCAAATGACTAAATAAATGATTAAACAAACTAATAATAATTAGTCACTAATAAGTAGTGACCAAAACTATTAAATAAAGGCTTATAATAGAGTCCAATAGTTATTTCTTATCAAGGTTCTTAAAAATATTGGCCTTCCAGATAAATAATGTAAGTGAATCCTTTCTTCTCTACCTAGGACTTGTTTTTCCATTCTCATTAATGGTACTCTAGCTAGTTTCTTCAATGCTATGCAAGGAGTGCATCAAGGAGACCCTTAATTGAAAAGAACTACTAGGACTCAAAAGTGTCAAGAATTCTATATAGATATTGAAGTATAGTAAAGTTGGAAAGTTAAAGATAAATAATCATTTAAAATTATATAAAAATCTTTAGTAAATTTAAATTGAAAAAGTAAAGACAAATAACCATTTAAAATTTAAAGGATGTAAATGTAAAATATATTAATAATTAAAAAATTGGTTAATGATATTAATCATAAAATTAAAAAATTCAAATTCAAATGTTATTTTTTTATAAGATAGATATAAAATAAAAATATAAAATATAATTTGTTAATATTAAAGTGAAATGAGAGAAGAGGCACCAAAGTGACATGTGAAATGAGACAAGAGGGAAATTTTTGAGTTTACAATTCTACCAAAAGTTTTCCTTAAAAAAATGAGAGCAAGGTTTCATTTTTATGATTCTTGGCTGCAATGATGATCATGACACATTGAAGGAAGGTAAAGGGAAGGAAGGCACATGCGTGTGACAAAGTTGAAGATATAGAAAAAATCTCACCTGCAAGCCATATTATCCACACTGGTAAGGTTAAATATGAGGAACATGAGATATTTTTCTTGTAAGGGTCCTTTGACTATTTATGGAATAGAGGGAGCCATGATTGTTAGGGATTTTTGGAATATTCCTTGGGCTATGATTACTTGAGTGGATATATTTAATTTTTTGAAGCTTGAATCAAAAGGACACATTGGGCATTTTCTAATATGGACTAGGTTTACATTTGAGATGATTGATGTTATTTTGGCTCTCTTGAGAAAAAAATCCATGTAGGAGAAGGGTTATGTATTACCTTGTGAAAAGATGGTTATTTCTAATTTGGAAAGGATTGTGAGTTCAAATGAAGCTCAATATATTGTGAGATCTATTCAAAAAGATGTTAAGAGGTATCCCATCAAGAAGAATTCATTAAAAAACTTGGGTGCACTTTTGAAGCTCAATTCTTATACAAAACCTACAAGAAAAATGATGCTTTTGGCTAAGGTTGAATATGTTAAGGCCATATAGGAAAAGTTGGAATTAAAGTGAAAGGAACCAAAGGTAAGAAATATCTTGAATATTTAATTAATCTTTTACTGTGTTATTCTTAAATTTAGATTTATCATGCTCAGTTTTGGGTTGGATATTTATTTTGGAATGTTATGAAGATTGACTATGAATTTGATGGCTAAAGATTAACTTCTCTTCTTGCAATTCATTCATTTATTTATTAAGTATTGTTTAACTTTCTCATATGGATGACCCTTAGGATATAGTAAATAGATTTTTTTTATCATGACTCATAAGGATTTTCTTACTATTATTTCCTTTAAGACTAATGATACATTAGGATTCATAATTCCAAGACATGTCAAAAACATGGAAGGAGGAGAAGTAAAGGATTTATAATTTCATAAATTTTACTTTAAGTTTCAACCAATAACCATAATTATTGGTTCTAAATTCTTCTTTCATGACTCATAACTTGAAATGGAAAAATGTAATATAAAAAAAGAAGAGCATAGAACTAATAATCATTAGTAACTCTTTAGTAATCTTATGATTAATCTTCAGTAATGATCAATGTGTTATCTCAATCACTTTTCAAGTTGATATCACATGCTTAATCTATGGTTTTCTTTTACATTAACTACTTGTAAGAACCAAGTCTTAAACAAATATCTCAAAACAAATGAGAATGAAGAACTTGGTGTTGAAAAGTCAAATCTCATTCATTATCCATTAGCTAAATAATAATACAATTAGTTTGTCAACAAATTCAACATAACACTAAGGTGTTGATTATATCACATGAACATTACATCTTATGAACTATGGTGTTGATTTTCAATGTATATACACACATACCCATCATATACATCAATAATAGTAAATTGCAAACTTTTGAGTTACATTATTTGATAATCAATATTACATTAATTTAATGATTTTATACATCATCACAAAGATGAAGATACAAGATCATATGATAGGTTCTTAAACTTGACAAGTCTTGAAAGTGTATCTAATCTCCAAAGCCACTAGACATCATCCATCTACTATATGAGATGGAAGTGTGACCTAGGTGCTTTTAATTCACCAACTACAGAGTTTTTACTCCCCTGGGATTCTTCCTGACATGAAAAATGCCCCAACCTTGGCACAAAAAGCCTAGCTTTCTAGAACAAGATGGATTAGATGGATCCGGTGTAGAAGTAAAAAATACTACATGCATCCATGTGCCTAGTAGCCTAATCATGGAATGTGGTAGGGAAAAATAAAATAATGCTACACATTCTACTCATGTGTAGTGAAATAAAAATTGGAACATTTCTACCCACATGCACATTTCTTTTAACAATATCATATCTACTCATATGCAAGATAAATTTAGAATAGCCACACAAATATGCTACATGTCAAAAAAACATACTTAAATAAAAAAATAATGGATTGGCAAAGAACTAAATTTGTCAACAATACTAAGAATGGAACAAAATGTAATGAATCCTATTCTAAAAATTCTGACAGGCTGAGAGAAGAAAAACATATTGCATCCATCCCCACCCCCTTATGCCACATTACACCCAACTATGAAAGACTTACACTTAACCACTCAAGACTAAAACAATTGAAACAATCCAACTTAGAGTTATATTTAGTAATTAAGAACAATTTACATCTAAAATCTATATTTTACAATTTAGAGAAACCTGCATCTAAATTCATATCAAGAATAGAGAAATAGTAATTCATATAGAATAGTAAGATGTCTTAGCTATGTATTCACAATCAACAAACTCAAAATAACCAATGAAGATTCATTTCATACATAAACAAATCACTTAGATCATAACATATGTACATATCCATGCAAGACACCCTATTACAGAGGTAAATTTTCTTCTCTTAATCTGGGTGATCACTAGTACAATACCAAATAACCTATTTTAGTATATTAATTTTAGGGTCAACATGCACTAGGATGTAAAGGTATATTGGTTACAATTTGTGTTTAGTATCATATGGATATATGTTTACTTTAGGCCATGATTTCACACACACACACACACACACACACACACACACACACACACACACACATAGAGAGAGAGAGAGAGAGAGAGAGAGAGCTTTCTAACACCTTTGTAAAAAAATAGTATATCTCCCTTCATTATTTGCAAGAATCATAGTATTCTAGAACCTAAATGAAATAAATTTATCATACATTTGTTAATTATTGCATCTAAATTTATCAATTATTGTTTAATATTCTCTAACTAGAATCCTACCCTCACTTATAGGATGAAGATAGCATAGTTCAATAGGTGCTTCAAGTTTTGCTCATGGTTTTTTTTTTTTTGGAATAATAGTGTTTATTGGTAGTGTTGGAAATAAAACTAAATGCCTTTTACATATATAAGATAAAGTCAAATGAATCTACAATAGTTTTACTTAATGAAATCCCAAAAAACATGGTTTAACACCCATAGGAAGTCTCTAAGATACTATTTGTCAACCTACTCTAACCTCAACAAGTGTAATGTTGCAGCTACAATAGTTATCACACTAGTCAATTAAAAGTTACAATGGTTAAATAATTCAACTATTTGAGTTAATTTCCCCAAAGTGTTAAACTAGAGCATACATCACATTGATATGATAAAAATAATAATCTAAGGAGCATCCAATAAGTATAAAAGAAATGAACAATGACATCGTTCCTCATATGGGAATAGTATATGAAAGAATTAGAGTGTTGTCCAAGCAATATGTAATCTGAAGGTTGTGGAGTTTTTGTAACAAGCCCTATTTTGGAAATATAAAGTCAGTATTTCACTCTACTAGGGAATGACACACATTACAATAGTCTGACCTCTCACATAGCAACCTAGGCAGATGTTTCCAGCGGCATTCACTTGGATGCTAACCTTATAATTGACATAGATGTAAAACCCTCCTACACTAATCATGAGTATTGCCTATTCTTAAGGTGTGTAAAGAGAAATTGATCTTTTATTTCCAAGAATCACACACAATATAACTCCATTTCATTGTCAAATAGATAGCCCATAAGCTATTCAATACACTGAATCATTAATCCAAGAAAGATGTAAATACAATAATTTTGATTTGTACTCCAAACAACATGCTCTTCCTAGATTGAGTAGCTAAGTTACTAATATTACACAAAACCAAGGAAAATAACTTGGATGGTTGTAGGAACATCTCTATCTGAATTGACATTGTTTCTTGCCTCCACTCATCATTGAACTCTCAACTACACTTTTTCTCTAGTTCCTAACTATCAATAGTGAATCCCCTAACTCTCACTATTGTTTAGTCTATTTCCTTCATCTCAAAATACCTCTAATGCACTTTCCTTCCAATCATTATCCCTTGTCTCAACTGAATTTCCTCTTTTTATCCCCCTCTTCTCGCATAAAAAATCTAATTCCTAGTGTTTCCTTTTACCAATAAAAAATTACATTTCACCCCCAACATTTCATAAATTTTATATGTATATCTTAAGAAATGTAAAACAATATTTTACATAGAGATGACTAAAAGATAACAAAGTCATTAAGCTTCAAGAAATTAGAAAAATGTAAAATGCCACACTAGGTGATATAATTTTATTTCCCATTTTATTTCCATTTTATCATTAAGACTAATGAATTAGAACAAAAAATTAAATAAAAACTAAATGTAACCAAGCGAGTTTAACATCTTTAATCTATATCGATAAAACTTCATGAAATTTTAGAATTCAACCAC
Organism: Cupressus sempervirens; assembly: GCA_028749045.1. NCBI lineage: Eukaryota > Viridiplantae > Streptophyta > Pinopsida > Cupressales > Cupressaceae > Cupressus > Cupressus sempervirens. The sequence goes on from CM053783.1 coordinate 820,051,483, forward strand.
ATAACATTCCTAATTACTCATAATTAATACCCTCATCAACTCTTTCATCACTTAGACACTCACAACCAAATAAAATTCAATATCCATCAAATTTAATAACCAAGTCAACATCATGATCATCATAAAAAAAATCTAATACACAAGCATCAATATATCATCATTATCTAAAATGAAGTCTAATCATCATAACTTTATAATAACCAAGTCAATATCATGATTATTATAACAAAAAATGTATTACACATGCATCAATATCCAAAATACATCATCATTATCTAAAATAAAGTCCAATCATCATAACTTTATAATATAAACATGTTTAACATTAAAAAGATGTAATAGACTTTCCTATGCATTAATTATTCATTTAATCACACAACTTAACACATCTTAATGTATTAGTTAATCTTAACTATTATTTAATTCAAGTTCAAATCAAGGTTTTACCAAATTAAAATAAATAAGGTTGCCACATCAACAAAGACAAGGAAAGTCACAAGATGGGATGTGACACTACCCCTTTGTCCTAACATGACTAGCTTTTATATTCATTCTAGGCCCTTTCATAGAACTTGATAAATGTGGACACTAGAAATAATTGTAATATTCTACAAATACCATTTTTTCCTATGATTATCTTCAATAATATTTCTATGGTACACTTTCGTCTTGTGATCATGACCCTTTTCCTCAATTCTCCCTTGTCCTTTTCTTGTCCTTATTTATACATAATGTGGAACTATCATTGTGTTTGATCTCATGGTTGTATAACAATATTTTATCACTCAAATTGTTATAGGCCATTAACTCCATGGTCATCCTATCACTCAAATTTTAATAGTTTGTGACTATTAAACTCCTAGTTTAAACTATATTTCTACATCCCAAGACTGTCAATACTAGTTGTCCTTGGCTTAAACTTATTTGTCCCTTTGATCTATCATTCCTATAATGCCTTCTCATGTGACACTCACTAAGTCTTTTATATTTTTTTATTTACAATAATGATCTCATAAATCTCCTATAAACAATCCATTGATGTTGTGTATAAGGATTATGACTCTCATTTTGAGTTAGATAGACCTTACCATATTCTATTATTAAATCATGTATCTTGAGTTACCTGGAGAATGACCTTTTGGGTTTTCTCATTGTAGTTGAGGACCATTCTTCTCTTATAAGATATTACTATCCTTTTAATTTCACTCAAAAATTAGTATTATAGTATTCACCAAGCCTAGAGCCTCACCTGAATGTAGTGAAGGATTCCACTCTTAATTGGTGGGACCTAAAATTCTATGGGGGCCAAATCAGATGAGATTGGATCGAGCCCCCGACTAGAGAATCATCATGGTTAGGAGATGTTGGACCAAATCCTATAGAGAAAACACTCCTTCCTCATAGTCTTATTGGAGTGTATATATGTTATGGTGTTATGAAAGAAGTTCATCAATATGCTTTACTTCTTCTAAGCTCAAGCTTCTAGATCTCATGGTCTTATCATCAAAGATTAATCTTTTGGATTTAATGATATTTTGTGTAGTTAAAATAGGTGAAAAAAAGAAAGACAATATAGTAATTTTATTTTTTCTTATTAGTTATAGTTTCTACTTTTAACAATGAGTTTGAAATAGTTGTGTTATTTATGCTTCTTGGAGACACCATGGTGTAGGGGCACCTAACCAAGTACTTGATCAAATGAAGACATCATGTGAGAAGGAAGGTTCAAGTTATTAGTGAGATTCAATTGGAATGTTTTAAGGATCATCATGGCCATATGTAATGATCAAACTAATAAAATATGTATAAATCCTAAATGCCCTAATAAGAACCTTAGGATCAAAATGATGTAACGGAGGCTAATAATTCCCACATGGGAATAAAATTATATATAAGGGTTTTAAATAGAGTATATTATCCTTAAGAAACATTTAGAAAGAATTTTTATGAGATTTAAATCCATTTTAGCAAAGAAATTAACCTTAGAAATTTGAATTTTCAAATTCTAATGGTTAGGAGCATTTTGAAGAGGATATGGTTTCAGAACCTTAAATACATTACTAATGACCCTTTTGGATTAGTTGGGGAGGTTTTTTACCATGATAGATAACCGAGGAAAGTGTTGGGGCATCAACATGTACATGGAGATCATATTGTATGGATTGTGGTTCAAATGTGAGTAAAAAAGATTCATTTCTAGTGAAAATCTATTGATTTTTGGTCATTGTTCCCATTAAATGTTATTATTTTAATTTTTCCTAATATTATTCATCAATATATGTATTCCCATTGATGCACTTAATTTTTTTATTACTTTCCTTTCAATATTGGCATATTGTTGTAGCGAACAAGGCATTCCCTTAGGCCAATTTTGAAGTTTTCAATATGAATGGAGTCACTCCATTAATGTAGTTGATTTTTTTCATGGAATAGACTCCATAACACTTTTATAATATGATTTTAACCAAAAATATGCAGCAAGAAGATATATCATAGGTGTACACCATTGACAAGAGTGGGAAAAGGGCACAAAAGTGGTGTCATAGGTATATCAGCCAAGAATCTAGCCAAAGGAAGCCATGGTTTCATATAAAATAGTAAAATTAATCATCATATACATGGTTTAGGATCAAAGGATAGATTTTGGAGGTGATTTCCTAATCTGGTTTGGGAAGACCTTGCTTTTGGCCTTGTTTGGTGAGGGTTTCATAAAATGCATATATAGGGAGTTAATGGGTTCAAAATAATTGAACAATCCTTAGTTTATTAAAAATTAGGATATTGTACCAAGTTATAGGGTTAGGTGATAAGTATTCCTTATAGTTCCTTTGTAAATGAGGGGGTTTTTAAGCCTAAGAAGAGGCTCATAGTGTAATAGAAAAGAAATGGTCCAAAACAACCCTACCCAATATTTTGATAATTTTAGAGAGTCCAAATGGGCATCCAAAGATATAATTTATTTTTCTTATTATTTGAGAAAGTGGGGAGAAAAATGGGTGGAAACAACATTGAAAGCCTAATTAGGGCTAGTAGGCCTAGTAGGTAGAGTTGTTTGGTTTTTATTTTAGGATAGAAACTTGAAACTTTGTAAAGTAGTTATTTGAGTTGAATTAAGGGATAAAATTTCCTTAGAGTCTTAATAATTCATTGGATATATAAAGTACTTGATTTGGGAAACCTTTAGAAATGCATCATTTTGAGCATTTTTGTCATAGAAATTGGAAAGGCCTATACTTATATACATCAAGTGGTGTTAGATCATAGTGTAACCCTTTGGGAAATGAGAGGGGAGTACATTTAATAAGGGGAAGAGTTTGGAAAGTCTCAAAAAATGCCTCCTAGGATGACAAATATTGAACTTGCCAAACTTGTGGCATTATAGGCTAAAGAGTACAAGAAATTTATGGAAAAGATGAGGAAGATGGAAAGAAAGTTAGGTGACCAAGAAAAAGAAGAAGGGTATTGATAATGAGGATAAAAGTGAGGATGAAGAAGAAGAAATAGAATTTGAAGAAGAAGAGGAAAGGACACCAAAAGAAGAGGTGGATCCAGATGATGCATGTAAGAATGGATAAACTTGATAAAGCCATTATAGAAATGACTACAATAGGAAGTTTTATATCCCAATATATGATGGGAAAATTAATGAAGATGATTTTATTTACTAGTTTGGAGGGGTCGAAAACCATTTTTGTTGTGAAAATGTGATGGAAGAACATAAAGTCAAGATTGTAAAATATATGCTAAAAAGGCATGCATTTTTATGGTGGGATTGTTTTTAGGAAGAGAGGCGGAAGAAAAGTAAGTCTAAGATCAATTCATGGAAAAAGGTGATGGTGAAGATGAGGAAAAAATTTCTCTCTAAAGACTACAAGGTGAAACTATACAAAATATGCATTGAGAATATTCGATACAACAACATTATTTATATGAAATTAAAATATCATATTGTTCCTTTGGGTTTGCCATTCAATGACATAAAATCCTTTGTTATAGAAAATATTTCTTTCTAGGACCACCATGGTTGCAAAAATATGGGTGGAAATTGGTGTAGCATGGAGAAATTTTTTAATTTTTGGGCATTCTCTTTTCTTTCCAAGCCTCCCCCATGGAGTTGTGGAATGTTGTTCATGCACGAATTGAGAAGAAGTTGGAATGTTAGATAACTAAGTTTCTTTAGGCCTCTGATGTTGTGCATCATAGCTTTCACAGAATGGTCTAGGATTATTTTTGTTTTTCCAAAGATTATAGTGGGCTTGAGCTTCTTTTCACTCACAAGTAGGGGATTTTCCTTTGTGCAAAGTGGATCATTTAGGCCCTCTTTGGAGATTAGGCTTGGAAAATTTTATTACGGTACTACATTTCTTTAGGCTTTCCAGTTAACTAGCCTACTTGGAAGGGAATTGGATTTTAGACCCTTCTTGTGACTCCTAAACCTATTTAGATTTAGGGTATTTTTATTTTTAAGACCATTTGGAAATCCTAGGAAGCCCTCAAACCTTGGCTTTCTTGGACAGGTAAAGGGTCCAAAGATAGCCTCTTAATGAACCGACAACACATTTGGCAGTCTCCCTTGTTTTCTGCTTAAGGTGTTCCTTTAGCTAAGATACAAGGAGCCAACACTCTATGCTTGTTTTGAAGGGGTATCAAAACTCCCAAGGATTTATTTTCCCAAGTTACTATGAGCCTTTGCTCATGGGAGGACCTGTAGGTGCAATTTAAGCTTATCCATGTAGATCAACAACTAGTTGATCTTTGGGTTTCTATGGTGCCTCCTAATTTGTTACATAAGCTTTCTATTTAGTCATCTCACCCATGTTGGAAATATTGGAAGTGGTATCCTACCACTCCTATGACTAGTGACAAGCCCAAGCTGGGGTATTGGTGGCTAGTGACCCATCTTCTGATGGTTTATGCTCTTAATCAGAACTGACATTTGCATTCTTCCTATAAGACTTAGGGTAATAGATTTACCACTCTCTGGCATTCCATTATGGAGTTAAAGATTTCTCACTTTTTATGGTGCCTTTTCTTCTAGGGCTTGCCTTTAGGTCCTCAACTCTAGCATCTAGGAGTCCCAAATCCTAGATGCCCTTTTTGTGGCTAGCCCAAGAGCTTCTTGCAGATTTTCTAGTCGTGTATAAGAGCCTAGAAGTATTGTCTCTTGATCTATGAATTTTTCAATCCTTTTCATCTAGAGGAGTTCACTTGGAATATGGTTGTGCTAGGAGATCCACCTAGGCTTCCTTTTAGATATGCCTAGATTTGGCATACTTTTAGACTGGAGATTTTGATAACTATTTGGAAGGACCATAATTTTTTTTATTCTCTCACAACTTTCTTAATATTCATATTTCTATGTAATTTAAAGCATGTATCTATAATAATGTCATGATGTAGATTCAAGTACAAAATGACCAAGTTGCATTAGAGGTGGCTCACATATAGGAGTTATTATCTCATTGGGAAATGCACCCTATATGGTTGGTGATGTGCCTTTGGATGCTTTATTTGGTGACTGCATTCTTCCTCATGGTTGTTAGTGAGGCCAAAGTAGATCTATACGTAGCCTGCATAGTCCCTAGTCTTAGCCTCATTGTCACCCTCCTAGTAGTTTTGGTGGCCATCACTACTCAACCTTACATCCATGAAGTTTGGGCTTAGAATGGTCCTTAGTGGCTCCTCCTATTGCCCCTAATGTGATTTTTTCATTTGCACAATTTGACCCCAAGTGGGATTTCCCTCAGTTGAATTTAGCCATCTCTCTTCCTAGACATGAGGGAGATAAAGATGTTGATGCTACTACTAATGATGGTTGGGCTCCCCTTGAGCCAACCACCAACCCCAATGGTTTCTATGGTTCTTATGATAAAGACCCACCCTCAGCTGACATTACTCTTGTAGCCTAAGGGATTTCTACCTTTTTCTTATATATATTTTGATGAATAGTTATTAATCCAACCTTGTGCCATTTGAACTTGTGGAATGATTTTGTATCCCCTAACCCCTTTTTATATGAATATGTATCTTTAAATTATAATTAATGGAAAGGTCTATTCATAAAAAAAGCATCATATTTTTAATATTGATATTTATACAAGAGTCAAAAACATTGCAAGGAAGATAAGATATTACAAACATTATTGTAGCTCAACAAATATTTTTTAACTATATTCTTATTTAGTGACAAACATCCATATGAATTTAGCAAAATCCCTTATCTAGATATTTAGATTAAACTTAACATATATGTATGAATATGGGGCTTTTCAACCTAGGAGAATTCAAATCAATCATCATATTTGTAAACTAAATATTATCACTACCCATACCTATTTAGAATATGATTCTAGCCAAGAAAAGTCTCTTGCAAAGAAGAGTAGTCTCAAATCCAAAAATACTATTCTAGAGATATTAAACAATGGTTTTTGTTCATTGTGACATTAACTTTCTATTTTTTGACAACAAATAATATTTTCTAATGTTATAATGGTTGGATATGATCAATAAAGAGTATAAGGGATAAAACCATCTACTACATATATGATTTTGATCATAATTCATGTTGTTTCTAGAGACTAATTTGATTATTATAATCATAATTGTCCAGTTCTATAATAGTGGCTTCATTGGGACACGTTTTGCATTGTAATTGTTCACCATTTTCCATAATGTAAGAAAATCAAATTAAATAACTTCATCTAAAAAATTCTAATACCTTCTTAATAAAATGCCATCTAAAACCACTTCACATGTGTAATCCAAGCAACAATATTTTGACCATCAATAGTAATTAAATCAATTGATGTTGTTTCTATTTGTTCCCACCATTCATCAACCAAACCTATGACCCTCTTCATTATTGTTGGCTATTTTGAGCACCATGAACTTCCTCTGTAAGCTTGGGAAACGATTTTTTCATAGCTATTTTTCCATTCTCTACAACCACATGAAGACAATTGATGTAGTCCTTTAATATTCTAGTCTTGAGCTGTAAGAAAATCTCAATAATTTTTTTTCATTTCCAATAAAGTCCTTAAGAGTGTGCACTTAATTGGTTTCCTTTTGATGCAAAGAAAAATGGGTCGTCCCAAGTTTCTATGACAAAATGCTCAAAACAATATATTTTCCCTCAAGTTTCCAATGAAAAATCAAAGCTTAAATAGCCCAAACCAAGTGTGCACTCTTCCCAATGATTTCCTTGCTTCCAAGGGTCGCTAACACAACAATAAAATCTATTGGATCAATTCTAAAATTATCCTATGTCTATATCCCAAGCCAACCCAACAATTCAACCTATTAGGTATAAAACCTCAAATTAGGCCTCCAATGTTGTTCCGTCACATTTTTCTCCCAAATTTATAAAAGAAATCAGGAAAATAAATTATATATTTTGATACCCTTTTGAATTCTCTTCAACATATCAAAACATTTGGTAGGGTTTATTTAGACTGCATTTGTGTTGTCACACTATGGGCCTCATTTTAGGCTTAGAAACCCCCACTTTTACAAAGGAATTATAAGGAATTCTTATTACCTAACCATAAAAATGTGTACAATATCCTAAAATTATCCTAAATCACTAAGGATTCTTCAATTATTTTTTACCCTAAAATACTCTTTGTATGCATTCTATGAAGTCGCCACCAAACAAGGCCAAAAAACTAGGATCTCTTCAAATATTACCAAAAACTTACTTTTAGGTGAAAATGAAACTCAATTCAAAATTAATTCAACATTTATTAAGATTCTAAAACATAAAAACATACCCTCCAATGGTTATGTTCTCTACCACTTCTCCTTAGCCATGAAATTGGTGCTTCTTCCAAGCATAGAAGAGGTGATCATTAACAATTACTTCACATTCTCTACATAATAAAGGGTTAGGAAATATTATACATATTTAGATACTATATGTTGGTGTTTTTAAAAGTGCTAAAACTACTAAGCGACAAAATGCTTAATACCAAAATGACAGTACATACACAATCTAAAGACTTAGCCTATTCTTATTAACAATTGCATATGTAAGGTATTTGGACCCAACTTCAACAAAACCACAGATGGTTTTCTACTCTTTTGGCTCTGCAAAACTAGGGTGGGTATACCCAGGGATGGTTCAAAATTGAAACAAGTGTATGAGGATTGTTCTTAGTTTCATTCTAATTCTCATTTCAAGATCCTTGAACATATACATAATTCTTACTAACTTGATAAACACATCCCATAAATAGATATGGCCAAGAATTCTTCTATAGATTTGTAGATGTTTTCAACAACAATGGCTAACTAAAGCTAAAACATTCCATGCAAACAAGTGATGCCAACTTTGAAGATCTACAGGGAATAAAAGTAAAATTTGATTTGATGATGCATTTGAAAAACCATTTGTAAGATATTTCTCCTTCAGCTGAAATAACTTGATCAGTGCCTAATCCATTGGGGTTCAGAGTCTATAGAAAATTCTTAGATCTAATTTATTGCCTTACAACAAATTCTATCAGCAATTATTATCAGAACTTATCATTCAAAAATCCTTTTCAATACTTAAGGAATCTTATCACATTCATCAAAGCATTTATTTAATCCATTGAATTAATAGCAATGATAAATGGATATAAAACCTAATTTGATTGCATTCAATTGCACAAGCTTTCACTCATACAACATCAAGGCAACTAAGTATTTAAAAGGAGACAAAATTCAGAAAGAATTGATATGGGGGACAGTTCATAATTTGTATTCATTTCCTTTGAAAATGGTATATCCTTTACAGTAGACTCGGAATGGTCTTCAGAAAGAAACACAACTCATTCTATATTAATGTATTCTCAAAGAGTTTGACAGAAAAGTACATTACAAACTTGCTTTTCAAATTTGGACCAAAAACCAGACTAAGCACAAAACTTATAAGAAAATAGAATTCGGACCCTTTCTTTAGCCTTGGGATCTCACTTAAATAGTGTGAGATGCAACAAGCTTCAGGCTAAAAACAAATGACAGGTATCCCTCTAAAAAAAAGGGGGCACTCAGCTATACTTCTGTCAAAAAGACAAGAACAAAATAACAGAAAGGCTAATTACAACAAACATTCCTTGGTGGGTCCCTTTCTGTTATGCTTCTTAGTTGTTGGGACAAGACAATATGATCTGATTTTACAATCATTCTTCATCTTCAGAGTACATAGCCATGAGGTCTGAAAGTGATGTATCATCTTCAGTTGCCTACAAACTCACTTTAATCTGGGGATCTTCCATGTCTTCATTACTAATTACAAGTGTAACTGTTACTTTCGCATCTTCCTCCTCATTGTCTCCTAACATCTGTTCCATAAACTTATTTTTCCATTTATTAAAAATATCATCATCTAGCCAATCAAAACTTAGAGCTTCTCTTTGTATCTTTATTAAAGAATTTTCACTTTCTTCTAAATCATCAAATTCTTTCTTCATAGCAGTATAAAACAACTATATTTTTACTAGCTCTTCATTTGTCTTTGCCCAGAACCAGTGGCTAGTCTCACTCATGATATTAATTATTCTTTCATTGAATAACTCATCCATCTCCCTTTTCCATTTTTCCTTTTCCTTTACTATATCAACAGATTCTAAAGCACAAGAAAATAGGGTGAATTTTTCAGCAATATATTTGGAAAAACAGAGTGTTTATCTTCTTTGTAAAGAATCTCTTTCATCATCAAAATTCTCTAGCTTATTTAATAAATCCAAAATCTTCTCAACTTGATGATAAGGCATTTGGACTGCAGATATACATATGATTGTAATATCATTATTTCTCTCCCTCCATTTCTGCGCAAGAGAAGTTAGTCTATCCTTTTCTTTATTCAACTCATCCATGAGGGTTACAATTCTTCTCAACTGATCATAAAAAGTTGACCATTGTATTTTATCCCTCAAATATACCACACCCTACTTCAATTTTTCTTCTTGTTGATTTCTAAATTCTATCTGCAACTCATGTAATTTGGTTTTTTCTTCTTCAAAGTCCTCTGCAGTATACAATTGGGGCCTTTTAGGGGTGTTAGGTATTTCAATGATAGGGGTTGATCCAACAAATGACTGTGAAGGGTATGCAATTCTAAGTGTACTGGATTCTCCCACCTTTCTTTTCCCAAGTATCTTCTCCAATTGAGATACCCTGTTTTCCAGCTCAATTCTCTTTTTTACTTCTTGATTGTAGGCATCCAACACTATTTCATACTTACTCTACAAATCAGTCATTTCCTTTTCTTCTCTTTCTATAGTGGCCAAGGAAAATCTAGAATAGTCCACATTCATGTAGGCTCCCTGTACATTTGAAGTATCAGCGACCCTCCTCACAATGATACTCCTTGTTAGTCCTAAATCATTAGGCTATAATGGAGTAGTCCTGGATCCTCTTCTTAGTGACCACATAACAAGGATAGCTTGATCATTACTGAATGTTGTTCCCAAGAATTCCTTTTTATCTGGATCCTGCAATCCTAAATTATTTGACATAGAATTAAAAATTAATGCATCAGCAATATCCCAATTGGGCAATAATAAAATATTTGCATTTTCACCATCTGTCTACCCTCGTCAGGGGTTATATTCTAGAATATGAAAGTGTAGGGTTCAATTTGCTCACTGGTGAGCTGCTCTTCCTCAATTCTCATTGGAGTTTGGAAAGGTGAGTAACCTTCATCATGGGATTCCTCTTCCCTTATTATTCTTCTTCTTTTGGAAGAAGGTTCAGGGGGTCTTTCTTCAAGGACAGTATTAGTAGATTCAATTACCTATTTTTCTTTGTTTACAATGGGCATCTGATCCCGAATAACAATATATCCTATCCTCTTTCGCACAACCAGTGGACCTACTCCTATGTTAGGGGTGAAACCCAATTTCCTCATAACTTCTCTAGCTTTATCTGGAAAAGAATTAATAAAATGTTGCTTCTTTTCATTCATTACCTCCATTATTTCTGAGAATGTACTCATGAGCTTATTTATCCTATCTGCATTAGTTGCAGCATTACTAAGAGGACTATAATATTTATCAAAACAATTAATAAACTCCAAAAATTTTGAATAGACTCTCCATTTTTCTTTCTTTGTTTCTTGCTCCTGGAGATAATATTCATTCTTGATTATATCTTTAGGAAAATAGAATTCATGCTGACTTGGTTGAAGCTTGATCCTATGTCTAAGAGTAGAATTAAAGAAATCTTCTATGTCACAAAAATGAGCATGAGATACTACCATCTTATACCGATCCAAAAATTTGTAGAGGAAGATCCACCCTTGTTTAGTTATTACAAACTGGTGAGCTACAGTGCAAGTAGGAAAAAATGATCCTGTTCCCCTTTTGTGCAAAAAGGTCTCCTCCACTTCTCCCAACTGCCATAAAAATTCAGCTACCCCTACCTTTAAAGGTACCTGATAGGGTAGTACATGGGGTGTTCCTTTGAACCCATAGACCCTAATGACAGCTGAGATTGGATATGGGATGATATCTCCCCAATTATGTGAAACTTTTAAACTATGGGGTCTGTCCATAGGCCTAACAAGATGCATTAGTGCCTTAGGAATTCTGGGATTGTCACTCAACATGAGGCATCTTAATTTAGAAGCAAAGTGCCTATCAAATCTTTAAAAACTAGCACTTTCTACTTCTCCAATCATGACTACACTCCATAATTGAACTGGTAGTGCCTCCCCCTCTTGTTCCCTATTTAAAACCATTTCTTTACCGAAATATGTAACCCCTTTAAAAAGAAACATATGCATCAATAGGGAGTACTGACCCCAAACCTTTTCCACCTTGCACTTTGCAATCCCCACCAATCCATTGTGAATCTCATTAGCCAGGTAAGATGCAAAATCAAAAATTATTTCTACACCAAAAGAAGAGATTTGGGTGATCATATACATGAAGCTCACCAGAATAAAGTCTTCTTCACCCTCTCCGAAGACTCTACACAGGGTCCTATATATCTCTACTACCCTGGCATTAAAACATGATTTCTTGAAAGGTTCTTTAGAAGATGATGTTATTTCTGGTAGGTTTCCAATTCTTCCTATGAGGGCTTTCAGTGCACCTTGTCTAACTACATCCCTTTTAGACATATATTCTTTTTCTAACTCTATCAAATTAATGGGCACATGATACATAGTGAGAGGTCCTAGATTGAAAACCTTCCTAATTTCTTCTAGACTAATGGTAATTAAAACCTCACCATCCATTCTTCTCACTACCTTAGTGGCTTGATCATAACTTTTTGCTACAGTTTCAAGAATTTCATAATCCATAAACATGCTTGGAACAACCAGCTTCCCAAGATCAAAATTCCATATATTGGCATGAGGGGCATATAATTTCCTTTCTGCGAACCATTTTTTGAACAAACTCAAACTAGTTTGAGAAGTCTGAGCATCCTGAACCCAATTACCCTTATCATACAATCCATCAGCTATCCTTAGCCTAGGGTTCAATGAGGTTAACCTCTTAACTTGCACTGTCTCTACAGTAGACTCAGGAAGCAACTCAAGCAAATCATCATGCACATTCCTATCCAAGTAATTTACTGCACTTGAAAATCCCTTCTTCGAAGGCATCTTGGACTTATTTTTTACAGAACTGAAAAGCCTGTGAGGATTATGGTAGTACTACTTACTTGAATTTTGTCTTTGTTTTCCTCTGTATTTCTACAAACTTTTCACGAATAGACAACTTCACAATTTCTACCAGGCTTCAGCACACTTTCCTTCAGTAATTGCTTCTGCACAAGAATGGCTCCAAATCTTTGCTCACGTAAGATGAAACTGATGAAATCTCTCTGTATTATACTCTATTTTTTCTCATGGATGATGCTTTCATGTCTAATTAATATAGAGAGTGGCACTACATTCTATGTTTAAAATTGTGCCGTCGATCTTCAAAGATCCTACGATCATGTGATATGGAGAGAACAACTAGGAGTTACATTTGACATGTCAGTCAATTTACCTAATGAGAACTTACCACGTATATAATTCTTTCCTTGATGGAACTTGTATCTGGACCCATTGACAATTGAGGACATGTGTCAACATGTTGCTACTTCATTATGCATAAAGAACGAGCACCTTGCCATAGCGAAATAGTGACAATCATCGATCTGATCCAGAATCGGTCAAATTATATGTTATTGGGTTTGCTTAGAAAGAAAATGGTGGGCCCTATTTGCTATGTCACTATAATTATCTCCCTCACAACTCTTCATAGCGAGAAGATGACAGCCATTGATCATATACTCAATCAAGGGTGAGGAAACTACACGGGGTCTTCTGATTCATATTCGCTATGTCACATGGCTTAAAAAGCATGCAATTTTTCAAAGCGAGGTAGCGAGGGCTGTTGATTCCATTCCAATCTGATGTTCAGGATCTCTTTGTACATTTGATCAGAAAGGCATTAATGAAATACAAATTTCTGCATAGCTGGCGCCTGTCAAGATTTTACTGTAGTCCTAATTATCATTCCACATCACCAAACGTCCTGCTGACCTTCAGATTTCACGGGGCCTCACTACTTTGCTAACGGCAAAGTATCTGATTTTTCCAATAGCGAGGTAGCGAGCTCCAACACTTTAATGAATTTTGTACCAAAAAATGAAAGGGGCAGTAGATAATTATTTTTTTTATTTAAACTACTTCTGACAATGACATTTATGACTTATCACGCCACCTGGTGTAGTCATGGTACCAGAAAAATGCAATGTCACCACCCCTTTAGATTTCACGGGCCTCACTACTTCGCTAATGGTGAAGTGTCTAATTTTTTCAATAGAGAAGTGGTGAAGCATCAAAAAAATCATCATTCTGGCTCTTATTTTAGATATTCTATTGGGTCCCCTTTCCTATTTTGACGGTAGTTGCAACATGTACCTGCACAATAAATCATTCAGAAAACAAAGCTCCGACCACCGTATCTTCACTTTGCGGTCCTGCCTCGTAAAATACTCAGCATTCGCTACCTCGCCATACTTAAAAAGCATGCAATTTTGCATAGCAAGGTAACGACAACGGTAGATCTACTTGGATCTAACGATTGGGAAAAAGAGAAGAACGGTAACTCAGGAGAAAAGAAGATAAAAAGTGACAGAATATTTGTCTCATTTGAAAATTCAAAATTTTACGCCTAACAATTTATGAATAGAGAGAACATAGGGTTTTCATAAGTTTTTTCATAAGGGTTTTCATGAGTTTTTTTTTTTTGCCAATGGATGGATTATCCAAAAACCCTATGTTTCACTTAGAAATAAAAAATCTGACTTTTCTACAATTGGACAAAAGACTTTTGTTACACAAAAAGTCAGACCAACACTATCATCTCACAAGAATCAAAATCCTACATCCATGAGATTATCACTTTTCCATAAGGGAAATCAAAATAGGTTGGAGATAAGGTAATTTCCAAAACCCTGCTAGCATTGTTTACAATAATACTACAATGTAGACTTGAAAGTGTTCAAAATAGATTCCTTAAGGTTGAATATGTTAGTAATTAATATAACTAATAGGGTGGGTGAATTATTTATATAAATTTTAAACTCAATATCAACTTTAATTCTACTTAATCATGCAAGCATAATAAAAAATTTATGAAGGAGGAGTGAAATGACCAGAGTGGAGCAAGGAGGAATTTTCAATCACAAGTTGGGTGGGGACATGGCCAAGCTAGGGAATGGTGAACAATTTATAGGGATAGAGTATGAAAATGATGGGAAAGATAAAAATGCTATAGAGGATGGGGACCCACATGATTTGTAGTTGTATCTAGGAGAAAAGAAAATTTGTCATCCATTACCTAGGTCTTTAGGGGGAGGGGCCCCTTGGGCCTAGGGGTGGTGGTTGAATCTCTTAGGGGTCAAAGCTACAGGTAAGTTGACCTTCCCCAAAATAATTGATAAGTATGGTAAGGAAAAGGGGATTTTCTCCTTGGAAGTTCCCACTAAAATTATTGACCACAACATCCAGTGTATGGTGACCACCCTGGTGGGTAAATTTATAGGCCCTAGATCAAATATTAATTTGGTATGGATTTTTACAAGGAAAAAATGGGAGCTAAAAGGGTAGGTTAAAGTAATGGCCATGGCTAAAGGTTTTATGTCTTTTGAGTTCTCCTGCCAAGAGGACTATTCCAGAATTCTTTGTGTGGGAAACTGGTTGATGGGTAAGTCTATTCTTGTCCTTCGAAAGTGGACTTCCAACCTTTACTTAAAAAATGACTTCCTAACCTAGGCCCTACTCTAGATAAGTCTGTTGGAGTTGCCCTTAGAATACTAGCATGAAGATGTTTCTAATGGCATTTCCAAATCCTTTGGAGAACTGCTATCAGTTGATCCTATTACTACAACCAAGAAAAGACTTACATATGATAGAATATGTGTTGGGCTGGTTGAGGGTTAGGATATGCCCCAAGTGATTGAATTTTAGTCTCAACTGGGAAGAAGGGTACAATAGATTGACTATGAAAATGTTCCCTTTGCCTACTTCCACTACAAAAAGGCAGGACACAAAGTGAAGACCTACCAAATATTCAAAGAGAAGGTAAAATCTAGTAAAGTCCAAAATAAAAAGGTAAGAACAAGGTAGGAGTACCCAGAAAGGTGTGGAAGGATAAAGCTTCCAAAGGAAAGAACCCAAAGGGTGAAGTTAGTGAAGGAAATGAAAGAGGGATCTATCAAAGGAAAGGAATAGTTTGACAATTATCAATGAATTTTATAAGATGGATCAGCAATAGATCCTTTCAACAAATAGCAATAGGGTTGTCTTGACTGCTATTCAAGAACCCATTAAACCTTTAGGTTGGAAGGGTGGGACGACTTCTTCTCTTGAGAAGGATGGGAAATGCTCCATTTTGGATACCAAAGAGAAGGAGATGGAAATCTCTTATGTTTTGGACACTTCGATAGGGCCTGTTGGAGAGCTATAGGACTAGCCTCTTTCATAGAAATCAAACTTCATCCCTAATAAAGGTGTATCTCCTACAATATTGAATAGGATCCTAGAAAGGTTCTTGGCTAGTACCCCTAGGCACCTCTCTTGGTTAGAGGCTCTTTTTGATAGCTCTAAGGAGGTCAATGATGCCCCTTGGATTTTTGTTAAGAAGAAAAAGAAGAATAGTAGGGATCCTTCCCCAATCTCTCTAGCAACCACTAGGAGTAGGATGAAAGCTGATAATAGAAACAAATCCATTACCCTAGGAAGGAGAAACAAGAACCAAATCAGAAAGGAAGAAACAAGAAGGAATTTTCTAGATGGGATGCAAAGAACCATCTAGGAATCATGCAATCCAATCAAAGCATGAAGATCATTTCCTAGAACATATGTAGACTCAATGGAATCCACAAATAAGAAATAGTTAGGAATATGGTCAGTCATAGACCAGATGTTTTTTTAATTTAGGAAACCAAAATAAAGAAGGAAAAGATTGAGAAGATTTCCTTTAGGAAAGGCATGAAAAATATAGCTACTAACTTGGATGGTGCATCAAGTGGTTTGCTATCCATATGAAAGGAATCTTTGGAAGCTTGTATCATCTTTAATGAAGGTAATATTTTTCTTATGAATTTTTTCAATCCCAATGATCAGGTGAGATGGTTTTTGTTAAATCTCTATGTTCCCAATACCAAAAATAGTAGAAGGATTTTTTGGACAATTTTTTTTGAACTCATGGACAATTTAGGCAACACTAAAGGCATTATAATGGGGGACTTCAACACTCCTCTCTTAGCCTCTAAAAAATTAGGAGGGCTTCTGCTTGCTATTGAAAGTAGGCAACAATTGGTTGATCTAATCAAGGATCTGGCCCTTCTAGATGTGGACCTTGGGGGCTATAAGTTCACATGGTCCAATACGAGAATTGATTAGGACTATATTTTAGTTAGGTTAGGTAGAGCTCTTATTTCTATGGATTGGGAGGGCAACTTCCACTGTAAGCTTTCATCTCTTGTGAGGCTTGGGTTAGACCATTCTCCTATTTCTCTTACTCTTGATAAAATCAATAGAAGTAAGGCCTTCCCCTTTAGATTTGAGAAAATGTGGTCGACTCACCCTGGCTTACAAAAAAAATCAAGGAGTGGTGGGGTATTGAGGTGAATGGAGCTTCTATGTATAAGGTTTCCAAGAAACTTAGGCTCATAAAAATTCTAAGATCTACATATGGAACAAATCTAACTTCAGTAATATTTTTCAAGATAAAGAGAGGATATTGGGGAACTTGGTTGAGATGTAGAATGATATCCAAACATGGGGTTATGATGATAACATTCTTAACTCTAAGAAGGAAATCCTAGCTAAGCTTCACAACATTGTTGGGAAAGAGTAAATTTTTTGGAGGTAGAGTTTGAGGTCAGTTTGGATCATGGAAGGGAACAAAAATTCTAGATTCTTTCACCGTTCCATTATGAAACATAGGGTAACTAACAGAATTAGTGAGATCAAAAAGGGTAATGATACTTTAAAGGAAGATAATGAGATAGTAGAGGAGGTTATTAGGTATTTCTCATTGATTCTCACAAAAGATATCAACCTAGATGTAGAGGATTAGAATGAGGTTGTTAACACCATCGACAAAGTCATAGGTGAAGCTTAGAATTGGGCCTTACTAGCTATCCCTAAGTATGATGAAATCAAAAAGGCATTTTTTGATCTTTTGGCTAAGAAGGCCCCTAGCCCTGATATTTTCCCTACATTATTCTTTCAGATACACTAGGATATTGTTCATGTTGATATTGTTAAAGTTATCCAAGAATTCTTCGGTGCTAGAGATTTGTTGAAAGAAATTAATGCTACTTTTATGGTTTTGATTCCTAAACTCATTGGGGTAGATACCTTTGGATCTCTTAGGCCTATCAGTCTTTGGAACTCCATTTTTAAGATCTTTCTAAAAGTTCTTACTAATAGAGTTATCAAATTACTTCCAAAGATTATCTCACCCCAACAGTTAGGATTTGTTCCTAGTAGACAAATTTTGGATTCTATCATGGAATTCCATGAAATTATCCATTCTCTTGAGATGGGTTAAAAAGAAATATTTCTTCTCAAGTTGGATCTTTCTAAGGCTTATGGCAGGGTGGATTGGGGGTTTTTGGATAGAATTCTTGAAGCTTTTGGTTTCAATAAAAAAGTGAGGAAGATGATCGCCCAACTAGTTTCTACTCCCGCTTACAAAGTCCTAGTGAATGTCACCCCCTTTGATTTTTTTAAACCCTCAATGAGTCTTCAACAAGGTGACCTTATATCCCCTATTCTCTTCATCAGTTTGGCTGAAGGCCTAGGAAGGCTTGTTTATTCTAGGAGGGGTAGAGGGGACTTGGTGGGCTTGAAACCATCTTTTGGTCCTTCTATTTTTACTCACTAGTAGTTTGTTGATGATACAATTATGGGAGGTGAGGCCTCAATGAGAGAAGCAAGAACTATGAAAAACATACCAAATACTTACTCTAGGGCCTTTAAGCAGCTCATTAACTAGGAAAAGAGCTTAGTGTTTTCTTCAATACCCCATTAAGAAGATAGAAGAAAATTTTATACATTTAGGGATGCAAATTTGGGTCCCCTCCTTCCATTTACTTAGGGCTTCCCTTGGGGATTAAACCTCCTAACACTTTCTAGGACAATCTTGTGGACAGATTCAACATGAAGCTAGCTTGTTTGAAAGGTATCACCTTGAGTTAGGTGGGTAAAGTGATGTTTATTAGGTCTACTTTACAAAATTTACCTACTTATGCTCTTAGCCTTTTTATTATTCTATCCAAGGTGGTTGAGCACCTTGAAGCTATCCAGAGTAATTTCATGTGGTCAAGCACTAATGAGAGTAAGAAATACCCATTGGTGGCTTGGGATACCATCTATAAATCTAAGGAGAAAGGGGGTCTGGGGATTAGAAAGCTAAAATAGATCAACTTAGCTCTTTAATTGAAACAAACTTGGAGAATCTTCAATAGAAAAGGTGAATGAAAAGATATTCTAATGTCTAAATATGCTAACAATCTCAATCTTAAATAGTTCATTACTAGGGATTCTAACCCTAGAGGCTCTTCCATCTAGAATGGTCTTATGAGAACTAAGGATTTAGCCTTTGAGAAAGCTAAATGGCATGTGGGAAATGGGGAAGATATTAATTTTTGGATTGATGATTGACTAAGATCAGACCCTCTCTAGGAGATTAAGTCTTTCAATAGATGGGCTAATGTCTATATTGAAAGATTTGGGAGCAGGGTGAGTGACTATAGAATTCACAATGGGTGGATTGACCTAGAAAAGGTGTCTGAGGAGTTGAAGCCACTAATGGACATGGTAAGACATATTCCTTTATCCCACAAAAAAGATGACATTATAAGGGGGAAGACTATGCATGGTCTTTACACTGCGGCCTCTAGTTATGAGACATTGCAATTTTAGGGCCAAGCCACTGTCTGGGCCAAATCCTGGTTCCTAGCCCTTATTCCAAAAATTAACATTTTCTTCTAGATCTTTCTCCAAAATCATATCCTCATGATGGATAACCTCACCAAAAGGGGCAACGTGATGCCCAATAGATGTATCTTATGGAAAAATAATAGTGAGAGCATTGACCATATGTTTTTACACTGCCATTTCATTAGTTCTATTTGGTCTCTCTTCCTGTCTTTTTTCAATTTGTCTTGGTGTTTTCCTTCCAAAATTATAGAGCTCTTTGATCAATGGTAACCTAGGTTAGCTAGAAATGAATCCAAGACTTTATGGAAATGGGCCTTACCACATGTTTATTGGGGGGTCTAGAAGGAGCAGAATAACTAAATCTTCAGGGACAATGAATCTAATGCCAAAATTATTTTCACAAATGCCTCAATGCCTTGATGAAAAATTTTACCAACACTAAAGGACATATCCCTCCTCTTAAGACCAGGGACATAGACAAAATGGAGGGATGTTGTTGGTCTTTCCCACTTGAGGGCTGGCATAAGGGTAATTTTGATGGGACAACAAAAGACAACCTAAGAAAGGCTGGGGTGGGTGGCATTTTAAGAAATGCATCTAGGAAAGGGATTGCTAAGATTGCTGCCCCCCTTCGAATTCACACCAATCATTATGTGGAGGCCATTACGACTCACCATACTATCAATCTAGCAAAAGAAACAGGAGAAAAATACCTAAGGCTAGAAGGAGATTCGAAAAACATAATTGATTGCTTAAATAAGAAGAAAAAGCCTACTTGGATGACTACAAATATTATTAAAGAATGCATTCAGAACCTTAAAACATTTGAGAAAACCTATGGGGTACATGAGTATTGGGAGGCCAACAATGTGGTAGATAGGTTGGAAAATTAGGTAGTAAAGTAAAATTAGGTGGCTAAGTGGACAAATGATTATGATATCAGATCAGAGTTTCATGAGGTCATCAAAAGGGAATGTATCTTGGGTAGATTGGGTATAATTAAAAGCCATTATGAAAGTTATTAAGTTTTGGGTAGCCGTTACAACTATTATGTATGGATTTATTATGATAGTTAATGATTTATGGGGAATGTGTAGAGTTGTGAGGTGGAATTATAGTATATCTCATACTTCCCATATCTACAATATCCATCAACTCATGTCAAGTATTGCTTGTGAAAAGAGAATTCACAAGGTGGAACATAGGTGTACGAAAATGAGGAGAGCCGAAGGCTTGCTAGTTTTGAAGGGCTCTAATACTGACTACAAAGATTGCACAGAGAGGAACACCATGGTTGGGGCAATACATAGGAGGGAACTAGAGGACAAAGCTTAGAAGTGGAGAAGACATTCCAAGGTGTGGAACATACTGAAGAAAGGAGAAATTATGAATTATATTGAATTCCTTCATGGATGGAAACTCTTTGTAACCAAAAGTATGGTCAAAAATTAAAATGAGGGCATAGTCAAAATAGATAGAGTGGAGTTCTCTATGATGGAAGAAGTTATCTCCTTGGTTACTAGCATCCCCATAATTGGAAACAAATTTTATAGAGACTAGAAAATATCAGGGCAAGTGGTGGTGTAATTCTTAAAGAACAAAGAGGAAAACTAAGTGTTGGTGAAGAGAGGTACCCATTATCTCTCGAGATCCATTAAGCCTCTATGGAGATTTGTGCTCCATGCTATAATCAAATATATTACTCTTGACACCAGGTTTGATCATTTATGCACTTACCACTTCATGTTAACCATTTTAGGTATAGGGAAAAAATCTCTATCCCCTTCTACCTTTATTCTTCCATGAATGAAAACATTAATGAGTATCAAGAAAATTATACTAGGAACCTGACACTCCATGAGGGGCTACTATTGTTAATTTATGAATACTTCAAAGCTAGGACCACAAGTAAACAAATCAAAGATAGGAAAGAGGGAAAGAAAGGAAAAGGGGAATCTGAAGAGTCTAATGAGTTTTACTCATCCTCAAATATGGAGGGAAGTCTTGAGATGCATACAAATTTAGAGGGAGTTGATTTCTCATAGAGAGGCTCAAGAAAAAAACCCTCAAAATAGATAGTAAGGAGAAAAAGGTGTCCTTCGAGCCCATATAGGACATTGGCACATCCTTAGATAGGGGTTATAATGAATAGGTAGAAGGGATGGATACAAGAGAGGATAGTACAGAGGGGGAGGACAATATTAGGGAAGGGGAAGGTAAGGAGCAAAAGAAAAGCAAGAAAACCATCACTATCAAAGTGTCGACATGAAAAGAGAAGGAGGCCATGATGTCAGGAAATCAAAAAAGGAAAACCTTAGATGACAATGAGGATAAATAGTAGGAGGAGATTGAGAAGGCAGAAGGGGAGCTGAACCAAAGTGAAAGGGAGAGACCCAAACAAGGCTATTAGGATTTTGGCACTAGCACTTTTAAATGCTCACTCATGAGGAAGGATAGGAAGGTGGTGTGGTAGAACTTTGACTCAAATTTGGCTACTGTGGCATCAAATGGGAGCTAATCAGAACTTGGGTCAAAGAAAATGAAGAAGGCATAATCTAGATGGAGGAGTTGATCAATCATTCTTTGGTCATCTTTAGCAACATTGCAAAGGATCACCCAGACATGGATGTCCTTAACAATAAAAAAAACAACACTTTTGATAGCTTTCATACCACCAAGCGGCTTTTCCATGAAATCATTGAGCTCAAACAAAAAGTGAGCACTCTGGAAAGGGATACCTGTAGCTTAAAGAATAGGGTCAAGGAGGATGAACAAAGTGTGGAAAGAAGAGTGGAAGAAGTCAATAATAGGGCCCGTGTGATGGATAGGACAATGCAAGGTATAGTTGAACATAGCTCTAAGATCCTCAAGGATAATGAGAACATTAAGAGGTTCATACACTATATGGATAACCAAAATATTAGCAAGGAGGAGGACTCTAACACCCATAGCATAAAAGATAGGACAAGCACAACCTAGCTCGAAACAAAGAACTTTCTAAGATGAAGGAGGCAACTGGCAAGCTATCAAAGTTGGAGATAAGCATAGAAACAATGTTGAGAGACATTGTTTAAATTCTCTAGCCTTTTGTAGGTAACCCTATTTTTTTGGCATCCCTCCCTAGCTTTACTTTTGTTTCTATCTTTGTTTAGGGAGATGTTCTTTCTTTTTTCTTTCTAGCTCTATATGTAGCCTTAAGTGTTCTTTCGTTGATTGTTCTATGTTTTGTTCAAGTTTTAGGGCCCTTTTAAAGACTATTTTTCATAATCAAAAAATTAATAATGTGAGCAATGTAATTAGCAATCAAAAAAGATAGATACACATAGTGACACCATATATGTTTACTAGGGAAATCCTTAATTAGAGGAAAAACCCTTGTGGGAATGAAATTAAACCCACAAGATGATGTACTAATGTAAATGTTCCTTGTGAAAGGATAGACCCTATTAGGAGTCTAATTAATCACATTTAGTACAAATGAGTCCGAATTAGGGGACTTTGAATCCCTATTAGGAGATTAAAACCCTATTAGGAGTTGTGAAAGGTAGCTAAACCCATTGTCCAAATAGCTTCATGATTAGGTCAATGAACCCACTATCCAATTGACCTCGATACTATTCCTTTCAGAATAATAGATGTGAAACAAGCTTCTACTTCTTCCTATATCTAGTACATCAAACTTCTTCTCCTTTAGATTTTGCAATCAAATATGGAACTCTATACTCAATAATAATGACCCTTAAGGTCAGTTACACACATAGGTGAGTCACTTAGCTTCTATAGTGCTCTACTACTCAATAGTTTTCAAATCTCATTTGCTCTATATATGTTAAACATAGAAAATGTATTTCCTTTATACCATGCCCAATAATAAATCCTTGAGTTAGCTTCCCACTTAATTTTAATTCATCAATTAAATGAATACACATTTAATTAATGTTGTCGACTCATAGTTATAAACAAACTTTTACATGTGTGACTTCTATACATGTCCACTCTCTAATGTCATCATTAGCAAGTAGACTATCTCTAGTTAACTATGCAACCTTTCATGATATTTGTGTTCAACTGTAGCAATCACACAATAGGAACTTCTTTCCTAATACTATGTTTCCATATGGTTCTCTATAGGTCAATAATATCTTCTATACATGATCAATTTGGGTTTCATGCACTTACCCTTATATCAAAGACATACTATAGTATGTGCTAGAAACTACGCATTAATAGATAATTAATATATTATTCTTAATACAAAAATCATAGTCTGCTACTTTTTCAGTCTCTACAAACTTACTACTATGTTGTCATGAATTAAAAACATAGTCATGAATGCATCATATCAATTTTCTACACTGCTCCCCCATAGTGATAGTGTCAACATTTATGCTAACAATCTCCCCCTTTGTCATTGATGGAAACATAGATGAAAAAAATCTAAGTTCCAAGAATAGAAAAAATACATCTTCTTCATCAATTAAATCTTGCTTTATTTTTGTCAAACAAACATCATGTTCTCATTTCTTCCCCATTAAACTACATAGAATGTTTTTCATGTCACTTTCTTCCCCATTGACATCAATGTCAAAGGTAATACACAAAATGGTTCAATTGCTTCAAAGATACAATAATTTACTAGCATGACCACAAGTTGGTTTGTTGCTTTACAATTTTTTTATATAAATCCATAAATAGCTCAATTTTCTAGAGACACTAGTGCATACCAATTACCAAGATTCCTTTTCTAACTTTATTCATTACAGATACTCCCCCATTAAAGAAGCATCAACATTTAGTCTAGTCTAACAATGCTGCTCTATTTATTGGACTGATGTACTTTTGCATCTTCTATCCTATAGTGGGTAGGGGCATAACTCGAAGTATACCTCTTAGGTACTCAAATATATCATTTGGTAAGGCCTTTGTGAAAATGTTTGTAGTTTGTTCCTTAGTGTTAACATACTCTAGTCTGATTTCTTTCTTTACAACTTTCTCTCTCAACATATGATACTTTATAGAGATGTGCTTAGTCTTAGAATGAAAAACAAGATTTTAAAACATGCTTATTGTTCTTATGTTATGATAGTAAATGATAACAAGTTTTTTGAATGTAATTCCAATATCCTTCATCATATACTTCATCCATATAACTTGATTACAGTTGGTTGCTATTGCAACGTTTTCTGCCTCTACAGTACTTTGTGAGGTGCAATCTTGTTTCTTGCTAAGCCAAGAAACTAGTCTTCCACCAAGAAAGAATACTCCTCCACTAGTGCTTTTTCTTCATCTATATCTCCTACCAAATCAGCATTAGTATAAGTGCAAAGAGTAAAATCATTACCTTTGTTATACCAAATACCATAATCAAACATCACTTTCAGATATCTGAATATCCTTTTTACTGTTGCATAGTGATATTCTTTAGGATCATCCTAAAATCTTGCCACAATCCTAACTACATTAGCTACATCTAGTCTACTATGAGTTAGGTACTACAATCCTCCAATCATATATCTATACTTCTTTTGTTCAATAGTAGGTGTCTCATCCTTGCTAGATAACTTGTGACCAGTTACCATAGGGGTTCCAATAGGTTTACAATTTTCTAGTCCAAATCTTTTTAGCAAATCTTTCACGTACTTAGTCTAAGAAATAAAGATACCTTCTTTTTTTCAAACAATTTGCAATACTAAGAAAAATTTCATTTCTCCTAACATACTCATCTCAAATTCATTCTTCATATCTTCTAAGAATTTATTATTGGCTTCATTGTTTCCTCTAAAAATGATATCATTAACAACTACAATGATTATCAACAAACTAGTTTCTATTTCTTTCAATTACAAGTTATTATCTATTGTTGCTTTAGTGAATCCAAGCTTTGCTAAGAATTTATCTAACCTTGCATACTAGGTTCTAGGTGCTTGCTTTAATCCATACAAGGCTTTCTTTAATTTGCAAACTATATCCTTCTCTTCTATCAAAGGAAGACCTTTTGGTTGCTCAATATAAACTTCTTCTTCAAGTTCTTCATTTAAGAATGTTGACTTAACATCCATCTGATATACTTCAAAGTTTTTATTTGCTACATATGCCAAGAGCATTCTAACTACTTCCATTCTTTCTATAGGTGCATATGTTTCCTCATAGTCTATTCCTTCTTGCTGAGAGTAGCCTTTGCATACTAGTCTTCATTTGTTTCTTATTACTTCTCCTTGTTCATTCATTTTTTTTTTGAATACCCACTTTGTTCCAATCACATTCTTCTCCTTAGGTCTAGAGACTAGTTCCCATGTTTCATTCTTTATTACATGTTTGAGTTCTTCCTTCATTGTTCTCATCCAATGATAATCCTTGATTGCTTCATCTACACTCTTTGGTTCTACTTGAGATATTAGACATAGTTCTTCATTGATTCTTCTTCTTGTCATTACTCCTTTTTCTTTACTTCCTATTATCTTATTAGCAATATGATTTCTCATCATATTTTTTTTTGGGGTGGGAGTTTCTGCTTCAAATCTTATTTTAGGTATTGTGCACTATTCTTCTCTTATTTCTTCAGTTTACACATTATTTTGCAAGTCATTGTTAGTCTTGAGAAATAATTCATTACATCTATTGGTCATCATAGATTTATCTTCATTAGATTTATAATACATCATTTTTTTTTGGTACCAAACTTTTCATCTATTCTCACATTTGCACACTCTACTATATTATTTGTTCTATAATTGAAACATCTCTAGGTTTTACTTTTTAATAAATATCCAAGAAACATACCTTCATCACTCCTTGGATCAAACTTGCCAATATAATCATCTCTTTTGATGTAAAATTTTCTCCCAAATATTCTAAAATATTTTATTGAGATGAATATCCAAACCATAATTTATAAGGTTTTTTTTCCATACCTTTCTTGGTCTATACTCTATTTAGAGTATATACTACTATATTGACTTCTTCTCTCCAAAATTTCTTTGGCATATCATTCTCAAATAGCATAGGTCATGTTACGTCAACAATTGATCAGTTTGTCCTTTTAGAAATCCCATTATGCTTAGGTGAATGAGGTGAAGATAGTTGTCTCTTGATTCCATGCTCTTCATAGTAGATATTTAATTCTCTAGAAGTGAATTCTCCTCTATCAAATCTTAAGCTCTTGATTTTTACCCCTGATTCATTTTCTACTCTATTCTTGAATATCTTGAATTATTTTTCTTTAAGAAAAGCTACCCACATCATTTTGGTAAAATCATCAACAAAAATCATAAAATACATTTCTTTATAGAATCCTCTTCTTCTTGAAGGACCACTTAAATCTATATGGACCAATTCTAGCTTTTGTGTAGTACTAAATTTCTTGCTAGGAAATGAAACTTTCTTGTGCTTAGACAAGATACATTTCTTACAAACAATGTCAGTGGGCTTAGTGATCTTAGATAAATCTCTCATAGCAAGTGTATTATTGACTTTCACAATGTTACAAAAGTTTATGTGATAAAATATTCTATGCCATAGCCAACTATTATCAATTTTAGATACTAAACATGTTATTTTAGTGGTGTTTAACTAAAATACATTACCTTTAGTTCTTGTTCCAGTACCAAGTAATTTTCCTTCCTTGTTCTTGATGATACATGTGTCATTAAAAAACTTTAATTGGTAACCCTTGTCCACAAGTTGTCTAACACCTAACAAGTTATGTTTCAGTCCATCAACAAAGTAAACATCATTAGTATTTGTTTTACCATCAAGTGTGATAGATCTAGTTCTTGTAATGTGATAGGCTACATTGTTCCTTACTTTGACAATCCCTCTATCATGACTTCTAAATTTGAAATTTTTTCTCATATCACCAGTCATGGGATGTGAACAGCTACTATCAATGATCCAATCTTTCCTTTCAACTTTTGAAATCAGCACACTCTCTTCTCTAATATCTTTTTCAAGATCATCCTCCTTTATAGCTACAAATTCCAATTCATCTTCACTTTTGCTTTGATCAGATGCTTCTTCTTCTTCTTCTTCTTCATTAACATATAAGAAATTTCTAGGTTTTCTAGGTTTGAATCTTCCCTTATACTTCCTTTCTCTTTTAGGAAACTTAGATGCATAATGACCATATTCAATACATGTCCAAAACTTAAAGATATTCTTAATATTTTTTTCTCTTTCCACAAGAAGAGCCACTCCTTCTTTGATCTTTTCCTCAATAGTTTTCTTGCTACCAATAATGGCTCCTTGCACTCCTGTATTCCTTGCTAGACTAGGTTTAACACTTAATGCACTAAGTGTTGTCTCAACTTTTGCTAATTCTCTAGATTTTTTTAGATCAAATTCTGCAGCTCCCAATCTACCAAGAATTGTTTGTTTGGTGAAATTTTTAGTATAGGGTATCATCAACTGAATCATTTGTGTTATTGTCTTGAAAGGCGGTGTCAAACTTTTCAAGATTGTTAGAAGTTGTAATCTTTACTTGGTGTGTTTATAAATGAAGGTTAGACCTCCTTTCTTTATTGTTATAATATATTAGGATATAAGCCAAGGTATCCTAATATATTTCTTTTTTGTCCTTTTTCCACTACATCTTATTTTGTCCTCTAGTGGAATATGTGAGGACAAATATTTATTGTAATTTGTAATTTAGATTATTCCTCCTTAAGAGGAGTCTCACACTTAGCCTCACACACTTATGAATGGTGGCATTAATAGACATGGGAGTTACATTCTAACTCCTCTCTCTCATCTTTATTTAAGAGATGACCCTCCTCTCTCATTTCTAATGAGGTTTCTTCCTCTTCTCAATTATTGTATGAGTGATTGTTCTCTCTCTCTCTCTCTCTCTCTCTCTCTCTCTCTCTCTCTCTCTCAGGCTTTTCATGCCTCATTCATAATGTCACAAGGGGTTTTCTTTGCTTTCCCCTTTCCAAATATCTTGTCTCATGGTGTTGGATCTTGAAGCTTTCTCTCTCCTATCTTATGGTAATATATTTTCATGCATTAACTCACTTAGATTCTTTCTTGGTATTGCTTATTTACATATTTCTTTTTCCATTTCTAACATCGTATGAGAGCTAAGGTACTAATCCTTGTTTTGAGTTTGTGTGAAGGTTACAATTTTTTTTGGAGATGATTTGTTGAAAGGAGAAGAGAAGCAAAGCTTCATTCCTATTTTTCTGTGTTATAATTTTTTTTGTTCTTTGTTTTTTTTCTAACCCTTTTTGGAAGGCTTGCCACCAAAGAGTAACTTTGCTTATCATCGAACCATATTTTTTCTCTTTTTTTGGAAGGCTTGCCACCAAAACAAAGAGAAAAGTTTATCTACTTTACATTGCTCTAACATTGTTGTTTGCAGTGTTTATTTTAACTTATCAAAGTTTCATTAAAAAAATTATTTCACAATATCATTAAAGAATACTAATTTTTCATATATGTGAAAAAAATTCATTTCATTTCAAATATCGATATTTTTTTTCATTAAATAGAATAATTTTTCTTATATAATTTTTTTCATCTTCTTATTTGCACCCATATATACTTTATTTTGGTAAATTTTTGCAATTTAGGGCCTCGAGTGGACGGTTCCGTTCTCCAATAGCTATAAATCTAGGGCTTTTTGCCTCCATTTTACCATTTATCATTTATTTTGCAAGTTGTCATTATCCTAATATATTCCTCACAGGAAAGTAAATCTTTCTAAAAATTTATTGATGCTTTTTCCTTTAATTCATCTCATATCTTTCCCTTCAAAAATTAAAAATAAATTCTAATTTTATATTTGTTGTGTCTCATCGTTGTTCTTGGATTGTGTCAATGAATTTTAAGGATGTCGACACCTTTTCTCTCCCAAAAAACTCTTCATCCAATGATATCTTAGAGGTTCAAGTTTGTGATTCTTGTTCGCAGACTACTCAGTGCCCCTCCTTTTCTTCTTCACCTTTTAAGCTTATAATAGGTTTTATGAAAAGAGCATTTTCTACCGCGGGTGCTGCCTTTCTATCTGCTATCATAGTAAATCCAGTTGATGTTGTTAAAGTCAAGGCTTCAATCCTAGGTAGTGGAAGTTCCATCTTATTCACATTATCACCAAAGTATCCAAGCACATATGTTAACTCTCGACGGTGATCCATGATGGGTGGCTGAGCCAGCCTGGCTGACCAAATCTGGGTGAGCCATTCTAGTCGACCCGATCTGGGTGAGCCATTCTGGCTGAGCCAGCCTGGCCAACCTGATCTAGTCATTTTCATCAACCTAATCTGGCCAAGCTCCCAAAATGGTGCCGTAGGATGTCTGCATCAGTTCTTGGTGATAATCTTTTTACCCATGTTTTTATTAGAGGCACTCAATTGAGGGCTCACCGTTGATATTCCAGGCATTCTACATAATATATTTCTTTCATAGTCCCTATCATTACTAGGAGTGGGGATTGATATATCTGAACCAAAACTGGTCTACAATGGGCTACTTCCTCTGCTATGATGGGTTTTCTCATAGGCTACTCGGAGTTCATCATCTCCAAGCTGCTATTCAATGCAGTCTTTCTTCTTACATCTATCAAAAATGGAATCTATTGGCTCCTCAGATTCATTGGACTAGTGGAGTTTCTTGAGTAGGAGTTTGTAGATCTAACAAAGCATTCTCTACTACTTGCTCTATGCTGCTACTTTGGCTCTGAGGTGTGCCCTGCGGCAGTTTTCTTAGCACTAGATTCTTTATTTGGCTATACATTTTTTTAACCTAATCTATGTTTCATGTTAGAATCGACAGCTATGGATAGGCATAGCTGAAACGTGGATCAATATGTAGTCAAGAACATTGTGGAGTTTGGGAAAGAATTTGCATTTGGGCTTGAAGCAGGGTCCAAGCCGAAGGTAACATTTTCTTGTCTTTTCTTGCAAGATTCTTTTTTCTTTTTTGAGCTCTTGACAGAGGCATCATTTGCTTTTATCATTGCATATTGTCAACCTATTTTTGGCATGTAATCATTCATTTTCAGACAGCTCAATATGTAATTGCAAACACAAGTTCAATATTTTACTTCAAATCTCTCTTACTCCTTTGTTGCAATTCTTTTCAATATAAGTTTAAACTAATTAAATCTCTTCCATTTAATACAAGATTTGACCTCTATTTTATTTAAAATTACATGGTCCTAAGTAAAAAAAAAAAGGGAGAAGTTTAAGGATAATATTTTTTTTTGAGAAGTTTTCTTAGAATTAAATATTAAAACTAATTAAAGTTTTATTATTATTTTTACATAAAATGTTAAGAGCGTTTATATTTTTTTTAAATAAATAAATAAATATCCTCATTTATAATTCCTTTCTTGCCATAATCTAGGAGGATTCTTGTCTTTGTTGGTGGGCCCATCCTTTCTATCTTCTCACTTGTGTTCACCTTGCATGGAGATTTTAACTGATAACTTATGCTTATTGCTCTTCCAAATACTTCTTTTTATCTCAATTTATTCAATTTTATGAGTTATCTTAAACTATTGCCTTCATTATTTAATGATTTGATTTTACTATGTTCTATTTATCTATCTACACATGGTTGCAGTTTTATGCTTTTATAGCATCTCTTTATGCTCATAGTAGCATTTCATGGTTTAATACCATTCTTTTATTATATATATTTTTTGTAAGTTGCATCGAGAGCCAATTTATCAAGGTTAACTATGGTGGACTCAAAAATTTTTAACTGACTCATAGTTGCCTTATCTGGTCCATGGAGTATCCCTCCAACCTATAATTCATGTGCACTTACTTCAATGGAGTTTCCCTCCATTTGTTCCACTTTGTTCCTCAATGTGAGGATGATATTTTATGGGGATTTCCCATTCCAATCCCTTTGTCTCCTTGGTGTATGCTCCTAGTTTTGATTTATTCATGGCATGACTTCCTACACCTTGCTAATTTTTTAGTGTATAGGTGATGAGGCTACCATATCTTGGAGCACTCCTATATTGGAGACTCTATTTGAGAAAGTTGTTTTGACCCATGTTGATCTTTTTCCTCATGGCAATGATGTTGCTTGTCCATGATGGATTTCTTATTTGAAGGCAATATGTTGTTACTCCTCATAAAACCTTCCTTTGGTCCACATCAACAATGATTCTTGGAAAAATTGTAACTTGAATTATTTGGTGCTTGAGGCACATGTTCTACTTATTTATTTTTGTCTCTCTTATATTTATTTGATAAATAAACTATGTGATAATGTTCTGCATACTTTATTGCCTAGATCATGAGTCATGTAGGTGATGGAGTCGCGATCCATTCACTTGAAGTGGGATGACTCATTAGTGGACTATCTATATCCATGTGATTGATGCAATGTTGATGCAGATTTTATTAGTTGGCCCTGTCTATGGTCATTTTTGCATTAGTATTTTCCTTTCATGAGAGATTTATTGCATCTATTATGATCATTTTGAACTTATGACTTATTTTAGATATCATGTTAACTCCATTGCATGCTGGTGATCACATTCATTTATCCTCATATCTCTTAGTTCCTCCTTGATTAAATTATTACAACTTCATTTTTTTACTAACTTGACCATTCAGTGTAATTCTACTTGTGTTAGTTGTCTTTTTTTTTGTTCTCTATTTTTTTTTTCCAGGTGATCCATCAAGGAACCTTCTCGACTTTTCACATATGAAGATGTGTCTATGCTTCCACTTGATCAAATTCAAAGGACTCATGTACTTCTCTTGGATTTGCAAATGTACCATATGGCTTGAAGACAATCAAATTACTTCATATTGAAGATTAAGTTGTAGATTGTTGTAAATTATGGGTTAAATTTCCCTTGATATAATTACCCGAAGTAAAGATTAAAGGGGGGTGTTAGAAGTTGTAATATTTCCTTGGCGTTTTTATAAATGAAGGTTAGACCTCCTTTCTTTATTGTTATAATATATTAGGATATAAGCCAAGGTATCCTAATATATTTCTTTTTTGTCCTTTTTCCACTACATCTTATTTTGTCCTCTAGTGGAATATGTGAGGACAAATATTTATTATAATTTGTAATTTAGATTATTCCTCCTTAAGAGGAATCTCACACTTGGCCTCACACACTTATGAATGGTGGCATTCATATACATGGGAGTTACATTCTAACTCCTCTCTCTCATCTCTATTTAAGAGATGACCCTCCTCTCTCATTTCTAATGAGGTTTCTTCCTCTTCTCAATTATTGTATGAGTGCTCTCTCTCTCTCTCTCTCTCTCTCTCTCTCTCTCTCTTAGGCTTTTCATGCATCATTCATAATGTCACAAGGGGTTTTCTTTGCTTTCCCCTTTCCAAATATCTTGTCTCATGGTGTTGGATCTTGAAGCTTTCTCTCTCCTATCTTATGGTAATATATTTTCATGCATTAACTCACTTAGATTCTTTCCTGGTATTGCTTATTTACATATTTCTTTTTACATTTCTAACAAAGATCTTCCATATTACTTCATCATCCAATTTGGTTCTGCCATGAGATCTAATTCCTACAACAATTTTAGATATTCTACCAATATAGCTTCTTATAGATTCATCTTCCATCATTCTAGCATCTTGAAATACACAATGCAAGTTTTGTAATATAACTCTTGTTGCATGTGTATCACCCTCATAATTAGCTTCTAAAGTTTTCCAAATTTCATGAGATGTTTTGAGTAGTTTTACCTAATGATACTCACTTTTAGAAAGAGCTGATAATATTGCTTCTCTTTCCCTTATGTTGCACATAAATACTTCTCTCTAATCCTTGGTACAACTTTCAAGATCATCTTCTTCCACAATATCCTCGAATACCTTGGTTGCAAACCAATATCCTAGAACCATGCACAAAAGATGAATCTTCATCTTATCCTTCTAGCTGTCAAAATTGGTGCCATTGAATTTTGGACTTTCCTTTCTAAACATATTCACCATGGACCTCCTTTAGTTTTTAAACCCTTCCTTTAAGGTTCTAGCACTCTAATACCAATTGTTAGTAATTAATATAATTGAGAGGGGGAGGGAATTATTTATATAAATGTTAAACTGATTATAAACTTTAATTCAACTTAGTCATGTGAGCAATGTAATCAGCAATCATAAAAGGTAGATACACATAGTGACACTAGATATGTTGACTAGGGAAACCCTTGATCGGAGGGAAAACCCCAGTGGGAATGAAACTCACAAGATGATGTAGTAATATAAATGTTCCTTGTGAAAGGCTAGACCCTATTAGGAGTTTTATTAATCACATTTAGTACATATGAGTCCTTATTAGGAGGCTTTTAATCCCTATTAGGATTTGTGCCAACTCTATTAGAAGTTGTGGAAGGTAGCTAAACCCACTATCCAAATAGCTTGAGGATTAGATCAATGAACCCACTATCTAATTGACTTTAGTACCATTCCTTTCACAATAATAGATGTGAAACAAGCTTCTACTTCTTCCTCTATCTAGTACATCAAATTTCTTCTCCTTCAGATTGTGCAATCAAATTCGAAACTTTGTACTCAATAATAATAACCCTTAAGGTCACTTACGTGCATAGTTGAGTCACTTAGCTTCTACAGTGTTCTATTGTTTAGTAGTTTACAAATCTCATTTTCTCTCTATATGTTAAACATGAAAAAAATATTTCCTTTATACCATGCCCAATAATAAATCCTTGAGTTGGCTTCCCACTTAATTGTAATTTTTCAATTAAATGAATATGTATTTAATTAATGATGTTGGTTAATAGTTATAAACAAACTTTACATGTGTGACTTTCATCTATGCACACTCTTTGACATCATCACCAACAAGTATATGTCTCCAATTACCTATGAAACCTTTCATTACATTTGTGATGAACTACAAAAATCACACAATAGGAACTACTTTCCTAATACTTTGTTTCCATAAGGTTCTCTGTAGATCAATAGTATCTTTTGTACACTATCAATTCATGTTCTACGCACTTACCCTTGTATCAAAGACATACTGTAGTATGTAGTATGTGCTGGAAACTACATATTATTAGATAAGTAATATGTTTCTCTTAATACAAAAATCATAGTCTACTACTTTGTCAATCTCTACAAACTTACTACTATGTTGTCATCAATGACAAATACAGTCATGAATACATCATATCATTTTTTTGTAATGCTCCCCCATAGTGATAGCATCAACATTCATGCTAATAGTATAAACATTCCTAAATCATCACAAATATAAAATAATTAGAAACCCAATCAATAGATCATAAGAGAGTGCAAATAAGATAATCTTTTATTGCTTTTTCACAAGCAGTTCGTACAATATGACTTCTAGTTTGTACATGCTAATGTCTCAAGCCTTGTTCTATGATTCAATTCACTCACCTCACTTGATACATGTTTTCAAGGTGTTATTTCAGCTATACAGAGGTTAGAAATAGCTATCTTTACTAGTTTTAGTGACAATCTTTGGTTATGAGTAGGAAAATTGGGTTTGGCTATCAATAATTTTGATCTCAATGATTATTGTAACATATTTTATTACCCTTTGGGGTATACCCCTAGGAATTCCCTTCTTGTTTTAAGATGAGCCCAAAGTCTAGAAGATAAAACCCACTATTAGTTTTCTTTTTTCTTTTTTTAACTCCATTTCCATTTCTTTGTATGTATTCATTTCACTTACATGTGTGGTTCATAAAACAATGAGTTAGATTTGGGTGCATTACATGATTCTTAGTACACTATTTAAGGTGCAAGGAGGAAGTAGTTCAATGCAATTGCATGTGAGTGGCATATGGAACAAGAAGTTGTTCATGGGTCTATTGCAAAATTTTAATTGTTGCATGGATTGAGTATGATGTAGAGAAAGATGGGCCTTTCTAAGTTTCCATGACAAAATGCTCAAAACAATGTGTTTTCCCACAAGTTTCTAATGCAAACACAAAGCTTAAGTAGCCCAAAACAAGTGTGAACTCTTCCCAATGACTTATTAGGAGTCTAAGGACCTTGAATCCACTAATCCAAACCAAATAACCATTTTACCAACTCTCAAGTTCCTATCCTCAAGGAAAAACCAAGCAACTATGTCTATTAGGCCTATTACTCCAAACTAGCCCTCTAAGGTTGTTCCCTTGCATTTTTCTCTCAACTTTCCCAAAAAATTAGTAAAATAAATTATTGATGCAGGAGCATCTTGGGTTTCCTTGTAATCCTGCACTTTTGTTCATTCTGCTAGTTGCTGTCGAGTAACTAGTTTCTAGTTGATGCCGAGTAACCAGTTTCTAGTTAATGTTGAGTGACCAGTTTCCAGTTGATGCCGAGTGACTAGTTTTTAGTTGATGCCGAGTGACTAGTTTCCATTTGATGCCGAGTAACTAGTTTCCAGTTGATGTTGAGTGACCAATTTCTAGTTGATGTCGAGTGACTAGTTTCTAGTTGATGTCGAGTAACTGGCTTCAATTTGATGCAGTGCCGAGTGCCAGTTTTCAATTGATGTCGAGTGCTAGTTTCCAATAGATGCCAAGTGAAGCTGAATGCTAGTTTCTAGTTGATGTTGAGTCATCTAGTGGGTGCCAAGTTTTCTATGTCTAGTTCCTATTTGGGCCGAATTTTCTCGCATTTAATTTTGGTATAGGTAGTTATATTTGTTGAGAGCTAACTTGTGGCTTCTCTATGTTCTTGAATCTTCTATAAGCCATTTTGGCAAGAATAAATAGAGTGCTTAGGCTTAGATTAAAGGTAGATTTTGGGGAGAGTTTAGAAAGACTAGGGTATGAGTCTAGAAATGCAAATTTGAGACTAGATCATGTACGGTCTAAAAGGCCTTATAGCTAGGCATGTATGTTGTTTACTTGATGAATTAGATAAAGATATCTTGTTCTCTCACCTTGGTGTTGTGTTTGTGTTGTGTTTTTCGATGTGTTAACTCTTGTAGGGTGGTTTTGATAGCTGGTTGAGCCTTTGGCCCTAGTTATTCCTCCTCTAACCTCTTACAAAGGGTTACGATCTTGCAAGAACCTAATTTTTAAAGATGGTTTGTGGTAGAGGAAATAATGTTGATAATGCTATATTGGATCAATTGAGATAAATTGTAGCTAGACTAGATATTGTGGAGACAACCTAGAGGAGAGGAGTGCATCTTGATGATGTAAGTGATGATGAAGCAGTAGCACCAAACCATAATCCCAAACCTAAAGAAGACCAAGATGAAGCAAGATTGTTGAGAGTATTGTCTAGAGTGAATTCAAAGCCTACTGTAGAAGTTTTTTCTTATGATGGAAAATTGGACACCAATGTTGTGTTGGATTGGATCTCTGATATGGAGAAGTTCTTTGAGTATGAAAACACTCCTAATAATAGAAAGGTGAAGATTGCAGTCACTAGGTTGAAAGGTCATGCATCTCTATGGTGGGAGCACTTGCAAAATGATAGACAAAGGAGAGGAAAGGAGAAGATCAGAACTTGGCCAAAGATGGTGAAAAAGGTAAAGAACAAATTCCTTCCTATTAATTACCAAATTAGCTTGTTGAGAAAGATGCAAAATTTGAAACAAAAGGACATGACTATAAAAGAATATACCAAGGAATTCTATAGGTTAGAAATTTGGACATGTGGATGATGATGTTGAGAAAATTGTAGGGTACATTAATGGATTGAGATCTGGAATACAAGATGAAATAAGCTTTGTGAAGCCGAAAAGTGTAGAAGAAGCATATCAATATGCCTTGAAAGATGAGGAGATCTTGAAAAAGAAGCATGAACAAAGATAGAGAGGTAGAGGTGGTAGATTCCAGAGAGGCAAAGGTAGATCATATGGAGAAAGTGGTAGATCTGACAGTTCTTTGCAGGATAAAGGCAAATCTGAATGGAAGAATGATGACAAAGGCAAGATTGAATGGAAAAGTGGCAATTCTTACTAAGGAGGCACTAATTCTTACCGAGGAAGAGGTAATTCTTATTCTAGAGGTGGATTTCATGGTAATTGTTTTAGATGTGGCAAAGAAGGGCACAAATCCTTTGAATGTAGATCTTCTAAAGGTGGGAAAAATAATAGAAATGCTATGATTCAAGAAGATGATGAGGGCTCACCAAGTGGACCTAAGGTTGGAGAAAATTTGATGGCAAGAAGTACCTTATGTAATAAGGGAGGTGATGAAGAACCTATTTTAAGGAGAAGTCTTTTCAAGACAATATGTAAGATGGCTAGAAAATGTTGTAAAGTGATCATTGATAGTGGAAGTTCTACAAATTTGGCATCAGAAGAGCTAGTTATAAAGTTGCAGTTGCAAAGGCTGAAACATCCCAAACCTTATCATGTTTCATGGATCAAAGATGAGCATAAGATATTGGTAAGTTAGAAATGCCTTGTGAAATTCAAAATTGGACATGATGTTGATGAAGTTTTGTGTGATATTATGCCCATGGATTGTTGTCATATTTTTTTGGGTAGACCTTGGCAATATGATAGATATGTTGTACATGATGGAAGATTGAATCAATATACTCTTTGGGTAAATGGGAAGAAACAAATATTGTTTCCTTTGATCAAAAATCTAGATGAGGTTAATTGTACTGCTATAAAAATTTGCATGATTAATGGGAAACAATTTGAAAAGGAAGTAAAGAAGAATTTGGCTTTTTTTTCTATAATTCCAAGAAAACCAAGTTTTGTCAATGGAGACTGAGTGCCAGTCAGTGGTGATCAAGTGACAGATGGTAGTATTCACCAAGTGCCAAGAGAAATTATAGAGTTGCTAAATGAGTATAAAGACATTATTGCTAAAGATATTCTTGATGGTTTACCTCCTATAAGAAGTATAATTCATTGTATGGATCTGATTCTTGGAGCTAGTTTTCTAAACAAAGCACCATATAGATTGACACCTAATGAGAATGAAGAACTTAACAGACAAGTGCATGAGTTGTTGTAGAAAGGTTTGATTAGAGAAAGCTTGAGTCCATGTGCTGTACCTACTATATTACCACCTAAAAATAATGGAGAATGGAGAATGTGTACTGATTCTAGAGCCATTAACAAGATAATAGTGAAATATAGGTTTCCTATGCCAAGGATTGATGACATAATGGATTGTTTAAGTGGAGAAAAGTATTTTACCAAGATTGATTTGAAGAGTGGCTATCATCAAATTAGAATCAAGGAAGGTGATCAATGGAAGACTTCTTTCAAGACAAAAGATGGTTTGTATGAATGGTTGGTTATGCCTTTTGATTTGACTAATGCACCTAGTACTTTCATGAGGTTGATGAATGAAGTTCTAAAAAGATTCTTGGGTAAATTTGTGATTGTTTATTTGGATGATATTCTAATATTCAGAAAGACTAAGGAAGAACATCTTGAGCATATTAGACAAGTATTGTAGAAGTTGAAAAAGGAAAAGTTGTTGATTAATCTGAAAAAGTGTTCTTTTATGCAAGAGGAGATTGTGTATCTAGGATTTGTGATTTTAGCTGATGGATTGAGGATGAATCATGAGAAGGTTAAAGCAATTTTGGAATGGCCTACACCTAAGAATGTGAGTGAGGTAAGATCATTTTATGGTTTCGCTAGTTTTTACAGAAAGTTTATAAAGAATTTCAGTGCTATTTGTAATGCTATGACTGAAACAATGAGGGGAGATAAAAAGGAATTCAAGTGGACACATGGAGCTGATAAGAGTTTTTAGATTTTGAAACAAAAGGTTGATGAATTACCTGTATTGGCTTTACTTAATTTCAACAAAGTATTTCAAGTTCTATGTGATGCAAGTGGTAATGCAATAGGAACTATATTAAGTCAAGAGGGTAAGCCTATTGCTTTCTTTAGTGAAAATTTGAATGATGCTAAAAGGAAATATTCTATGTATGATCAAGAGTTTTATGCTATTGTTCAAGCATTGAAGAGTGGAGACATTATTTGATGCCTAAGGAGTTTGTGTTGTATACTGATCATAAAGCTTTAAAATACTTGGGAAGTCAACATAAATTGAATCAAAGACATATGAAGTGGGTTGAGTATTTGCAAAGTTTTACATTTGTGATCAAGCACAAGAGTGGAGTTACTAAAAAAGTTCCTGATGCATTGAGTAGAAGACGTTCTTTGTTCACTAAAATAAAGGTTGAAGTTCTTGGTTTTGATGAAATGAAAGAATTGTATGATGCTGATCCTAATTTTTTTGAGGCATGGAGAGAGTGCAGAGCACCAAATCTGACATATCACATAAGTAAGTATGATGATTATTTCATTAAAGAAGGTATGTTGTTCAAAGGTATTTAGTTGTGTATTCCTAGAAGTCCTATGAGGTTGAATTTGATTAAGGAAAAGAATAGTGGTGGATTAGTTGGACATTTTGGAATTGATAAGACATTGAGTTTACTGAAAAAGAAATATTATTGGCCACAAATGTATAAGGATGTTCAAAAATTTGTAAAGAGTTGTGGAGTTTGTCAAGTTGTAAAAGTCAAAATAGTGGTTTGTATACACCTATTACTGTTCCTAAGAAACCATGGAGTGGCATTAGTATAGATTTTGTTCTTGGATTTCCTAAAACAGTGAAGTGGTATGATTCTATATTTGTTGTAGTGGATAGATTTTCTAAGATGGCTCATTTCATACCATGTAAGAAGACATCAGATGCTAAGCATGTTGCTAAACTTTTCTTTAAAGAGATTGTGAGATTGCATGGATTACCAAGAAGCATTATTTCAGATAGAGACAGTAAGTTTGTTGGTTATTTTTGGAAGACTTTGTGGAGGAAGATGGGTACTGAATTGAAGTTTAGTTCTACATTCCATCCACAAAAAGATGGATAGATAGAGGTTGTGAATAGAAGCATGGGTAATTTTTTGAGATGTTTATTTGGAAATAAGCCGAGTAATTGGGAGATGGTATTGACACAAACTAAATTTCTATATAACAATTATATGAATAAGAGTATAGAGAAGACACCTTTTGAGATTGTTACCAAAATGCATCCTAGAGGTATATCAAATTTGAGAGATGTTGCTAGTGAAGAAAAGAAAAGCACTGCAAGAGAAGAATTTTTTAATTTTTTGGAGTCTTTGCATAAGGAAGTGAAGTTGAGGTTGGAACAAAGCAATTAGAAGTATAAGGAGAATGCTGACCAGTCTAGAAGACACCATGATTTTCAAGTTGGTGATGAGGTGATGGTTCATCTAAAGAAAAGAAGATTCCTAGTTGGAACATACAGTAAGCTGAAGATGAAGAAATTTGGATCTTGTAAGATCTTAAAGAATTTTGATAGTGGTAATGCTTATGAAGTTGAGTTGCCTGATGACATGGATATATCTCCTATATTCAATATTGCTGATTTGTATAAGTATCATGAGTTAGATGATGAAGTTGTTGTACCTGATGATTATCCTAAGAAATAGATTGAGGAAGTTGAACAGATATTGGTTCAGAGAGTTGGCAAGAGTACAAGAGGAAAAGATTACTATGAGTATTTGGTGAAGTGGAAGAATAGACCAATTGAAGATGCTACATGGATTTCTCAATTTGAGTTGGATTCAGCTTAGGTTGGGACATCTCAATGATTCAAGAGAATTATTTCTTTCAACCCCGGTTGTTTGATGCAGGAGCATCTTGGGTTTCCTTGTAATCCTGCAATTTTTTTCATTCTATTAGTTGCTGCTAAGTAACCAGTTTCTAGTTGATGCTGAGTAACCAATTTGCAGTTGATGCCAAGTGACTAATTTCTAGTTGATTTCAAGTGACCAATTTCCAGTTGATACCTAGTGACCAATTTCTAGTTGATGCCAAGTGACCAGTTTCTAGTTGATGCCGAGTAACTAGTTTCTAGTTGATGTCGAGTAACCAGTTTCTAGTTGATTCCGAGTGCCAATTTTCAGTTGATTTCGAGTGCCAGTTTCCAATGGATGCCAAGTGATTCCAAGTGCCAATTTCTAGTTGATGCTGAGTCATCCAGTGGGTGCTGAGTTGTTTGTGTCTGGTTTCTATTTGGGTCAACTTTTCTTGCATTTAATTTTGGTATAGGTAGTTATATTTGCTAAGAGTTGACTTGTAGCTTCTCTATGTTCTAGAATTTTGTGTAAGCTATTTTGGCAAGTATAAATAGAGTGAGTAGGCTTAGATTAAAGGTAGTTTTGGGGAGAGTTTAGAAAGAGCAGGGTATGAATCTGGAAATGCGAATTTGAAGCTGGATCATGTATAGCCCAAAAGGCCTTATAGCTAGGCATATATGTTTTTTACTTGATGAATTAAATAAAGATATCTTGTTCTCTCTCCTTAGTGTTGTGTTTGTGTTGTGTTTTCCAATGTGTTAACTCTTGCAGGGTGGTTTGGATAGCTAGGTGAGCCTTTGACCCTAGTTATTCCTCCTCTTTCCTGTGTTAATTATATAGTTGGATACACTTTTGGCTTTTCTAAAACATAAAAAAATCTTGGATAGGGTTGTATTGGATCATGACCCTATTGTACCAATATGAGCCTCTTTTTAGGCATAAAACCCCCACATTTACAATGGAAATATAAAGAATACTTAACACAAACCAATATAGATTTCTAAAGTATCCCAAAATTATCCCAAACCACATATTATTAAATTATTTTGGACACAAAAACTCTCCAACTAGGCTATTTTGAAAACCCTCACCAAAAGGGCCTAAAAACTAGGGCCTTTTCAAATTTGTTCAAGAACTCACTTCCAAAATCAAATGAAAGTCATTCCACCATACATTCAAAATTTAATAAGTTTTTCAAATATAAAAATATACCCTCCAATGATTATATTCTTTACTATTTCTCCCTAGCCATGAATTTGTGCATTTTCCAAGCAACAAGATAGTGATCACTAGCAAACTTTTCCTATTTTTTTTGAAAATTTATTTTATCTTGACATGATACATGTCAGAGATTTATAATTTTATGCAAAATATGGCCTTAAATCCATGGAATGATCATCATTTCACGAAAGTAACTAAAATTGGTTCAAATGAATGCAAAATCCATTGTATTTTTCTCTAGTAATATTCCCTCGCATTTTTCTCCCAACTTTACCAAAAAAGAAAAAGAAAATGGAAAAATTTTATTTGGATACCCATTTCTCTTCCCTAAAAAATTAAAAAAATATTGGACAGGGTTGTTTTGGATTGTGTCCTTGTTGTAACAATATGAGCCTTCTTCCAGGCTTAAAACCCCCCACATTTACAAATGAAGTACAAGAAATACTTAATGCCCAACCATATAAATTTGTAAAGAATCCTAAAATGATCCCAAAAAAAGAATTCTTCAATTATATTGGACTCATAAACTCTCAAAGTAGGCTATTTTGAAAATCCTCCCCAAAAGGGCCTAAAAACTAGGTCATTTCAAATTTGTTCAAGAACTCACTTCCAAGATCAAATGAAATTCATAACACCATAAATTAAAAATTTACCATGTGTTTCAAACATAAAAATATACCCTCTAATGGTTAGATTTGCTAGAATAACCACCTTTCCCCTTCAAAATTTGTGACATGGTTTAACCATCTCCTATGTTCTATAAGTCTAGTGGTTGTATTGGGCATTATCGGGTCAATCTTTTGGTGCAACGACAACTCTAGCTTGTAATGAGTGGTATTAGAGCTTGGTCATAGGTTTGAATATCCTCGGGTAAAATTGAGGGGAGAATTTTTGGACTAACCATCAACCTTCCCCTTTGAGATTCATGACATGGATTAACCATCTCCTATGTTCTATAAGTCTAGTGGTTGTATCAAGCATTAACAAGTTGATATTTTGGTGCAACAAAAACTCTAGCTTGTAACAAGATTCTTTGTTGATGCTCCCTAGCCATCAATTTGTATACTTTTCAAGCAAAAAAATAGTGATCACCAACAAAATTTTCCTATTTTTCCTACAAAATCATGTTAACCTAACATGATACATGTTAGGGCTTGATATTTCCATTGGAAACAAGATTGTACATCCATAGAATGATCATAATTTCATGAAAGAAAATGAAACTAGTTCAAATCTAATGCATTCTTCCCTTGCATTTTTCTCTCAACTTTCCCAAAAAATTAGGAAAATGTATTATATATTTGGATGCCCATTTGTCTTTCGTAAAATATGAAAAAATATGGGATAGGGTTTTTTGGATTATGTCCTTGCTATACCAATATGGGCATTCTTTTAGGCTTAACACCCCAACATTTACAAAGGAAGTATAAGGAATATTTAACACCCAATCATTTAACTTTGTGTAGTATCCCAAAATCCCAAACTAAGGATTATTTAATTATTTTTAACCCATAGATTCTCAAACTAGGCTATCTTGAAAACCCTCACCAAAAGGGCCTAAAAGCTAGGGCCTTTTCAAATTGGTTGAACAACTCACTTCCAAAATTAAATGAAAGTCATTAAACCATCCATTAAAAATTTAATAAGTGTTTCAAACAAATAAATATACCCTCAAATGGTTATATTCTCTACTGTTGGTCCCTATATATGAATTTGTGCACCTTCCAAGCAATAAAATTGTGATCATGCAAATTTTTTCTACTATTTTGCATTAAAAATCATGTTATCCTAACATGATACATGTTAGGCCTTGATTATTCCATGGAAAATAGGGTCTTACATCCATGGAATGATCATAATTTCATGAAAGAAACCAAAACTAGTTCAAAACTAATACAAAGTCCCTTACTCCTATTAGCAACTTGGATATGAATGCCAAGACTAATGTTACCATAACATTCAAAGATGAATTAAATAGATGATTTGATGTTCCTAAGTCATATACAATGTAATGTTCCTAAGACTCTAAACCTTGAGACCAAATAAAATTTCCCCAAAAATTTATATGGGACCTCCAAAATGTCACTAACCTAAAGCAAGTAAGAAGCATAGTGATTCCTTATTTAAGATTAGAAACAGAGTCATTGAGTACTAATTCATAATGTATTGTTGCACCCCACAAGTCTAATCTTTACCTTAAAGTAAAACATCCTTCTTTCTTGGATTTTTTCACTTTAAATGTGTATCATTGTGCTTTAGATCTCTTTATGACAATACTATTTTCTATGCCTTGTTTTAGTATAGTAGTTTTCTATTGCAATTGAATATAAATTCGAGTTCCATTAATATTTCTTTGTCCTTAGGGGAAATTAATACACTTACCCTATTTTTTAAGTATGGGAATATCTAAAATAATAAATTTTGAATATCAAATAATTTTTTTATCGAAATCTAGTAATCAAAGTTGACTAAATTAAATAATGTTTATCTCTTCTTTGCAAATACTTCCCCCTATGTTCTAAAAATGAAAATATATTGAAAGATTCTTTGGTCAAGGATATGAGGATTGGCCAAGAATAAGGTGCACTTTCTTAAGTCAAGAAATGTATCCTTTTTATGTTCTATGATGATTACTCT
The DNA here is from genome assembly GCA_028749045.1 of Cupressus sempervirens. Lineage (NCBI taxonomy): Eukaryota > Viridiplantae > Streptophyta > Pinopsida > Cupressales > Cupressaceae > Cupressus > Cupressus sempervirens. The sequence goes on from CM053783.1 coordinate 820,096,304, forward strand.
TTCTTTTATTGTAGTATGAATGTTTGGATTCATTTCCAAAATGTAATAGTTAGTTGATATAAATGAGGAGCATGCTAGAAGTTTTTTAGAGATTATTATGTATAGACTCCTTAAGGATAAGGTTCCAACCCTTTCATGTAATTAAGTGAAGTATCTTGAGTCATTACCAATTTACTATTGGGGATGTGTCCACTAGGATCTAGTTGGTAGTTTTGGGATAGGGAATGAGATGCCCTCTACTTTTGGGACCCAACAATTCCCACCATTTGGTGCATAAAAAAAAATCAGAGAAAAGATATCATGCTAATTAATGTCATTGGTAATGCCATTTATTTAGTCCTATTTTGAATACAGCTACTACAACTTACAAAACATATTTTGTTTTTAGAAGTGCTATGGATTACACCATTCACAAAGTCCTTAATATTTTACACAATTAAACTTCTAGAGCTGCATATTATTCCAAAATGGAAATGCCACAAAATATTATTAAAACCTTTTTTAAATAAACAAGTTTGTGAAGCCTTAATAATTTTTTTTATTGTAATTATGTTTTTAATCTTTTTATTTTTTTGGAATCCAATTTGTCAAACTACTACAACTAAATTATTGAATCATATATTTATCAGTAATCCATGCCGTGGCTGATGCAGTAGGATGTGGTGGGTAACCAAACTCATATATATTTATAAGGGAAATATAAGGTTTACCCAATAGGCCTATTTACACCTAAATGATTCCAAGATGTCAAAACTCAAACTATCACTTACCCAATGCTCCAAATTATTTGAATCACTTGTTTGTATCTAATTTAAAGTGTTACACCAAGTTTTAGGCTTCTAGGAACTGAGTTTATTTCCAAATTCCAAATTGCTCCTATTAGGCCAATGAGCCCCAATTAGCCCTCTAGTGTTATCCTCTTGTATTTTCTCTAAATGTTTTCAAAAATGTAGAAAATAAAATATATATTTAGATACACTTTTGGGCTTTTTATAACATATCAAATTTTTAGGTGGGCTTGTTTAGGAGAGTATGTGCTAACTCTTCACTATGCCTAATTTTGAGGCTTAAAACCCCTACTTTTACAAAGGAAGTACAAGAAATTATTAACACATAACCTTATGAATTTGTAAAGTATCTAAAAATGATCCCAAAGCAAGGATTCTCCAATTAGTTTGGACCCAAAAACTCTCCAAATAGGCTTACCTAAAATGCTCACCAAATTAAGCCACAATCTAGGGCTTCTTGGAAAACCTAATAGAACTCAATCCTAGAATTTTACCCTTATGATTTACCACACATTCAACACATAATACTACTGTCCAAACTTTAAAATCACCCTTGTTAAGGAAAATTTTTGTAATGCCCCGCCAAGGGATCCAAAGAATTAACCTAAAGTCTCACTAAGTTTGGTAACATTTCTTTTTTTTTTGAAACATGAAAGTAAAACCATTCATAACATAGTAGCGAAAGCAATAACATCATTCAAATGTAAGTAAACATAAACATACATATGTAATAGGTTACATTCTTTAAGGATCCCTTAACGTTAAATTACATCTAAATCAACTAATATTAATTTCCATCTAATACTATGTCCATATAAAATAATAATAAAAGGTCCAATGTTCATACATTACATTTCTGAATGCTCAATCATCCACTGTACATGCCATAGGGTATGAAAGGCCTAAAAGAATATACATGTGTGAAAATAAAGTACATCGTCATTCTTATTCTAGTCCATGATGCAAGTGCAATAAGGTAAATGAAACCAAATACCATACATGATACATCATCATAAAAGATATAAACATCCATCATAATAGATAACCATAGATCACAAACATAACTAACTAAGTGCACGGTTCCTCCCAACCATAAATAGCATCATTAGACCATCATGAACCCTAGCCATCCCTCTATGTGTAACATTCCAAATCACCAAAGAGATCATCAGTATTAACATAGTAGGAATGTCACTCCTAAATCATACTATATCATATGCAGAAATAAATCTAACATGCAAGATAAAGCATAAGACAAGTAAATAACATCATCTATCATATACTAAACATTAATATAAGGATACGTGTCCACCATCATAATCCATGAATAGAATGAAGATAGATGCCAACAAAGAATACATCAGCCATGATGCCTCAGACGAATCTCAAATGATAAGAGTGAAAAAGCACTACCACCCAACTATGTGGAACCTAAATGGTCCACTCCCACCATCCTGAGGAGATAATCTCATGTCCCTAAATAGGATATCAAAACACATAGAACAAGTACTCTCTAAGTCCAAGAATCTTAAAGTATACTAACTCAAAGGTTCCAACACAAATTGACATCTAATCCTAGAGGCACACAAAGACTTGTAGGAAACCTACTATGCAAGCGGGAAAGTGTCATCACATGGATCATGCTAGAGTTACCCTGGTAGTTTCCCAATAGACCTCGACCCCTAGTGATCCTTGTGCAGCCACTAGTATCCTCTCATATAGGCGAGGCATACTACAGAATGCAAGGTCTCAACCAAGAGATCTCTCTACTCCCATCCTAGTCTATACTAGCACTCAAGGCATGGGCAAGAACAAAACAATTATCTTTTTAGGTTCATTAAGTCAGTATTAGGTGAGAAAATTTTTGCTTATTAAAACAACTTACAATGAGTTACCCTAGCAACCTCTTAGGGCCTCAACCCCCATTGCAAGCCACTTCCCGACACTACAAGTAGATAACCTACCCTAAGCTCATGGAATCATAAATCAAAAAATCACCACAGTCCTATACAAGCGACTGGAAAAAAATTCCAAAAGATAATCCACAAAAGAGCATCAAATCTCCATGAGCAACTAAAAAACATCCATAGATAATCATGACCACAACAATTCTCTATTGGCCACTAAAGGTATCACTGATAATCACAATATCCATAGGTTCTCAACAAGTAACCAACAAGTATCTCAAATAAAATAATACTGATCGAAGACTCCAAAATGGTCGAGTCAAAACATGTCACAACATGACAACATTAAGAAATAAATCAACACTTCAGTCCCATCATGGTGATTGGAGAGTAATCCAAGGATAACTGATCGATGACTCAAAATGGTTAAGTCAAGTGTCTCAAATACATATAACTCAACTTCACTCAAGAAGACTGATGAGCAATAACAATTAGTAAATAGAAACATCTCATAGAGCATACCATCACATTACCATGGTTGGGTTTATAAAGAATCGTGATCAAAATAAATCATCATGACATCACAATCATAACCCCCAAGCCTCTGGTAAATGTCATATAACTGGTCAACAATCTAGTCAACCCAAAAACCGAAAACAAGAAGCATAGAGAAAACATGATATGGAAGCACATGTTTTGGTTTGCTAAAATTGCATAGTTGATTTAAGTATGGGGTTCCAATATCCATTTCAAATTTAGATATCAAGTAGAGGAACATTGTTTGTCTTCCTTATAGCTAACCTGTGTTTTTAATAAGTTAAAAATTTCCCTTAATATTTAATTTCTCCAAAAATAGTTAAAGGATAATTAACCATCTATTATTTAAATTATTAAAATATTACTCCTTGATTTTCAAGCGATTCATCTTGACTCTATTAAACCAATATTACAATAACATCTTCCCTCATTAATTAATCTTAATTAAATAACATTTAATTAAATTAATTAATAAAGTATATAATTCATAGTCTACAACTCTAGATCATAAATATTAGTCGATTAATACTTAACAATTATTTCATAGATTAAAAAATCAACTATATTTTCGATGCGTTAATATTCCAAGTGATCCTAGGGTAGCTATTGTTTAAATCACTAAAATAATAGCCCATTATCATTATTTAATGACTAACTCAACATCTCCATTAACATCACCAAATTAATAATTAATAATTACTTAGTAGTTATTAATTAATTAATCAATATCCAATAACAAATACCCTAACACAACATGTATATGTTATCTTCATTAATATCTAACATTGTAAACTGAATCCTTTTTTTAATAAACATAATAAAACTTATTATGGAACTAACAATAATGTTATTACAATTAATATATTAAAATTATCTTATCTCATAGTCATATTACATATAACTCGCTATGTATTTTCTCCTTCATGATTTTCTATCCCTAATTCTAACACAATTAAAATCTAATTGAATTTATGATAAAAATTAACAATTAGATTCATTATGATATATTTCATTATTATTAGTTTAAAACTATTATTAAAATCTTATAATATATATATATATGTTTTTAATAAATCATAATGTTAATAATATAATATTAATTATTATTAATTAAAAACCATTTTTTAAATCATATATAATAATGACATATATGTTTTTAATAAATCTTAATGTAAATAGCATATATATTAATTTCGATTATTACACACACAACTTTTAAAACAAATAAATCATATTTAAAAATATTATTTCAAAGCACCCTATGTACCATTGCAGACTGTACTGGTGGTAGTGGCTTTTATTTTCACCATGCCCGTATGCAGATGGAAAGGACGATGGTGCCATGGCAGTTTGTTGTCCCAGGCCTGCGATAAAACTGTTGTTGCAGTGCCTACGGAAACAGAGCTGCTGGCACTCTACACAGTGAGAGGGGTAGGGGTACGGGCTTGTCCCTCCCTGCCTCTCTTTTACTTTGAATTTTTTTTTTGTTTATTAAAATGTTTCAATAATGTTTTTCTTTAAATGCATCAAAATTTTTAGTTTTTAAAAAAAGTTGCAGCATTTTCATATATATAATTTTTTTTTATATAAACATTTTTAATAAATGTAATCAGATCTATTAATATATATATATATATATATATATATATATATATATATATATATATATATATATATATATATATATATATATATATATATATATATATATATATATATATATATATATATATATATATATATATATATATATATATATATATATATATATATATATATATATAATGTTTTTCCAATAATGAAATATATACATAATAAATAGGAATTCCTCTTTAATGTTCGATCTATAGATTCACCTAATTAATCCGTCTAATAGGTTTTTCCATAAGCATCTAAAAACCCTAGCCCCATAGTTTCCTTAGATCTATGCATGTGGGAATTTCTCATATAGGAATTTAACTACCCATGTCAAAATGCATACAACCAAGATATTCAACATATGAAAATCCTCATAAAGCATTCAGAAGACATGAAGAAGACAAGAAGTGCAAGAAGAAAAATATTATATGCAAAAATCACAAGTGTCTACCTAGACACTGATGCTAAAACACTTCTCCTCAGAATCTGCAGAGCAAGCTCCTTCCTTCTCCAATGTTCTCGGGTCCTCCGAACATGCTCCCTAAGCTTCTAGGAGTGCCTGAATATAAAGAGCTCTTAGGAAGCACCTAGAATGTCTCTAGAAACAACCAAAAGGTGTTGACAACTAAGCACAAGTCTTTTCCAACCTTCTAGATGAGTCACAAGGCTGTAGACACTATGTGCTTAATTTGTGTGCTAACTCCTGTGTTGTTGACATATGTGCATTCAAGAGGTGCATTTACTCCTAGGTAGACTTATAACTTTTATTTCAATTCTTTTATATTTTCTATTATTATTATATATTTATTATTTATTATTATTATTATTAATTTTAATTTCTTTTATTTAATTCTTTTTCTCGGTTAATTCCCCATTTAATTAATTAAAATCAAAAAATCAAAAGATCATGATATTATATTAAATTTTTCCCCAAAATAATTAAATTATTAATTAAATCTTTTAATTTAAGACTTAATTAGTAGAAAATTCACCAAAGACTACCAAAATAAAATATGAAAACCCATCATAGAACAATCCATGCAAAATAGTCTAAAGGGTTAAAATCATGAATTATGTCATCCGACACATTCAAAAGGTAAAATATCCAGATACTTGTCCTACCTCTCTAAGAAAAATGGTTTAAGGGTTTAGGATTTGGACTTGAGAATTTATCCCCCCTCTCTTACCATTGAGACAATGCGATAGGGTACGCTCATCCTGGCAATTTAGGGAAGTCGATACCTGCTACCTGCAAGTTGCATAAACACCATGCATGTACATACTATATATATATATATATATATATATATATATATATATATATACCTGCAAGTTGCATAAACACCATGCATGTACATACTATATATATATATATATATGCTAAGCTAAATAGGCAATGGTAGGAAGTAGTGCATCGTGTAGATCTCGACTAGCAGGTGACTACAACTCCCTTTTTTTAACCACATCAAAAATTCCATACAATAAGAGAACAAACATGCACACCATACACATGTAAGTATTGGTTAAGTATTCATAAGAAAACACATGTAATAATAAACCATCTAACTAATCATCATCAATCATTGGAAATAATGTAATAATCATGTTGCGTATATGAAATGTAGAGTCTAAATAATCACATCATATATCAACTGAATCTGTAACACAATATCTGATAGTCTCAAAACAATGTTACTAATAATCATCAACATAACACTAGCCCTAAAAGAGTTCAAAAATGATAACAAAAATGCGACCTAGGGGTAGGCACTACAAGTTCTTGCTACTACACATATGACTTCCTTTTAAAGTATTTTCATTTAATATTTTAGCATTCTCCTTATGGTGTAAACCAACTTCATGTTGGCTTTATTAAAATAAATTTCAATGAGTGACCATTCTATGAGAATCAGTAAGAGGAATTCATCAAATGGTCACAAACTTTATGAAAATGACAAAACTCTCAAATCAATTCAAACTAAACAAAGCCTATCAATAATAATTGAAGGAAATTGAAAATTTACTAGCCCTTAATTCATGTGCAAATGTGTAGGAAGGTTGTAATTATTTATTTAAAATCCAAAAATAGATAAATCCAACCAATAATGGCCAAACAACCACAAACTTACAAGACTTGTAGAATTTCCTTCATGTTTCTATTGCTTCTCCAATCACAATGCGTACAAGTTCTAATTTTTCTCTCTTTTTTGTTTCATATAACGTCTTCTGGTGTCTTTATAAATGACTAATTCAAAGAAATCAACAAGCCAACATTGGGGGAAGTAATAGAGAAAGATTTAATATAACTTTGAATAATTTTTAGCTTGGTCTATTCGTGTCAATCCAATGATGTAAGCTTGTGAAAGGCGTCTAGGTAATATACCATCAAGGTGTGTAGGTCTTGGGATAAGTGTGTTATTATGGATTTAGCTAGAACATGTGGAAGAAGACCTACAACAAGGAAAAAAAATTGGTGATAGGAATTGTCACTTCTTGGTGTCATGAATTGAAAACAAACTATTCTATAAATCATAGAAATTTAAACTAGAATTTAACATTGCAAGAAATAAATAAACAAACACATAAATCTAAATCCACATTAAAAATGAAAAAAAAAATTAATTAATGATGATTATTTACAATTACATAAATTAAAATATATTAACTAGTATAATAATTCTACACATGGTATCAAATTCAAATAACAACACAAACAAAGTAAAACACACATCTAAGCTTTAAAAAATCACTAGTCATACTAAGAAGTGGATCCTATCTTCTCATTATGCCTGGTGATGGAAATCAACAATTATCTACATTTTTTTTTATCAAAATAATTATATTGTGTTCATCCACAATTAATATTGAACACTTCTACAAGAAAGTTTGTGTACAATAGTCTATGCTTTTTCTTTGATATTAAACATTCTATATTTGTTTACAAATGATGCATTTATGTGTGTGTGTGTGTGTGCGCACGCGCGTGCACACATGTGTGCTGAAAAATAATGAAAGGAATATCAAATGGTTAGCTAAAACAAATGGATGAGAAGGAGGCTTACATGAGTCCATTGAAAATAACCATGACTAAGAAATAAATTTTTTGCAACAATAAGGAAAAATGAATGCTATAATTATTCTTTGTCTCCAACTATATAGCCATGTATAGACCAAATATTCTAGGTGTATGTAGCTACAAGATGTTATCCATATAAGAAATGGATGGTTCTACTTTACTAAAGAACTAACAAAATAATCATGGGTTTTGTTGGAAACTTACAATTAGAACAACTGATGTTTTGTCATTGATGTCAAATTAATTAATGAGACATATTCCTACCTAATTTAAATGCCATATATATTTGATTGATGAAGAGGATTTGAGATATTACTCATAACAATAACACCTAGAGGAGAAGTTGAAGTTATGAAAAGGATATTACAAAGGACATTTGATTAGATAGATTTTGATAAAACAAAGTGATTGTTTACATCAAGAAAGTCAAGCCAAGTTGAGCAATAGAGTTAAAGACTAAGGAATACCAAGTAATGCTAGTATCAATTGAGTCACAATTAGTACCAATAAAATCTAGTGTTGATCGAGCATTAGTATTTACTGAGAAAGATAGTTGATGCCAAGACAAATGATTTATATTGATCAAGTAATTCAGGGATGATTGAGTATCAAAATTTATAGATTGATGAGTGATAGTGTTGAGAATAAATTTGAGGGATCATCAGATCCAACTAAATTAGTTGATTTCTTGGGAGATGTAAACTATATTGAAGATAAGATTGATGAGTTGGATCATTAAATTCAAGGTGAGGATTAGGTAAAGATCTAACAAATTAATTCTAGAGAAGTTTCTAGAGGAAGATCAAGAGGATGGATAGGTACAATGAATCATTTTGAACCTAATTATAAACCCTAAGATCTATGGTGATTGAGGAAAATGGTAAATAAAGAATTTCCTATTTAAAGTAGTGTAGAGCCAAAAAAAATTAGTGTGTGTGAGTGTATGTACAAATTTGTATGATGCATATATAAGAGGAAGACATAGAAAGAAAGGTGGATCAAAGGCACACTACGGTGTGTTAGTGAATGGAAAGCTAAAGAAGATAGCTTGCATAGATGTTATTGGTATTAATAAGTGAATCTAAGAAGATGGCTTAAGTGTTGTTGAGAAGAAAAGGTTGATTGATTAAAGGGTTTCCAAGCAAATCAGAAATGGAGATGACAATGTGGATCTTATCAATGAGTTAGTAGAAGAACTGAATAGATATCTAAACATACATAGTGAGTTGTAATCATATAGATCAAACCTACTATTTTATTTCTAATCATTATAAACAATTTTTATTAAAATCCTCTTAACAGAGGTTGACCTAATAGTCATTTGAAAGACTTAACAATATGTGTAAATCCTTTAACTAGGTAACATTCTATTAGAATAATCAAAGTCCTCTAACAAGGCCACTCCTAATAGTGTGATTAAATCCTCTAACGAGGTCAGATTTAATAGTGTGTGTTGTAAACTTTTAATAGGATTTCTTCCTAACAGGGCTCACTTTGAAAGAGTGAAAAGTGATGACATGTTGCTGGTGGTTTTTCCCAAATTGGATTTCCTTGTGAAATCCTAATGTCAAAAATGTGTTTAATGGTTTATGTGTTTTACATTTTGATAAATTTTTAACTAAGAAAAGCATGTTATGTTTAAGATAGTAATTTGGTAATTATAGTAGAGACTGAGCAACAATAGGATAAGAATAATAGTGATTGTTTATGTTTTATTGTTCAAATGGTACATATGGACCTTGAGTAATTGATTCACTCCACCCTCTCTAATTTATTTAAATACTAATAGTTTTTGTGGCTAACAAAATAATAATAGCATCATTTATAACCATGGATCCTTCCTGACATCCAATAACACTCTTGTATTGTATAGATGAATCAAATGAATCTATGTAGCACATACAAACATGAGCTATATGGTAAATAAAACTTGGTTACACCTATAGATTACAAGAAGCTTTGTTATAATAACAAAAATGATGACATCTCTCTTCCATTATGTGATTGGGCACTATTGCATATTATTGATATTGTTTTATGTGGCTAATAGAATATTGATTCCCAATGTATCATTTCCCTCTATCAAATTGATGAATTAGTGTTATATCTTATTATAAAAAAAATTGGGAACATGGAATAGAAGGTGGCATGTGTGTCATGCTTAGCGGCCATTGCTTTCTACAGTTGAAAAATGCTAGAGAATGTTTAGTTGATGAACCAACCACATTATATCAATCCTCATTTGATCCACTTTGTCATGATAGGGAACATGTGGAAAATATATATATTCTTAACATCAAAGAGATATTATTAAATAGAATCAATATTATTTACTCATTGTTCTATCTAAAAAATTTGATTAAATATGACTTAAATACATTAAACCATATGCAACATTAAATGAGGCAATGAGATGAAATATAATGAAAATGAAATATGGAAATGATACTGAAGGAACACAAGACTAATTAAAAATGAGATAAAAGAAGAATTGATTGGCTCTCATCAATGATAGTATTAATGGAAAGAAATAAATAATAATTTATTATGTATTCTTTAAAGGGTGCTAGCTCAATGGAAGAGCACTTATACAAGGAGGATGGTGGTTTGATTTCATTGTTCCCTATTATGACCAAATACATTACCAAATATATTACTAAATATGCTACTAAATGTGTTATCAAATATAATATTAAATATGCTACCAATATACCACTAAATATGTGACTAAATTAACAATCAAATATATGACAAAATATGTGATTAAATATACTACTAAATATGTGACTACATGTTACAGGAGCACCTAGGCAAATATCTAGGCACACCTTGGATGCAAAGAAAAGAAAAGGATCTATGGTATCCTTGAAAGTGGATTGGAATGTATTGGATCTTATAATGGCTAAATGTAATGAACATTTTAATGTTAATTTGAAAAGTCCTAAAGATCCTAATAAAGGGTTTAGGCATAAAAATGATGTAAGGGTGGCCAATAGTTCCAAAAAGGGATCTAGATTGGTTAGAGGAATCAAATAGGTCCTAGGGTGGTATTAGAAAAAAACCTAAGTAGTGAAAATTAATAAAGTATGAGTTAAAACATTTTAACAAGGTTTTAAATTCAAATTTAACGTCTTAATGACTATATTTTGAATTAGGAAGGAAAACTAGTATTTGAGTGTTCTAACCTTTTTTATGGATTACTACTAATATAATGTGGTTGGAGAAATTTTATTTCATACTATATAGCCTAGTAAAGGCATAGGATTATCTGATTGAAGGCATTGTATAGATTCCATCAACATTGTATGGATTTGGCAGTTGTAATGCAATAAAAACTTCAATTTTGAGCATTTTGCATTAGATCTTTTGTTTGAATTGGTTTATAATTTATTTTTTTATGTTTTGAACCTATCTGTATGATATATAAACCATTTTTAGTGCATTAAGACAAATAGGATTTCATTTTACCAAAAGTGTTGATTTCAAGCAACTTTTGCAACAATTTGTGCAAGTTTTGGGCACTTTGGAAGCATATGGTCATTCCATGGCTGTAAGAATATAATTCCCATGTAATTAACCTGTATCCTAATTTAAATAATCATTATAAAAATTATTGGGTAGGTTTTTTTGCAAATGGATTTTTCTAATGGGTTTTTGGTGGTTGTAGGTGCATGAAATACATGCCTAGAGTGTAGCAACTGAAGATCTATCCATTGGAGTGGGGTATTTTATGGTATATATCATATAAATATAAATTTTATATGTTGAATCAACCTTTATTTGGTTGATTTTGGCTTGTGAGGTTACACATTGAGAAAGCCCTAGATTTGAGGATTTGTAAGAGGCCAAATTGAGGGTTTCTTATTTGCAAAGGTTGGGGAGTCAAATTGATTTTATTTTCCTTTGATTGGGATCATTTTGGAGGACTTTTGAAATCCTAAATCTTTGGATTTATGGGTAGCATATACTTGCTTTATAAAATCACCCTATTTTATGCCTAAAAAGGGTGCCAAGTTTGGGGATCAAGTTTTTGGTCCAAAACAACTGATACTAAGTTTGACATATGTTGAAGAAGGATGAAATGGGTATTTGGAAACTTTTTTTTGAGGAATTATTTGGAAAAATTTTAAGAAAACTTCATATCTATCTCATTGCAAAACTAGTTGGGGCAATTAGACCCACTAGGCAATTTTAAAGGATTTGAGTGCTAGGATTGGGTTGGGGGATCTGAAATCAATTGAAACATCTTGAATCCATATTAGATAAGTGAAACACATCCACCATAGCCATTGGGAGGGTGTAGGATTTTTAAAGTGGATAGTTGTTGTTGGTGGGTTTGGGGAACATAGCCTTTCCCTTGCACATTTTCACTTTGTGAACTTGGTTGGGCCACATCACACTTGTCTATTGCATCACTACATAAATGACCAAAATTAGTGACTAAAATAACTTAGTAGTATATTTAGTAGTATTATAAATGATTTCATATTAACTACTATTAGTCACTTGACTGATTTTAGTCACATATATACAATTTTTAGTTGTTATTTTAGTCACATGTTGTTTTTGTACTAGTGGTGATTATAGATGTAGTTGGAACATGTGAAGGAAAACCTACAATAGGGTTAAAAAAATTGGTGTTAAGAACTATCATTTCTTGGTGACATGAATTAAAACCAAACTATTCTAGAAAGCAATGCGATTTAAACTAGAATTTAACATTGTAGAATATAACTAACAAAACACATAAATCTGAATCGACACTTAAAATGCAAAAAAAATATGAATTAATGATGATTATTTATAATTACATAAATTAAAATATATTAAATAATATAATAATTCTACACATGAAAACAAAATTCAAATAACAACATATACAAAATAAAACACACATCTAATCTAAAACAAATAACTAGTCATCCTAAGAAGTGGATTTGGCCTCCTTAATACACCTAGTGATGGAAATAAACAAATCCTCTAAGTTTATTTTATCAAAACAATAATATTATGTTCATCCATAATTGATACATAACACAACTACAATAAAGTTTATGTACAATAATCTATTGGAATGATTTAGAATAACTAAAAGGGGGTTGAATCAATTATCCAAGGTCTAAATGTATAAATAAAAACTTTTTAGTACTCAACATATATGTGTGCATGCATTCATTTGGTCATCCAATATCTTTAACCTTTGTATATTATTGTCTATGTCAAATGAACTTTGAATAATTGTAAACATAAGTTAACACAAAATCATTCACACAATTTGACACAAGGATTTAACATGGAAACACAATTTGGGAAAAGCTACCTGTAACATTCTACTAATTTTCACTTATTTGAAGTGATCCCTATAAGGAGCCAACCTTGTTAAAGGTTACAATACACACTATTAAATGTAACCTTATTATAGGATTTCAATCACCCTATTTAAAGTAAGCATTGTTAGATGACTTTAGGACATCCCATTAGAATGTGACCTAGTTAAAGGATTTACTCATGACTATTAGGTCAACCTTAATCTAAAGGATTTATCCTTAGAAAGTAACAATAGGACTCGATTTGATAATAATTAAAAATGACTTGCAAATTATAGATCTCACATTTAGTCCTTCATTTTTCTTGGCATTCATCCTCTTCATCTCTAATATGTTGTTTACCCTTCAAGTCTTCAACTTCGTAAGCCTTCTTGCTTAGTGTGCCAACTATAGATCCATTCATCTGGAAACCATATGAATCAAAATCTAAAGACTTCTTGTCTTTCTTTGGTTTGTAATTTAACAATTTTCTTTTGGTCTATTATCTTATTATATAGAGGATTTTAATATTTTGTCAGTTAATCTAGATCATCCATCTTAGGGTTAATTAAGATTCATTGAATTCTTCCTCTTTTCCATTTTGTTCCCTCTATAAAATTCTCTTAAAATCTTCATTAAATTTACCTCAAAATGGTTTATCTTTAATTCTATCCTACCATCTCATCATACTTATCTTCAACATACTTCACACAATTCAAGAAATCAACTATATCAACTCAGATTCATCAAATCTTAGATGAAACTCATTTTACTATCACTTGGAAATAGCACGTTATTTTCTCAGTAATAACTACCTTCTAATGCTCGGTCAACACTAGGTTGATCGACATAAATTAAGTCTTCACTTGGTCATTACTACCATCCTCTAATGCTTGACATATATTAAATTTTACTGGTTCACATACTAAGCTTTCTTCACTTAGCACATATTGAATTTCACTTTGCTTAGCTCATACTAAATTTTCTCAATCATAACTAACTTTATGCTCAACCTAAACTATATTTTCTTAGCTTCCACTATTTGATTAGTTAGGCTTGGTAGACACATTTATTTTTCTTATTATTCTTCTTGTCTTTGCATAAGTATCCTTTATTTGTATCCTTAAGTAGATAAAGGATACATTATATCATCAATGTATTACTTGGTCTTAGTACTCATTTTATACACCATTTAACTCAACCTTTCTCTAGGTACTCTTGTTATCCTTCCTTTTCAAATCCTCTTGATCAATCAATAAAATGATAGCATTTAGACCAAATTAATAATTATCTTACCAACAAGTAGCAAGTTTGACATTAGTGACAAAGTAATTATTGTTCCATGATAGGTTTCATCAATCTCACTCATTTATATACTTCAACAATATTATTTCTCAACAATATCCCTCTTTTGCATTGATGACAAACCAATACCAACAACAATACCAAAAAGAAACTTAATACCTTGTATTAAAATCTCTCCCCCTATCAATATATATCCTTCTTTATCTTTCACTTTGACAACAATCTTTCTTCTAATATCTCTCATCTTTGGTACTAATCTTTGTCTATTCTCCCTCTTTTCTAGTAAATCTCTCCCTCTTTGACAATAGTGCCAAAGACTTGTCATAATTTCATGTAGATATTAGAAACTTGGGTTATCCCTCTATCACCTTGCACATGACTATAATCTTCTATTTAAGCTCCTTCCTTACTTTAGGTGGTTCATAAAGTAAGATCCACTACATTAAGTTGTAAATTATGCCACTCTACTCAGTTGATGCAGGGCACTACTCTTGCTTATTAAATAGATTTAGATAGGGGTATCACCCTAGATTACATCTAAGATATTCATGTGCATCCTTAGGTAAATCCTTTTGAATATATCAGCTATTTCTTCCTTTTTATTCACATATCCCATTCTCACTTCTTTTTCTTGAACCAATTCTCTCAAGTATTGATACTTGATTTCAATTTTCTTTGTCTTTGTATGCATCACAAGGTTCTTAGATATGTTTATAACACTTGTATTGTCATGGTAGATTACCATAGGTTTTGTGTCTTCTTCCTTCATTCCTTTGAGTAACTATTTGATCCACACCACATTTTTATAATTCACTATAGCAACCACATATTCAGCTTCATCAATAGATTGTGAATTACAATTTTGTTTCTTTCTAGTCCATGAGACTAATATTTTTCCTAAGAAAAAATATCCACCACTTGTGATTTTATAGTCATCAATGTTTCCAATGCAATCAACATCTATATAAGATCTCAAGTCAAATTTATCATCCTTCTTTTTGTATAGACCATAGTCTTCTATTTCTTTCAAGTATCTCATAATCCTTTTAACAACCATTAAGTGATTCTCCTTAGGATTTTTAAAGAAACTTGCAATAATACCAAAAACTAGTGCAATATTAGGTCTATTGTTAACTATGTATTACAATTTTCCAATCATAGACATGTAAAATTTTTGATTTACCTCAGCAGAGTCATCACTTTTGGATAGCTTGTGTCTAGTCATCATGAGAGTACTAACTGATTTTGAATCTTCCATTCCAAAATTCTTCAAGATTTATTTTACATGCATTAAGTAATTTAAATATCATATTTCATCTGATATACTTATAATCCAACAAAGAAATTTATCTCTTCAAACATAAAAATCTTAAACTCTTTCATCATTTCATTTGCAAATGTCTTGCACAATACATTTTATCCTCCAAAGATGATATCATCAACAAATATTTAAGCTAGTAATTTTTTTTACCTCCATCTTTCTTCAAGTACAAATTATTTTTCTCATTAGTCTTCTCAAAACCAATATTCATAAGATAATTGTGTAGTCTTTCATACCATAGTTTGGGAGCTTTCTTTAGACCATATAAATCCTTGTACAATCTGCACACCATGCTCTTATTGTTTGGATCAAAAAATTCTTTAAGTTATTTAATGTAAAATTCCTCTTCTAGTATAACATTTAGAAAGGATGATTTCACATCTATTTGATAAACGTTGAATCCTTTGTAGGCAGAGTAAGCAAGTAGAGTTCTTACTCCTTCCAATCTAGAAACTGGAGAAAATATATTTCCATAGTTAATTCCCTATTGTTGTGTATATCTTTTGTACACTAATATTTCCTTATTCCTTATTACTTCACAATTCTCATCTAGTTTTTTTATGTACACCAAATTGGTTCCCATAACATTCTTGTTCTTAAGTCTAGGTACTATTGTCCAGGATTTTTTCTTTTCAATCTAATCAATTTCTTCATTTATGGCTTGAGGCAAATCTTCACTCTCTAGAGAATCACTTACTTTCTTTGGTTCATGCACGCTTAATAAACATGCTTCATTTTTTAGTCTGTTCCTTATCATTTGTCCATCCTCTTTTTCTCTAATAATTTGTTCAATAGGGTGATGTTTGCTGAAATATTTTCATAATCTTGGCTTTGTTCCTCTTTCTTCAATAGTAGGTCTTTCATGAAGTTAAATCCCAAGCTAACTGTGCACTTCTCTTTTAAGAAACTCATCATTCCTTTCATGTAAATTGATCTTAGCATCAAAATGTACCTTGGCTTCTAAATGTAACCTAATTCTTGAATGTAACTCAATAGTTAATGATTCTTGTTTATTAGCATCTTGGTTCATAGCATCATCATTGTTTGTAGACATGTCTTCATAGTAGTACATAAAGGTTTTGTAATCCTTAGGTTCCTTCTTTTGTTAATTTTCATGTAAATATAAATATGTATATTCATCAACTTTCACATTTGCACTTTCCACAACTTTGTTAGTGTTAGTATTTAAACACTTATAAGCTTTACTTCTTGTGGAATAACCTAGGAATATACCTTCATAACTTTTGCATCAAATTTATCATTTTTGTTGTCCTTTAGAATGTAACATTTGCTTCCAAATATCTTAAAATATTTATTATTGGGTGAGTATCCATACTATAGATATTTGTACATTTATTGAATTGTACTTTGTTAAAGGTATAGACAATTGTATTGATAGCTTCTCTCCAATATTTCAAAGCAACATTCTTCTCCATCATCAATGTTATAGCACAATCCATCACAAATCTATTTCTCTTTTCAAAAAATCCCATTTTATGGAGGGGTTCTAGTTGCATAAATTTTTCTTTTAATTCCTCTCTCATTGCAAAAATTATTGAACTCATTTGATGTAAACTTTCCACCTCTATCAGATCTCAAACATTTCAATCTTTTACAAGTTTCCTTTTCAACTCTTTCCATATATTACTTAAACATTTGGAAATAATCATATTTTTCTCTCAAAAACATCACTATCATCATTCTAGAATAATCATCAACAAATAGAATAAAATAATTGTCACCATTGTAGCTTTGCAAATTAATTGGTTCACATAGATTAGTATGAACTAATTCTAGAATTTCATTTGAAGTATGAGTCTTACTCTTAAAAGTAGATTTTTTCATCATGCCTAACAGACATTGTTTGCAAATCACATTATAAGGTTTCTTCAATTTTGTCAAAACTCTTACTCTTTTCATCTTACTAATACTAACCAATTTGTCAAGATTTACATGACATAACCTTTTGTTCCATACCCACACATCATCAAACTATACAACAAGACAAGTTACTTCATTCATGTCAAGATAAAATAGATTACCTTTAGTCTAATCTCCATTTTCAATGATTTTTCCATTAGTTTCATAAATCTTGGACTTCATGTTTCCAAATTCAACTTTCCATCCTGAACTATTCAATTGTGACACACTCAGTAGATTATAGTTAAGTCCTTCAATATAGTAAGCATTGTCACACATGATCTTGTTTGTTAATCTTATTGATCCTTTACCTTTTATTAGACAGGGTGCATCATTACCAAATCTAACATGATTTCCATTATATTGCTCAAGGATAATGAATTTACTTTTGTCTCTAGTAATGTGATGAGAACACCCACTATTAATGATCCATCTATCACTTTTGGTTACATAAGATACCAATGCAGTTGCCTCATCTTCATCAAAATCATCTTTTACAACAACATAGACAACTTCATCATCATGATCATCTAATCCACCAATAAATTTCTCTTCAACAATGTAGAAATCCTTCTTTCCTTTGTCTTTATAACCTTTGTTTCTCTCATCCTTTCTACCTCTATATTTGTCTTCATTTTGGTTATTTTTATTCTCATGACATCTTGCTGCAATATGACCAACTTCATTACAATTAAAGCACATGGTGGGTAACTTACCCCTATATTTTCCTTTGCCTCTATAAAATTTCCTAGCCAAGAGTGCTTCAATTTTTTCTAGATCTTCATAATGTGTATCACTATCACTAGCAATTTTTGACCATTTTCTTTCTCTTATCTTGTTGAGCTGTCATTTTGCACAATGCTTAGCGGTAGGAATCCTTTTGAACTCCTCTCTTGAAAAGATAATCTAGGATCAACTCGAAGGTACTGAGGGATCTTATGAACTACTAGAATCCACTCAATTGAAGATAAACATGCATGTTCATGAGGAGGCCTGTTTTGGTTTGAACCAATTTTGGACAAGATGTTTGATTTGCTTGCTATTTTGAAAAGAGCAACCACAAAAGAGATATATTTTTTATAGTTTACATTTTATGATGAATGCAATTTATCAATGCAACTATATGAATTCCTAATTTAACCAAGTGTTAAAAAAACAAAAAAAAAGATAGGGTGATGAAAAATTAAAGAAAATAACTTGAAATTAAAATTCCTAATAGACGCAAACCATAGTAACAACATGTCTACAAGTTAAATTATTGAAAAGATCAGATTTAAAACTAATGAAAATATCTATCCATACCAAAACATTACAACTTGCTAATAATTGCTACCTTCTATTCAGGTTGCTAAAAAATCCTCATGTTTAGTGTCCAGTTCCAACAATACCTCTTCTATCTTGAATGCTTTCCTGATATCTTCATTTGGCAAAGAATCTTTGAAGGTTTATTGGAATTGTTGGGCAATCATCTTCAAAAATCTCAAGGCAAGCAACATTTTAGTACCTTTCTATTTCCAAAATATGATCTTGAGTTTGGTCTCTTAATCTCTCAATATCCTCATGTAGTCCTTCCATGAATTAATTACTGACATATATCTTCTTAATCTAATCATTGAGCTTATCAAACTCCTTAGCTATATATACTTCCACATTTGTATGATACCTTTGACCTCTTATTGATGTTAAATCCTTTAATACTTTTTTCTAGGTATGTACCTCATCCATCAATCCAAAAGTTTGGTTCACTATAGCCACTAGGTTATCTACAATTGACTGAATATGGTGCAACAAGTTCAAGTTCCCCTAAATTGTTTGAATACCTTTCTCCTCAAAATTATCATGCCATTACTATTATACTCCTAAAAATGAATCTAATTATATAGTCCCCTTCTCTTTTCTCTCTAATCTCATAGAAAGAGTGGTTTATGGATTATCAAAGTCTACTAGGCCCACAAGTCCATGCAAATAACCTCTCAAAAGGTCATTTTGTTTCCACAACATTAACAACTCAGACTCTTCTTGGTTGATATGTTTGTACACCTCCTTCATGCTTGTAGTGATTATTAAATTTTTTGTATGTATTGTGGGCCTTCCTAATATGACCTCCTTTATTTAGTAATCCTTAGGAGTCAAATCTCTGGTGTCACCATGTGGAGGAGGAATAGCTATGTGTGCAAGAAAGTCCTAATATTGGTTCTTCATAATGAAGGTTAGTAGTCATGTGTTACCTATAGGTGGCTCCAAATTCTTGGTGGCTTTTACAAAAATCTACTATTCCCTCCTTAGCAGTTAAATCCAACTACCTCTTTTGTCAAATCATAACCTCCCTCTTCAACCAAGTTTATAGTCCCCATTGGAGAAATATACTTGACTGAAGAGGGGGGTTAGACTACAAGCCCATTTCCCTTATCAATCCTCTCTAGAGTCTTTTCTCATTGAGAAAGATCACTAGTTGGAGTCCCTATACCTATTTGGGCTAAAGTCCTAGTTTTTGTATCATAAGGAGTTTGTTAAGGTTCTTCATGTATTTCCCCCCCCTTTGATACTTCATTAGCTTGTAGTTGTTGGTGCTCTACTTCCTCTATTTCTTATTCTTTTGATTCTATAATGGGAGGAAGTGACTTTGCTGATCTTTTGTCCAAGAATGATAGGTATTGATATGGTCGTGGCGGGATGCCCAGAGGTCCTTGAGGTAAAGGTGGAAATTGACTCCAATCCTCTCCTAAGGACATCATCCTAGGAGTATCTCTTATCTTTTCTCCCATCCTTTTAGTGCCTACTAGCTTGAAATCAAAATTAGAGAGGTCAAAGACATCACTTTCTTGACCCTCCATGTTAGCTATCCACTACTACTCTTCATCCTCTAATGTAGTAACTTGAATAGATTCTTTTGGGATAGATAGAGATGTCACAATAGAGCTTCATCTTCTCTCCTTTGCCATGTCCCTAGTTGAGTGAGTCATTTGATGCAAGGGGACATATTCAATCTATTCCCCTTCTTCTTCTTCTACTTTAGCTTCTAGGATTTTCTTGGGCACCTTTGATTGTGGAGTATTTTCTTCTTTAACTTCCTCCTTCTTTCTCCTTACATAATAGGCTCAATCCTAGTCTTATTTGGAGTCAAGGGGGATGTTTCTCCCTTGTAGATGTTGGTGGAACTCTATATTCTTACTCCTTCTCTTGTTGTACCTATTCCTACTATGGAGGCACTTTCCCTAATTCTTGGACTTGAGAAACTAGGTTAGTTTGGGGCATTGCTTGTTTAGGATTTACCTATTTTGGTGGAGGCTCTTGAGCCTAAGCCATTTCCTTCTTTCCCTTTGTTGGGTTTCTCCTCCTTTTAACTCCCCGAATAGCTTTAAAGTACTCAAGCTCCATCTCATGTTGATGCACTATTTCTGGCCTTACAAGAGACTAGGCTAAGAAGTTTGGTATAATAACTTTTGCACCTTTACCTTTATGATGGGGAAACAACCCAAGTACAGAATGGACACAACAGGAAAGGGAAAATTTTATTAATTGTAAAAATATGCTAGTACACTTAGTGTAGAGAAACAGACTCCAAAATAGGCCCTATAGGCTTACAATAGCATAAAACTAGAGATAATTTATTCTCCCAGTACCTTCTCTCAAACTCCACTACTAACTGCCTTTTACAATGCCAAAAATATTCTTAAATAGACCCTGGAGGGTTAAGGATTAGGAATAAATTCTAGAAAGTACTAGTTGGCACCCACTAACCAAATAGAAGGATCTAGAAGCCGCATTAGAAGTTGGCACACAATTAGAAGAATCTAGAAATGGTAACCAAACTTTTGGGAGGCATAACTTTTGAACTATAGCTTTGATTGACAAACGTTTTACATTTTCAAAAATCTCTCGAAGCCCTCTATAGCCCTATGGACAAGCTTCACTCATTCCCCATTTTTTGGCCCTATTCAAGTTCATTTAATGCCCCTAACCTAACTTTGAAGCATTCTTAGGATGTCTCCAAAAATAAAAAAACTAAGATAACTTTCAAACCGTGGGGCCTTTTGACCTGATTCTTTTTCTAGAATGCTCTAAATTACAATGAAAATAATTCAACCAATTTACACCTTCTAGTTCAACAAAAAAATGGCTCAATTACATACTCCTATTTTTCCAGCATTTACATGTATCCCAAGGTGATTAAAAACTCTAACCCAGAACACTAATAGTGGAACTGTGAGAGTTGGAACCTTTATTTGACCCAAATGAGTATCTAGAAATGAAAACACATGAAATAGAAACTAAGTCTAAGTACATTTTTTGGGTGAGAAAGGATTGCCCTTATACCTATGGATGCTCCTGCATCACTTTAATAGGCCATGTTGTGGCTTGAAGAAAAATAGCCTGAGTAACTAGATCAAGTTTGAAAGGTTTCTTGATCCATTTGTTCATTAATTGGACTATTTGGTGAGCTCTATAATTGATATATGTGTTCTCATCCCTTCCAATGTCTACATTCATTATAGTTCTTTTATATATTTTTCCCCTATTATATAATATATATAGGAAATATTTTGTATCTTTCTTGATAACCTTTAGCATGATCTTGACCTTGAGCACTTTCTCTACTAGATATAGAGTCATTTTACAATAATCCCTAATTTGGATATCATAGTCATCTATCACATTCATCTAGTAGTCTTCTAACACATCTTCATGTACAAATTACTTCCTTGTCATATGTTACACCATCCCAATGTTGTCAAAGTAAGTTGGCAATGAGAGTTCTACTCCTCTAGGAGATATTGATCTATTCTAAATCAAAGGTCATTATATCCTACTTCTATTTGAACTTGAAAGCATCAATGGTGATTTGCCACACCCATTTCTTTTCATGCTATTTCCTCTCTCAGTCATAAACAAACAAAAGTTGTCTAGCAATCTCTAGAAAAAATGAGCCTATCTGATGGATATCTCAAAAGCTTCTTAGGGTTCTCCAATGTACTAGTTACCCTTAGGTAGGTGAATTTTTTAAACTAGATGTAGCATGTGTTGATCTCTGTGATCCTGGCTCCTACTTCTATTGACATCCTTTTAGCATAATCACCCTCTATGAATTAGATGATTACAAATATGAAACTATCATTCACTAACCTATACACTATGCTCTACTCTAAGAGTTTCTTCTTTACTAGTTGAGGGTACACCACATAGGGATATGCATTAGCATATTGCATGGTCCCCTTCTTGTAAAGTCCTAGGTAGTCTATCCTTTTAGCTATAAGTAAGTAAACCAAATATGATGCCATGTAGAATTTGGGATTGACCTTGACAACAACCAACTTCTCATCTAGGTTATCACTTAGAATTGTAGCCCAATCTATCAAAATCTTTGTTATCCTAATGGTTAGTATGAAGTGGACCATCTAGATTTGTAGGTGTCCTAGTGTCAGTAGTCCCATGAATCTAATCAAAAGCACAATGTCATATCCAACATCATCCTTCATATATCCTTGGGTCATGCCTACTTTACCAACTCTACAAGCCACTCATGTTCTAAAATTAAAAAAGATGGTTGGATCATCTCTTATAATTCTTCCTCTTTTTCCTCATACCATCTCTCAACTCCTTCATAAGAAACTTGCAAATATTGATCATCTCTAGGAATGTGGAACACCTTCTTGATATTTCAAGGTTGAAGGTACAACATTATCTCTCATGTAACACTCTTGATGACCCTTTCTTCTATCACGCAGTTCTCTATGAGATCCATTATGAGTTTTGAAGATTGTACTTATGTGGTATGTGATGATATGTTTATTAGACCTTATCTAATCATAGCCAACACCATTGTAGATCATTATTTTGGATTATTGAAAATGCTGAGAAATGCATTCCAATCAACATGGCCAAGTTTAGTATCTTTATTCTCAACATGTCCATCCTGAAAATTAGTCTCTCTCAATGCACCTTAGTATTTGAAAACAACATATTTGGGAGCTATCTTTTCTTCTATTGAGGAGGATTATGACACTATTTTGTCTACACAAGGGAGTAGAGATTAATCTAGAAGGCTAAAATTAGACCCAAAACAAAACCATAATTGACCCTAAATAGAAGAAAAGTACCCTAAAAACACCCAAAATAGTTAGAACTAAGTGAAATCCACCAAAAAGCTCTAATATAAAAATTATAATACCTAGTGCACCCATATAGGTGTATCAGGTGCACTAAATGGTCCCTATTTGACCATTTCCACACAGTTTCACATGTGTGCACCTTGGGTAAGATATGAAACTACACACATGTGCAGTGGTAAGTGCAAAAGGGGAAATCACATAGTTTTGATTTCTTTCTTATCTTTTTTATGCACAAGGGTGCACACATGAGCACCTTCATGGGGTGCACATGTGTCCACCCTAATATACTCAAGTGTTGGAAGGCACAAAATAGGTGCACATGTTCACACCTTGAGGAGGTGTGCACATGTGCACCTTTTTCCTTAGGTGTATTGATATTTTTAGCAAACAAGGTGTGCATATACACACCTTGAGGAGGTGTTAATGTGCACATGTTCTTGTGTTTTAAGTTTAGGTTTAAGTGTGAATTTTGGGGTGAAAGAAGGTGCTCAAATGCACACCTTAATGAGGTGAACATGTGTGCACCTTTTGGTGTTTTAGCTAACCTTAGTGTTTGGTTGAATATGGGAGCAAAGGGAGTGCATGTTGTAAGGCATGAGAATGTGGGAGTCAAGTGAGTGCAAGATAAAAATGAAGTGGAAAAGGGGGATTTAGTTTTATATAGACCCAAGATTGGGTGAGCACCTTTCAATGGTGCACACATGTGCAAGTGTGCATGTGTGCATCTCTAGAAAGAGATGAGTGTGCACTTGCACACTTAGTGCACCTATGCACCCTGAGAAGGTTTACATGTGTGCTCGCTCACACTTTTATCATTTAGACATTAAAACTTCATTTTCCCCCTGCATCAAGCCCTCTGAACTTCCCTAGTTAGAGATTGAGGTTTCACTTGGACTCTTGGTGAGGTCCAAAAATGAACCAAGCCCCAAAGTGAGGGTCTAGGAGAAAAAAATTTACTTGTGTTTCGTCATTTCTAAAATAAATGGGGCATGTGTTCAACAACCACAAAAATTAGCCCCAACAAAAAGGTAAGAAATGATAAAGGCATTTCTTCATCAAGAAGCATTCTTCTAGTATGTGTCAAATGACAACTAAATTCTGAACACTTCAAGAATCTTTCAAGTTACTTGGTAGTCAAAACTTGAGAATCTCAAATCCTCAAGCTCAATGTTTTCATAGTGTGTTTATTTCTTTTGTGTTTCAAATTGCAATCTATCATGAACTTTTAGCAACTTGAAGATAATCTTTCACTCCACTAGTCTATTCATCGAGAATCATCATAAACTATGTGTATCAATCACTATCTAACCAGATGAGACAATACATTCAGAGGGATCTTAATAGGTCATCAATTTTTCATTTCATATCCTTAGTAATCTCTTTTGATTTTGCTTCATAGAGCTTGGATATTTCCATTTGATTCTTCCATGATGCAATTTGTATAGATAGTCAATAGTCATTTTGGAGTATTACTTAACACCATCATTTTTCTTTCTCCTTTCTATACCTTGACCATGCTTAGACTATGTGGCCAAGGCATTGGTGTCATTTCTTAGATTCCTTCTTAGTTTGATAACCTTTGTGTTCCTCTTTTATGAACCTTTGGAAATTCTCATTTCAAATAGTAACCTCAGTAGTTCTTTGAAGAGACCTTTTGTTTGAACTAGAAAGTTTGAACTATCCCTTACTACTATCAACCTTGATTTGAAAATACTAAGATAGTAAATATTTAAATTTCTAAATTTTTGATAAATATTGATCTGGTGTTTTGATTTCAAGACTACAAGTCTTTTACAACTGCAAATAACGTCCATTTTTCAGTTGGTACAAGAAACAAACTTATCGAAATTCTTTAACAAAGAAATAACTCTTCCCAAAAGTTAGGACCACAAGGAGTAATCTATGAAAAGTATCAAGAAAACTTCTTGATTGTACCTAACCCATAGAATGACAAGAAAATATATATATCACCTTAAAAGAAAACACACAACTAAAATAAAACATAGATGCAAAAAAATAAAAGACACATGTAGAAAGTAAGCATAGTTGATAAGTAAACACACTTACAAAAAATCAATTTTTTATTTTGTAGTTTTTTAAATAATTTTTTTTTTCTTTTAAGCCTCAAAGTAATGTTTCAAGAACTAGCCATTGACTATAAATGGGACCAATTCCCCTTATAAGAAACTCAACCTAAAATTATTTTCTCCCAAAATCTTCATAATTTAATAAGGGCCAATCCACAAGCATTGAAACTTAGTGTGATTTCTTGACTTTTCTTTTTCCTTGTCCCATAGGAGAATAAGGTCAAATATTCTAAAAGATTTGATTGTGGCCCAATAGTTGAACCACTATTTGATGATATCTTGGTGTTTTTCCATATGCTCTAAAGTAGCTATCATTTTCTCATTCAACACCAAGAGATTCATCAATCTGATTTGAACACTATCATCATCCTTAGCATACCTTTTCATAAATTTCAAAATAGGGATATTAATATTAAGTGGGAATATTGGCTCCTATTTGTAGATGAGTAGATATGGGGATTTTCCCAAAGCATTTTTTATCCTGACTCAAACATCTATCCATAGTGCATATTTCATTTGAGTGTGCTAGTCTTTTGGATTTTCCTTTAGCAAATGTTTTATCATTGTGATCAAGTTCTTATTGGTGGACATAGCCACACCATTCGTATGAGTATATTAATTTGAAGAGAAATTGATTATAATTTGATTGTCTAACACCCACTAAGTAAGGAATATTGACACAAAAGATGATCCATTATCACGAAGATGGAAAAAGGGCATCCCAAACCTAGCAAAAATATGGTCTTCGAAGAAACCTATGACTATTGTGTTTGTGTAGTTTCTAAAACTCTTAGCTTCCATCTAACATGTACAATAGTTAGTAGCTATGAGAAAAAAATGTGTTATGTTGATGATGGTGGCTTCACTAGCCCAAAAAAAGTCCAGCTCCCACTTAGCCAAAGGGCATACCTCAAGTACTAGATGTAGTGGCATAACTAGATGTCTCTCTATGTTAGCATTGGTCTGAAAAATGACGCAAGAAAATACATGTTCAAATGTATCCTTGAAAATTGTGGGCCAAAAATAGCCTAATCTCAAAATCATATGGTCCATAGGCTCTACTGACCTAGATATCATGCCATACTTCTCATGAAACTATTTCAAAAATTCTTTTACTTCTTCATGTCCCAAAAACTTTAGATAAATTCCCTCATAGTTCCATTTATAAATTTTCCTATCTTGTAGCATATAGGATTCACATTTCATCTTGATTCCTCTATGTTGGGAACTATTCATCCAATTGGGGTATTAGTTTTGGAAAAGATAGTAGACAATATCCTAATACTAAACATCTATGATTATTCCTTGATCAATATCTACTTGAGACACTATGATCTTTTGTTGATTATCGGTGTCAAATTTCTCATCAAATCTTATTTCATTATCATTACTGATCTCATTATCATCTATCATCTTGGTCAATCCTTGTCCTCTCACCAACTTTATCGATTGAATCTCCAAATAAAACTCTTGTAGTAGAGCCATCCAATTTCCTCACCTCTCACCTGATTCATTTTGCATTAGCAATGTTTTGACAATAGGATGAAGTACAATTGTGTATACCTTGCTCCTAATTATCTAATGGCATAATTTCTTAACAGCCTTTATTAATGGGAAATACTATTTTTCAAGATTATAATAGTTTAACTCAACATTCTTTAGAGGAAAGCTCATGAATGTGATGGGTATCTCATCCTCTTTCTCTTTCTCTTAAGAGAGAATTCTGGCACACAAATGCTCTAAAGCAAAAAAGTAGATTTTGAAAGGAAAATCATAATTTGGACTCACAAGTATTGGAGTAGTGGAGATAGCAACTTTGATTTCCTCAAAGGATTTCTTTATTTTAGGAACCCATTTAGTTTTCACTCCCTTTCTTAGCAATTCATTGAGAGGGCATAATATCTTAGCAAACCCACTAATGAATTTACACACAAAATTTATCTTCACAAATAAAGATTCCAACTCCTTACGATTATGTGGGGGTGCCAAGTTAAGAATCACTTCTATCCTTTTAGGATCTACAAATATCCTAACTTTAGAAATGATATGACCAAGAATTCTTCATTTTGTGACCCTGAATGAATACTTCTTAGGATTAAGTGATATGCCATACCTTTAGCATTAGCTAAATACTCATCCCAAATCAGCAATATGTGTGCTCAAATATTTTGAGAAGATAGGCCATCCATATAGATGACCATACATTTATTTATCATCCCCTTGAATGCTTCATTCATTTCTCTTTGGAATGTGGCTACTACACTGATCAATCCAAATGGCATCCTTCTATAGGAAAACTTTACCCATTTTTTTGTGAAAGTAGTCTTTAGCCTATCTTCTTCATCTACCATCACCTAGTTGTATCTAGAATATCTACCTAGAAAAGACATTATTTTTTCCATTTAGAATTTGCAATACTTCATCACTTAAGGGCAAAGGGTAATTATCATTTTGGGATGCTTGGTTCAAATTGCAAAATCCATGCAAAAGTGGATTTCCCTCATCTTTTTCCTTACTAGAACCAAGTTAGCAACCCATATAGAATGCCATATTTGAGAGATAATCTTAGCATAAAGTAACTTCTAGACCTCTTTCATTATTAATGGTTCAATAATAGGATTCATCAGTCTCTTTCTCTGATGAAAAGGTTTGCATCTAGTTTAAATGGAATATCATGAGTGATGATTTTAGGATCATACATCTTGAGTTCTTCATAACTCCAAGCTATGACATACTTTTATTCTTTAAGAAATTGAAGCATACTTTCTCATTCTTGAGGGTTACAAGCCTTTCCAATTCTCACCATCTTTGGACCTTCTTCTGTGCTTAGATTATATGAATCACATTCTTCAATTCCCTTTTCTTGAACAATTCTTTTACTATGTGCTAATTCATATTAATCAAAGATAAATTCTAATTATACCATTCCCTTAGGAATAGTATTGTTCTTTAGATTTATAATCCCATCTTCATCCTCTAGCTCATCATCTTCAAGTTTTTCATCAGAAGTATCATCATCCTCTTGTCCTTTGAAAAGTCCATTTTACATGATGAACTCAAGAATATGTTTGTCATCCTAGAAGACTTGAAAGTTTTTCAGATTTTCTAGAATAGATTGTGCAACAACCAATTCACCTAAAAACTTCTTTATTTTGTTTCTTTCAAGGGGTTGCAACATGCTTTCTAAAATGTCAAGAGCATTGGATACCATGTTCTTCTTCCTTGGAATGGACCATAAATTCAAGGCTTGAAAATCTTCCATCAAGCCCAACACTCTTTTCCAGTCTATCATTGCAAGACTAAATTGATTTCACTTGCCTAATCACCAACTGAGAGTCTCCTTTGATTATAAGATCTTTGATGTCTATGTCTAATGCAAAGAGAAGTTAATGAATCAAGGCTTCATACTCTACAAAATTTTTAGTACATCTAAATTGTAAGAGATATGTTGCATAAAAGTACCTACCTTTGGGATTGATTAATCCAATACCTACAATGACTCCTAATTTGCATTTAGAGCTACCAAACCTGAGTCTCCAGATTGGTTGTTCTTTGGGCCTAGAATTAAGCTTATTTGTTTGAAGCTTTTCTTTCACTTGAACTTTAAAGGATTATTTCTTTGGGATCCATTGTAATATTTCATGTGGTGGACTTTATGATTTTTCATTGTTTACCTTTGATATTGAGGTTGTATGATTTTCTTGTTGATCATGATCTACCTAATCAAATCTATAATTTTATCAAATATGGGCTTTGGACAAATAACTACTGAGGTCTAGCCTTGACCTTTCACATAACATCTTCATCTTTGGATTTTGATCATCCCTTGTGGAGGAGAAGGGAAAGCTCTAACATCTAAAGAGGTATCACTATATGATGCATTGAGATCTTCATTTTTGTCTTCATCTTTCTACATGGCATAAAATATGTACGTGAAACTTGAATCTTCCATTAATATTTAATTTGGAATTTTGTTACCTTTTATTTTCATTATTTGAGTCAATACTCAAGAAAATTCTTCTTTGAAATATGAACATTTAATTTCTAAGTGACTAACTTTATGCAACCTGTAAAACCTCGAAAGGAGCAAAATATTTGGGTCTACTTCTTCATCTAAACATTGTAAGTTGGCCACCATGTTGTCTATGAATTGTGTCACAATATATTCTCTTGGGATAGGGATCATGGGTCTTCCATTTCAATCATCTGGTGGTTTGGCTGAAGTTATATTGCGAGACATCACTTTGTAAGATCCTATATTTGACTATAGAAATGCTACCTGATTTAATGCATTGTATTTAGTGATCATCATTTTCAATTTTGGCTAAGCATCTATCTTAATTTGATTATTCAATCCCTTCCATAGTAATCACAGTTAGGTGAAATTAGTCAAGAACCATCATCTTAAGCATTTTTTCCATTCTCTACTTAGTAGAAATCTGTATGTTTCTAGAATTTCAACCATATGTATATTTATGATGTCCTAAATTTGGGGGTCCACATTTAATTGTATTAAAAAATCTGTCAACACCCCAATAAATTTTACTTCTATTTTTTCTAGTTGTATCACCATTTGATTCATGGGTTGATGAATGGCTCCCAACCTTTGCACTATCAAAAGTGGCATGATGTTACAAGACACTCCATAATCTATGAGGTAATTGTGAAGATTTTTCTTGAAGATTTTGATACTGAGATAAAAAGAATGCACATCAACCTTGTCTTTAAACATGATTCACATAGCGTCCAAAGTGCTAACCTATTGTTATATTGTTTTTTAAGGAACAATAAATGCATTAGGAATTACCTTTGTGTGATCAAGAGTCTTCATTAGTGCTTCTCACTGGTTAGGACAATTTTGTAGAATGTCAGCCTTCTTTCTTTTTAAATCTTCAACTGCACTATACTATTTAGTTGACCATGTAGGACTCTTTAGGATTGTAGGCACATTCGCTTGGTTTTGATTTTGTTGTCCACCATAGGGTGCTCTGGTAGGTACTATATTATTTCTTGCTCTTGGATCTAGAGGAGTTGGTTGCAATGGAGGAGGGATCCCATCTATCATAGGTTCCCTTTAATTCCATAAATTGTAAGTAGTTTGATTATCATTCTGAAAATAAAACACCTCTTCTAGTTGTGTGTCTAATCCTTGATTGAATGGAAAAGAAAATTCTTCATTAATTGGTTCTTCCATTCCCATGTTCTATGGAGAATCATAAGGCTCTAGTAGCACAATATTGAATTGCATAGGAGTTTCATTATTATTGCCTTGTGAATTTTGATTCACCTCTTGATTTCCATTGAAATATGAGTTTTCTATGTTAGGTACATATTGATTACTATCATACTAATTGATGTCTACATATTGAATGTTCTTGTTATCAAAAATGATTCTTCCATTATTTTGATGGGTTTTCTATTATCAATTTTTCTCTGGAAGTCATTATTGTGATCTAGAGGACTAAAGTTGTTTCATGTATTGATGTTTTCACTAAAATTCTTATTGTAGTTTTGACCATAGTTGTTGTTGTAAGGACCTACATTTATTCTCTGGTTGTTATTGTTTTTCCCTTGTAACAACCTCAAATGAGTTAACTCATTAGTAATTTAATACATGAACCTCTTCATTTGGCCAATCTCAGATGCAATGTTATTCTCTACTTCAGCCAATGCTACTACCTTCTACTCAAAGAAAGTAACTTTTGGAAATTCATATTCTGGGTATATTATGGTTGGAACTAGTATAGCTGGTGCATTTTGTAATGAAATTGGATTCATTTGAATTAATTGACTAGGCATCACTAGTGCTCTAGTAGGATATTTTGGTACTATTGTGAGAACTTGAGCTAGGACTATCAATCATCCTCCATTAGGATTAGCTTGTTTAGTAAAGTTAAGTGCTTCTATGAATACTTTGTCCAATGTGTTAATATTTGTAATAAATAGTCTTCCTAGAAAGGTAGTAGTAATATGGTCCATAGCATTTAGGTAAATTTGTATTCTAGCTTCAACTGATATAGTATATAACATTTCCAATTTGTGGTATGCCATGTGAAAGTGATGATTGAAGCATGAAATAGCTTCTATCGGGTCCCTCTTGAATTATATGAATTGATGATGTATCAAAATTGGATTGATAAAAGTCTTGAATTTTTCTAAGATCAATGTTTTGAAAGTGGTCCAATATATGATGCATCCTAGTGTCAAATTGATTTACCAATGATAGGCAACTTCTTCCAATGAATATTGGAATAAATGAAAAACCACATTCTGGTCTACGATTTTTTATTTATTGCATATTTCTTTGAATACCTTGATGTAGTCATCAACTGATCATGTTTCTCTATAGATGAACCTTGGATAGAATTTCTCAAGATTCTTCATAAGGTCATTGAGCACCCCTTACAAGTTAATTGGTGAATCTACTACATTAGCATAAAAGGCCACTAGTGGAGTATTTGGTGGGACAATAGGTGGTTGCTTCGGAGGGTGGAACTAAAGATGATGACAAAATTTGGAATGGGAGGTGGTAGAATTTTTGGTAATCCTTTATCACTATGAGGCTTGTAAAAATGACTGAGTTTTAGGAACTCATGTGTACTAGGTGAAGATCTTAAAGCTCGCTAAAATAGAGATGATAGATCAAGATCTTCTAGTTTAGGTCAATTATGAAAAAGTGACCCTTTGCAAAACTGTACTTTCTCAAAAAGTACACATGTGTGCCTACACTTTGATTGTGATGGAAAATTTTTTAAACTTCTAAAATCTATAGAATTTTCAAACTATAAGTTATTTATCTAATTTGAATGGTTTGTAGGCCTTCCTTCTAGCACCAACTTTTGTTGAGCTATTATTTTGCATGATTCTTAACGATAGGAATCCTTTCAAACTCCTCTCTTGAAAAGCTAACCTAGGATCAATTGCAAGGTTTTAGATGATCTTGCAACCTACCAAAATCTACTTAATTGAAGATAAATGTGTATGTTCACAACAAGGCCTTTACTGGTTCGAACCAATTTCAAATAAAATGTTTGATCTACTTTCTTTTTTGAAAATAGTATCATCTAAGAGATATAGTTTTGGTATTTTTTGTTTTATGTTGAATAAAATTTATCAATGAAACTATATGAATTCCTAATTTAACTAAGTGGTAGAAAATAAAATAGCAAAGATGGGGTGATGAGAAATAAAATAAAATAACTTGAAAGGGAAATTTATAATGGACATAAACCATTAAAACACCATGTTTGCAAGTTAAATCATCCAAAATATCAAGTAGAAACCCAACAAAACTAGGAGCAACATTTCCTCAATTCCATTGATGCAATTATAAATGGGAACTTAGTAATAATCAAAATATGTTTCACTTCTCATCAAATCACAAGGCCATGAAAAGTGCACTCATTTGAGACAAGAACCTATATAGGAACAATAGGTGATCTCTTCTCCAACTTAGTATGTTAGTGGAGTTTGTTAACATGAGGCAAACACCAAAACTAAAAGATCGCACAATCATAACAACACAATAAAACCATTGGCTCCATTATTATTCATAAACATGCATTCACAAAAATAACACACTCTACCAAGAATAACTACACTCAGAATGAGAGAACCAATAACATATATTACTGCATCAAAATAATGGTCTAGAGTACATATTACGTCCATGTATTTATAACTAATTATCTTCTTCTTTTGTTTTAGAAGTGAGAGTTCTTAAAATGAAAACACATGTTAAAAACTAATTAAAAATATCTAATTATATACAAACTAACTCTCTAAATGGTGCTAAGTAGGTCTCCACCCTTGTTTATATTCATTAATGGGTGCATGAGCCTTTATATGACACAAAATAATATAATAAGAAGGAGATAAGAAGAAGGAAGGTGTAAGAGGATTCGAGAGTCTTTAGAAGCTCTAAAAATGGAAGTTTGGCCTTCTCTAGGCATTTGTGGGAGTTGAACTGTTGTCAAAATGTCTTTTTAATGCATGGAAAGCTCTAAATTAGGAACTAACAATTAACTATCAGTGCATCTCTATGAAAAGTGCAGCTACACACCTGTGTACTTTAGTGATTAGTGCAACTTCAAACCTTCTTACCTTGATGATAGGTTCCAAAAATGTAAAACTTTCCAAAGTATCCAAACTGAATTTCTAGCATCTAGGTTTTCTTCCCCTTGATATCAAAATGATGTATCAATCTTTTCTTTTAAATTTCTCAATCATCTCTATTACTTGTGTAGCCTTTGGTAAATCCAATTATCCTTTATATTTTGTCACTAATTTATGACTTCTATTTAGGTTGCCACAAAATACTTAAGTTTAGTTTCCAGTTTCAACAATACCTCTTCATTCTTGAATGCTTTCTTGATATCTTCATCTGATGAAGAATCTTAAAAGGTTCTTCAAAAATTTTGAACCAATCATTGCACTATATTGAGCTTAGTCTTTGAATCATCTTTGAAAATCTCAAGGTAAGTAGCATTGTAGTACCTTTCTACTTCCAAAATCAGCTCTTGAGTTTGGTCTTTTAATCTCTGAATATCCTCATGTAGTCCTTCCATGACTTTATTATCGGTAGATGTCTTCTCAATCCAATCATTGAGCTTATCAAGCTCCTTAGATATATGCTTCCATGAACATACAATAAATTTGACCTTTTATTGATGTGAAGTATTGTAATTATATTTCCCAGGTATGTACCTTATCCATCAATCCAAAATTCTAGTTCACTATGGACAATAGCTTATCTACACTTGACTAAATATGGTGTAACAAGTTCAAGTTCTCTTATATGATTTAAACATATTTCTCCTCAAAATTTTCACATCATTACTAACATGTTCCCAAAAATGGATCTAATTGTATAGTCCCCTTCTCTTTTCTCTCTAATGCAGCAACAAGAGTGATTTTTGGATTAACCAAGTCTATTGGGTCCACAAGTCCATGCAAATAGCATCTCAAAACCTCATTCTATTTTCATAGCATTAGCAACTTAGACTCATCTCAGTCCATATGTTTGAATACATACTTCATGCACGTAATTTTCATTACTTTTTTCATATCTATCTACACTTTCCTAATATGACCTCCTTTATCTAGTAATCCTTAGGAGTCAAATTTTTGGTGTTACTGTGCAGAGAAGGAATAGCTATGTGTGCAAGCAAGTCCTAATCTTGATTCTTCATAATGAAGGCCAATGGCCATCCATCACCCATAGTTAGCTCAGGCTTCTTGAAGGCTTTTACAAGTTCTTCCATTCCCTCCTTAGTAGTTAAATCTATTTGCCTCTTTTGTCAAATCATAAACCCCCTCTTTAGCCAAGTTAGTGTAGTGCCCATTGGAGATATATACATGACTGAAGTGGGGGTTTGCACAATAGGCCCCTTTCTCTTATTATTCCCCTCTAGAGTGTTTTATCATTGAGCAAGATCACCAATTGGAGTCCCTATATCTATTTGGGATAAAGTTCTAGCCTCTGTATTCTGAGGAGTTTGTTGAGGTTCTTCATATATTTTCTCCTCATCTAATATTTTATTGGCTTACAATTTTTAGGGCTCTACTTTCTTCATTTCTTGTTCTTCTAATTCTATAATGTGAGGAAATGGTGTTGTTGAGAATTTATCCAAGAATGATAGGTCTTGAGATGGTGGTGGAGGGATTCCTAGAGGTCCTTGTGGTAAAGGTGGCAATTGATACCAATCCTCTCCTAAGGATACACTCCTATGATTATATCTTATATTTTCTCCCTCCATTTCAATACCTACTAGCATGAAATAAAAATTAGAGAGGTCAATGACATCTATTTCTTGACCCTCCATGTAAGTTATCCATTGTTGTTGCTCATCCTTTTATGTAGTAACCTAAATAGGTTCTTTTGGGATAGATAGAGGCATCACAATAGAGTTTCTTCTTCTGTCCCCTTCCATGGCCCTAGTTGAGAAAGTCCTTTGACTCAAGGGGCTCTATTCAATCAATTCCCCCTTTCCTCTTCTTCTTCTTCAGCTTTTAGTATTTTCTTAGGCATCTGTGGGGTGGAGTAGTTTTCTTCTTTAACTTCCTCCTTCTTTTTCCCACCATAGTGGTTTCAACCCTAGTATTTTTAAGAGTTGAGGTGGAGGTTTCTTCCTCTATAGATAGTGGTGGCAACCTCTATTCTTCCTCTTTCTCTTGTTGCACATGTTCTTTCTTTGGAGGTACTTGCTCTAATTCTTGGACTTGAGCAGCTGGGTAAGCTTGGGGCACTACTTGTTCATGATTTACCTATTCATGTTGAGGCTCTTGAGCTTAAGCCATTTTCTTCTTTCCCTTTTCTATGGCTCTCTTCCTTTTAACTCCCATATCAACTCCAAAGTAGTCAACCTCCTATTCATGTTGATGCACTATTTCTAGCCTCACTAGAGACTAAGCTAGAAAGGTTGGTACTATAACTTTTGCACTTTTACCTTAAATAGGCCATGCTGTAGCTTGAAGAGGAAAATACTAAGGAACTAGATATACTTTGAAAGGTTTCTTGATCCATTCCTTTGTTAATTAGATTATGTAGCAAGCTCTATGATTTTTCCCTATTGTATAATAGATCTAGGACATCTTCTATATCTCTCTCAACAACCTTTAGTGGGACTTTGCCTTGATCACTTTCTCTAATAGATATAGAGTCATCCTACAATAATCCCTAATTTAGATATCATAGTCATCTACCATATGCCTCTAGTGGTCTTCTAACCCATCTTCATGTACAAATTGCTTCTCTACTAGATGTGACATCCCAATTTTGTCAAAGTAGGGGAAAGGGGAATTGTACTCTTCTATGGGATATTGATCCCATTCCTAATTGAAGGTCATTATATCTTGCATTTATTTGACCTTAAAAGAATCGATGGTGATTGGTCACACCCATGTCTTTTTGTGTTGTTTCCTCACTCTTTCATATGTACATGTGAGTTTTTGGAAATCTCCAACAAAATGAGTCTATTTGATGGATGTCTTGGGAGATTCTTAGGGTTCTCCAATGTACCATGTACCCTTACATAGGCGAATTTTTTGAACTATATGTAGTATGCATCGATCTCTATGATCCTGACCATTGCTTCTATTGACATACTTTGAATTAGATGATTGAAAATATGAAACTATCATTCACTACCCTTTATTTTATGCTCTACTCTAAGAGTTTCTTCTTTACCATTGAGGGTACACCACATAGGGCTAGGCATTAACATCTTACATGCTCCCCTTATTGTAAATTCATGAGTAGTCTATCATTCTAGCTACTAGTAAGTACACCAAATATGATGTCATGTAGAATTTGGGGTTAGGCTTGACAGCTACCAACTACTCATCTAGATTATCACTAATAATTATAGCCCAATCTATTGACATATTTTCCATCCTAATAGTATATATGAAGTGGATCATCTAATTTTGTAGGTATCCTATTTTTGGTAGTCCCATGACCGTTCTCAAAAGCACAATGGCCTATTGAATGTCATCCTTCATATATTCCTAAGTCATGTCTACCTTTCCAACTCTATGGCCCACTCATGTTCTATAAATACAAAAAGATGATTGGATTATCTATTGGGCTTATTTCTCATTTTCCTCATACCATCTCTTAGCTTCTTCATAAGAAACTTGTAAATATTGATCAACTTTGGGAATTTGGAACACATTCTTGATATTTTGATGTCAGAGGTCTAGAACTATCTCCCCTATGACACTCTTGACAACCTTCTCTTCTATCACATAGTTACCTATGAGAGACATTATGAGTTTTGAAGATTGCATGGATGTGGCATGTGGTGTTTCATTTACAAGACCTAACCTAATCACAATTGACACCATTGCAGATCATTATTTCATCTCAAAAAAAATGGTGAGGAATGCATTCCAATCAATATGGCCAAGTTTGGTATCTCTGATCTTGACATGTCCATCTCAAAAAAAAAAAATTCTCTATCCATCTTGGTATTTGAAAATAATAGGTTTTGGATGTATCTTTTCTTCCATTGAGGAGGATGATGATGCCATTTTATCTTGCAGAAGAGTAGAGATTAATGTAGAAGGCTAAACCCAAAAAAACTCAAATTGACCCTAAATAGATGAAAAAGTATCCTAAAAACATCCAAGATAGTTAGAATTGAGTGAATTCCCTAAAAAAATCCATGATATGTAGATTAATGCACCCATATAGGTGCACTAGGTGCACTAAATGGTCGGTATTTGACCATTTGTGTGTAGTTGTGCACCTATGCACCTTGGGTAAGGTGCGCACATGCACATGTAAACAACTATACACATGTGAAGTGGAAAATGAAAGGGGGCAATCACTTAGTTTGATGGATTTCTTAGCTATTTTGTGCACAAGGGTGTGCACATGCTCACATTGATGGGATGTGGATGTGTGCACCCTAATATACTTAAGTGTTGGAAGACACAAAAAAAGTGTGCATGTGTGCACTGCTTACCTTTTTCCCTAGGTGTATTGTTAAATTTAACAAAGAAGGTGTGCATATGCACACCTTGATGAGGTGTGAATGTGCACACCTTGACAAGGTGTGAACATGTGCACCTTCTTGTGTTTTAAGCTTAGGTTTAGGTTTTAGGTTTAAGTGTGAGTTTTGGGTTGAAAGAAGGTGCTCACATGTGCACCCTGAGGAGGTGTGCATGTTCTCGCCTTCTAGTGTTTTCACTAATCTTAGAATTTGGTTGAATACAAGATTAGAGGGAGTGCATGTTGTAAGGTGTGAGGGTGTGAGAGTCAAGTGAGCCTAGGATAACAAATAAATGGAGGTGGGGGGGTTTTGGTTTATATAGACCTAGGTCTATGTGTGTACCCTCATAAGTGGTCACCTTTTGGAGGTTCCCAGATGCACAATAGTGCATCTATGAGAGTAGATGAGTGCACCTACACATCCTCAGAAGGTGTGCATATATGCTAGTGCACACTTTTAGCATTTAGACACTAAAAAATAAATTTTCTCTAGCATCAAGCCCTCTAGACTTCCCCAGTTAGAGACTGAGGTTTGACCTAGACTCCTAGGGATGTCCAAAAATAACCCAAGCCCTAGACTAGGGGTTTGTGAGACAAAATTTTCATAGGGGTTCCCCATTTCTAGAAGAAATGGGGCATGTGTTATGAAAGCACAACATATCTTTAGGTTCTTTCAATGTCAGTTCACCTTTGAAAGCAAAGTCAATATTCTCAAATTTAAATTATCAAAATTTGAATGTTCAAAAGCTGTAAGTCTACCAACAAGTCCTTCAAGGGTCAGATCACTACCAAGAGTACACCTCAATTCTTGTATAGCAGAGACTTTGATAAAATAGATAGGCAACAAGGTTCTTAACACTTTATTGATCATAGTCTCATGTTCAATAATTAAATTTACCCATCTGATTGTGTTTACAACATCTTTGATTCTTACACAATATTGAACTATAATTTCAATTTTTTGCATTCTTATTTCATCAAAATTTCCTCTTAGACTTTCTACTTTGGCTCTTGATACATTCTTGTCTCCTCCATAGATTTTTTATAGGAAATCCCACATTCCTTTAGTGGTAGTACATGCTTTGATGTCTTCAAACTCTAAATAGCTTAGGGTAGATGTAATCTCAAACATTGCCTGATTGTTCTATTTCTTCTATTTTAGTTGTTCGCTAGTTGGGGCTCCAACTACTGCAACATATTTAGTGGTTATAGTTGACTACACATAATCTCCAATTCCTCCTAGATGCAACTTCATCAAACTTTTCCATGTAGGAAAGTTTTTCTTGTTCAGCTTGGGCACCTCCTTTCTATACATCTTGATCGTAAGCTTCTAGTACCTTTAAACTATTTCCTCTCAAGCACCAAAAGATTCGATACCAATTTTTGGAATGATTTAGAATAACTAACAGGAGGGGGTGTTGAATTAGTTAACCAAGGTCCAAATGTACAAATTAAACTTTTTAGTACTCAACATATATTTGTGCATGCATTCATTAGGTCATCCAATATCTTAAAACTTTGTATATTATTGTCCTAGGTCAAATGAACTTTGCATAATTGTAAACATAAGTTAACACAATTTGATAGAAGGATTTAACATAGAAAACCAATTTGGGAAAAACTAGCAGTAATATGCTACAATTTTCACTTTTCTAAAGTGAGCCCTGTGAGGAGCCAACCCTATTAAAGGTTATAATGTACACTATTAAATGTGATCTTGTTAAAGGATTTCAATCACCATGTTAAAGGTGACCATTGTTGGAGGAATTTAGAAAATCCCATTAGAATTTCACCTAGTTAAAGGATTTACTCATGACTATTAGGTCAACCTTAATCTAAAGGATTTATTGAGATTGATATATTTGTTAGAAGTAACAATAGGACTTGATCTAATAATAAAAAAACTCACTTTCAAATCATAGATATCACATTTAGACCTTTATTATGCTTGGAACTCATCCTCTTCATCTCTAATAACATGTTCACCCTTCATGTCTTCAAATTCTTAAGCCTTCTTGCTTAGTAAGCCAATTGTATATCCATTCATTCGACTATGATATGAAGCAACTCCTCACAACTTCTTATCTTTCTCTAGTTTTCACTTTGACAATTTTCTTCTAGCCTATTATCTCCTTAGATAGAGAATTTTGATCTTTTTCCACTTAATTTGGATCATCCATCTTAGTGCTAGGTTAGATTCATCAAAATCTCCCTATTTTCTATTTTGTTCCCTCTAGAAACTTCTCTTATAATCACCTTTAAATTCATCTCAAAATGGTTATCTTGAATTCTATACTATTAGCTCATCATACTTATCTTCAACATGCTTCACATTATTTAAGAAATCAACTATGTTGTCTTAGATTCATTGAATCTTTGATCAAACTCATTTTATATCACTCTATAATAACATGCTATTTTCTTGGCAATAACTATCTTTTGATGCTTGGTCAACACTAGGTTTCTCAACATGAACTAAGTCTTTGCTCAATCATTAATCCCATCCTTTTATGCTTGGTGCATATTAGAATTTAGGTATTCTTGATACATACTAAACTTTCTTCACTTGACACATTGAATTTCACTTTGCTCAGCTCATATTGAATTTGGTTAGTCGTAACTTTTCTTAAGTATCTTTTCTTTGTAGCCTTAAGTAGATAAACAATACACTATATTATCAATGTCTTACTTGGTCATAGTGCTCCTTTTATACACCATATAACTCAACCTTTCTCTAGGTACTCTAGTAATCCTTCCTTTTCAAATCCTCTTCATCAATCAATCAAATGATAGCATTCAAACCAAATTACCAATTATCTTACCATCAAGTAGCAAGTTTGACATTAGTGATAAAATAATGATTGTTCCATCATAAGTTTCATCTATCTCATTTATTTCTATACTTTAAAAATCTTCTTTCTCAACACAATTTATGATTTTTCTTTGGTATTAGACTTTCCCTATTCATTTACAAATTGTGTGTGTGTGTGTGTGTGTGTGTGTGTGTGCATGTTGAATAGTAATGAAAGGAATATCAATGGTTTGTTAAAACAAATGGATGAACAGGAGGCTCACATAAGTCCAATAAAAAAAACCATGAATTAGGCATAAATATGTTTCAACAAGAAGAAAAAATAAATACTAGAATTATTCTCTATCTCCAAGTATATAGCCATGTATAGACCAAAGATTGTATTTGTATGCAACTACAAGATGTTATCCATATTAGAAATTGATAGTTCTACTTTACCAAAGAAATAAAAAAATAGTCATGTGTCTGTGGCTAACAAAATAATAACAACATTAGTTATAACCATGGATCCTTCCTAATATCCAATAATACATATTGTATTGTATATATGAATCAAATAAATTTTCAAAACACATAAAACCATGAACTATATAGTAAAGATAAACTTTGTTACACCTGTAGATTACAAGAAGCTTTTCTATATGAACAAAAAAATTGACATCTCTCTTCCATTATGTGTTTGGGAACTATTGCATATTATTGATATTATATGTGGCTAATAGAATATTGATTTCCAATTTATCCTTTCCCTCTATCAAAATGACTTATCATTATATCTTATTATAGAACAAATTGGCAACATGGAATAGAAGGTATCATGTGTGTCATGCTTAGCAGTCGTTGCTTTGTACAATTGAAGAATGTTGGAGAATGTTTAGCTGAAAAACCATCCACATTATATAATTTCACACTTGATCTACTCTATCATGAAATGGAACATGTGGAAAAAAATTATTCTTGACATGAAAGAGATATTGGTAAATATAATCAATATTATGTATTCTTTGTTATATCTAAAAACTTGATTAAATATAACTTACATATGCAATGGTATGAAATATAATGAAAATGAAATATGGAAGTGATAATGAAGACACACAAGACTAATTAAAAATGAGATAAAATAAGACTTGATTGACTATCATTAGAAACAACAATGATAGTATTAATGAAAAGAAACATATAAGAATTTATTATGTATCATTTAAAGGGTGCTAGCTCACTGGAAGAGCACTTACATTACAACTAGGAGGATGGTGGTTTGATTCCATCATGCTCTATTATGATTAAATACATTACCAAATATGCTACTAAATATGTGATCAATATACTATTAAATATGTTACTAAATATACCACTAAATATATGACTAAATCAACTATCAAAGATATGACTAAATATGTGATTAAATATAATACTAAATAAGTGACTACATCAATTATCAAAATTAGTTACTAAAATTACTTAGTAGTATATTTAGTATTTTTATAAATGATTGGATATTATCTACTATTAGTCACTTGACCAAGTTTAGTAACATATATACAAATTTTAGTAGTTTGTTTAAACACGTATTGTTAATTTTGTACTATTGTTAGTATAATATTTTACTTCTTCAGACACAAGGTTTGGGTTCAAAAAATTTTTATGTGTTGACTTGGATGTTAAAGCTTCCTCCTTGTCTAGCTTGGTTATAATAATATTATTTTTAGGTTCATCCTTGACATTTTCTTCATTTTGTACATCTTTAACTACGCTGGCCTTTGGCTTATCTTCAATTGTGACTATGTCAATTTCTTCTCCACCTTGTTGAACCAAGTCAATTGGATCATCATTGATATCTTCTCTATTATCCAACTCAGCATTATCAAGCTCAAATTTCTCATTCTCATCCTTATTCTCATCATCAATCATTAATCCATAGATTTTCTTCCATATAATCTTTCTCTCTTCTACTAGATTTTCTATCTTACTTTCAAAACTAAAAAGCATTCTTCTCTTTGGAATAAATTTTCCATATACTCACTAATGGCTTTAGCAATCTATTTCCTACTCAACTCTAGCATAATATTTTCAAGTGTGTCTTCTCTTATCCGCCTTTCAATCTTTAATGCATATTTCCACCTCTCATGTATCCTTCCATACAATACATTAGTTATGGGGTTACCTAGCTCTAATGGCATATATTTGATTGTTGTAGTAGTACAAAAATAACATGTGACTAAAAAGCCACTAAAATTTGTATATTTGTGACCAAACTCAGTCACATGACTAATAGTAGTTAATCTCCAGTTATTAATAACACTACTAAATTTACTACTAAGCAATTTTAGTCATAAATTTGATCATTGATTAAGTGGTATTTTTAGTAGTATATATAGTGATATATTTTGTAATTGATTTAGTAGTATCTTGAACCATGTTTATAGTCATGTATTTAGTGGTATATTTAATTACATAATTAGTTATGTATTTGATAGTTGATTTAGGCACATATTTAATAGTATATTTAGTAGCATATTTAGTCATTTATTTGGTCACATGTTTAGTATATTTTGTCACATCTTTAGTGGTATATTTACTAACATATCTAGTCATATGTTTGATCAAATATTTAATAGTATATTTAATATTGTATTCGGTCATAATAGGGCATGATGGATTCAAACCACCATCCATCTACTTGTAAACTAGGTGCTCTTCTATTGAGCCAACACCCTTTAAAGAATGATCATACAATGTGTAAATTTCTAAATTGTCTTGGTTCTTACCACAATATCTAACTCTTAAAACTATGGTTATTAGTCTCAACAAGATGTTGATTAGACCACACACAAAATTAGAGAAGAGGAATGCTCAAACTATGAAATTAATGAAAAAATTTGGAGAAAGAATGACACATTTTGCAAAAAAAGAGAAAGCACTTAAATTTTTAAATGACCCCTTTTGTTATTTCTGATTTAATTATTTCTCTTTTTTTTTTTTTTTTCCTAGATACTTTTCATGAGTATAAGACTACAAGAATTCAATTTACTTAACCCTTAATGGAACATAGTTTTCCTAAATGGCAATAAAGAATGAAAATAAAAAAGGTTTTATTTGACTTTAAATCTAACTTTCGATGTTCTACTATCATCTTTGAAATAATAAAGTTCCTAAAAAAGAAACATTGGTCTATATACCATTTAAAGTGAATTGTGTAGTTGACTGTCTTATGTCTTTTAGCCCTTCCAAAATGCTGAATTAATCTAAGAATTTATAGAAAAACCTTCCTTTGTCATGTTTTTATAGTAACATTGGTTTAATAGATAGTTGAATCATATCTTTTCTTCTTACTATTCTTGGAAAAATTCTATTGGAGAAATTTTAAAAAGCACAATAAAAACAATGATTGAGTATTCATGGACTTGTTGTCA
This sequence comes from Cupressus sempervirens, assembly GCA_028749045.1. Classification (NCBI taxonomy): domain Eukaryota; kingdom Viridiplantae; phylum Streptophyta; class Pinopsida; order Cupressales; family Cupressaceae; genus Cupressus; species Cupressus sempervirens. The sequence goes on from CM053783.1 coordinate 820,141,023, forward strand.
TAGATCGATTGAAGATCATGGACATTCTTGATAGTACATATTTATTGATTATCTCCTAAAAGTTAGAAGATATCATATTCAAGCTAAGAACAATCTAGAGAAATTTTTTATTTAAGTGTTTTTAGATTTTAGTAATGTTTGTTACCTCCGTTACACATAATTTTATGGTCTATTTAGTGGAACTTTATGGGCAATAATCTACAATAATATAAAAGGGGGTGGAAAAGGTAAGGTAAGGTGATGAAAGGAAGGTTACTCATTTGGTAGCTTCTCCCACAGGGGGTAACTATAGTGAGAAAGGCCAGCCACTATAAAGTTAGGTTATCATAAGCCTTTAGACATTAATAGTTCAAACCAGGGTTGAGGACAGGTCACCCATCAGACCTAAAGGCAATTTAGGTAATCATTCCCCATTGAATATATAGGCCATCCCACCCATCCTACAATCCCTTTACCCCATAATTATTCAACTCTGCTTGATATATGTATTGGGAACATTTTGTTAAATTATACAAAACTATATTTTTAATTCTTATAACCACATTTGGCTAACAAAATAAGGTTTAGGGGTCATGGTCAGAAGATTCTTGAGAATGAGGAGAAGGACTACAATGATGAAGAGGAGGACATGGAGACTGAAGATGAGGATAAGGAGAAGCAAGAGGAAAAAGAAGAAGACCAGTGTGGGAAGAAATGCAAGCAGGTGGGATTGGAGGATGAGAGGCCATAGCAGGAACCGAATATGGCTTCGCTGCCTCTCTCCCTTATTCATCCTCAAGCCCATCTAGATGAGAAAAAAAATGATAGTATTGGAGATGGGGAGGGAAGTGCTAGCCAAAGACAGGAGGAAATCCTAGAGGAATTTTAATGTGAGGACAACAAAAATGGGTATTTTCAGAGAAGTGATGAATCTCCAAATTCTGGTGGAGAACTAGGAGGAGCCATGACTTGAAGAGCTAATTAACCTTGCAATTATGGAAATCTCTAATAATGCCAAGGAAACTGGGATGAAGCTTTTGAACAACACCCACAATAGCATGATTGACAATTTTAGGTCAATCAAGTGGCTTTTTTGTGAGGCCTCACCTCGACCCATCCTAGCATCGATGATACATTATTATTTTGATACTCATGACTCGATATGTTAGAACATTATTTGATGCACTAAACATTATTATGCTATTTTATGATGTGTGATGCTTTAATTTAGTTATTTTATTTCATCATTTAATGCTTTATGAACATGTATAATGATGAAGTAAATGAATGCAAAACTAACACTTGGATTATGCAATTCTAATGGTTGAAAATATGAGTAGAATTAGATAAATAATTGATTATTAGAAAAGTGGATGCTTTAATTTATATGATTTTTTTGATATGTAATTTACATAATGCATGTGATTTCTTGATCTATCGATGTGTGTAATGAGTGTGCAAAAAATTTTGCTGAGAAGACCCAATGGAAATACGGAACTAAACCCCTTGTTAATTTGTGCTATCTTTGCATTGTCTTTCTTTCAAGGTTCTTAATTGGTCTTAAAATTCTCCTAGCTTTTTTTGGGTTCTATTAATTCTTTAAGGCCTAAAAATATTAAATTTAAGTACCCTAGGGGTAAGGATGTGGGTGGGGAGCACTTTCCAACCCCTTAGTCTCTTTGATTGACTTTTAGGGTCACTCAAAAACCCTATTTTTGGTTGATTGCAAAAATTGATTATCTCCTACTTGAGTTGGTGACTCAAACTCCATCTTGAGGTTTCTTGAAGTCTAGTTGAGTTAAGGATCATACTTAGAGGCAATTTGGAGTAGTTTAGGGGTTGTTACCCAATCTCTAGTTTTGGAGAAAGTTTGAAGATTGAAGGAAGAAAAGGAAATACTCTTCTCAAACCACCATTTTTCCATAACTTTTTGTGAAGGTAGGAGTTATTCATTATTTTTGAGTTGTTTCTTCATGTTGTTCATGCTTGAATCTTGCTTGAATCATGCATAAGGCATTGTGTTGTTTTTGTATTTCTTTCTTGTGTGTTGGGGTTGATTTGGAGGGATCTTGACTTGTTTTTTTTTTATGTTATTCTTATGCTTGCCTTGATGTTTTATTTTGAGGGGATTTCATGGGGATTGTTTTGGCATCACTCACCCTTGGATAGGGAAGAAGTGGCCATGTATGGGGGAAGGGCCTTAGTTGGACCTCAATAGTGTAGAGTCTCCACTCATGGTGAGAGGAGGGAAAGAGGGTAGGGTGTATGGGCCCCTACTTGTCATCCCATACCTTGTATGAAAATTTGAATTTTTTAAGAAGGGAAGAAATGAATACCCTTGTTATATTGGCCCTGAAAGGGAATTTGTAGAAGAAGAGAAGTTCTTGAATGTTGGCCCTGAAAGGGCTATGTTATGGTATGGTGATTGACATCTCCTATTGAGAAAATCCACCTCCCCCCTATTTTGGTTCAATGTTGAACTGATTGTGCAAATCAGGTTGGGAACACATGCTTGAATTGTTCATCTTATTATGTCATTTTACCTCCATGTTGGTTCTTGTCCTTCCCATGGTTCCCTTGATGCATTGAAGAAATTGGTAAAGATCTCTTGTGAAAGCCCTAGAAGAGAATTCAATTGAATTGTAACATTATGTAAAATTGTATTTTAAGTTTTGATGGATTTGGCAAAGATGTCAGATTTTCTTACTGGTTCTTTCCTGATGGAGCCTTGAACTAGGTTGGATAATAAAGAAAGCAAAAATATTGTGAAAACCTTCTTGCATTGCTCTTATGTAATTTCAAATTATAGCATATGTATGTGAGAAAATAGAGTAAAGGATAAGGTCTTCGAATTATGAATTCTCAAGTTTTCAATTATGTGAAGGGAAAGTAATTTGATATGTTGAAGTTTCCAATTTGATGTTTATGTATTAAGAGGAAACAAAAATCCTATTTTTGGACAACAAAGTTATCTCTCTCCTTGTTAAATTAAATAAGTGTCAAAATCAAATTTGAATAAGAAATTATGCATCACTTTGCAATTCAGAATAAAAGGAACATCTATCTTTGGCATATGATGATTGATAAAACATGAATTATAAGAGAAAAGAGAAAAAAAAAAAGAATAACCTTATACACATCTTTGTAATAGTATGCTTGAAAAAGGGAATTAATGTTGTCAATAAGATAGAAATCATTCCTTGCCTATCACTATATATATATATATATATATATATATATATATATATATATATATATATATATATATATATATATATATATATATCCACACTTAGAAAATGGACTTCAAAAAATTTGTATCCCTAGGTTTAAAAACCTCTCTAGAAAATGTATGGGGAAAAATTTAATTCTCCCAAGCCACAGAGAATATTCTCAAAGTTATTCCCCTTTGAATCTCAACTAAAATCATTGCTAATTCTTTAAATAATATAAATCAAATAAATTCAAAAATCAAATACCTAAATTCATATGTTCATCATACCTATTTATATTATTAATCAAAAAAATTCCAAACTACCCACTAAATTAATACCCCACCAATTCTCTTACCTTATTTCTTCTATCCTAATTGGAGGCTAGGCGTGGACTTCACCCAACCACCTGTCAGTGTGGGTATTTCTATCATCGATGACCCTTTCTTTTCAAGGGGAGCAAAATAAAGTGTATAAACTTAACTTTTCTAGTATTTACCCCCCCCCCCCCCCCAACATCCTTTCCCCTATGTGCTAGATTCTTGGTTGTCTTTCAATCACACAAGGGAGGGCAAGTCTGTGCTGACAAGACTGGGTCAGCATGCAGACCCTGGGAAGCATGAGTCATCATGAAGGGAAGCCAAGTGGTGGCTAGGCCACTTGGCTAGTAGGTAGTCTAGGTTAGTTGTAGGGGTATTTTGTTGAGTTTACATTTTATTGTTAGTTTTAAATTAGATTAGCATTAAATTAGTATTTAGATCAGTAGTTACTTTATGTTATTAGAAAGTAGAATAATTTTTTTATGTGCTTGTTAGTTTAGTGGTTTTGTTTTATACATATATACTTAAGTTTGGTTAGCTAGACTTTAAACCTAATTTTTAAGATGATGTTAGTATAGAATAATAACTTAGTTGTTAGATGATTAATTAGTTCTAATTTAAAAGTTTTCATTTGAAAATTTAGTATATTTTAATTAAAATAATTTTTGTGTTTTATTAATTAGTTTTATACTATTGTGAGATAATTAGATTAACTTAATATTGTCATTATTATTGTGAAGCTAAATTTATACTAATTTTAAATAAAGTTTAGATTAAATTGTAGATTTATTGAAGTAACTCTAGCCATCAATCTTAATTGTAAATGATAAATTTATAAATTAGATTGTTATAAGTATGTTAGAGAAATTTTTTAATTTGAATGTAGATAGTATAATTTATGATAAATTTTATCTCTATTGTATGTGTATATCTAAGGTGAATTAGATTTTGGATTAAAGTTTTAAAACATAGTTAGCATGCATTGAATAGTTAAATTTAATTGGTCTTCTAAAGTTTCAAATTATCTTAATGTTAAATGATTTAAATTGTAATGTTGATCAAGTTATTAAGTTAATAGAAGGGACTAGTTAATTAGTTCATTATGAGGTTAGTGACATATTAATCTTAATTAAATTGATGCTAAACAAGTTATGTAATTAAGAGATAGATGTCATTTTAGTTAGTAGGTCATTTTGACGTATTGAATAAGTTGTTGTGTTGATCTATTGTCATCCTTAGGAGGTAATATTTTAAGGAATTATTAAAGAAAATTGATGGATTAGGACTTTAGTTGAATGGAATTAGTCGATTAATTGAATTATTTGATTTACTAAGAAACTTTCAGTTCATCCAAATGATCCCTTTAACAAAATGTTCAAACTAAGTTGTAACCTTTTTATATCATTGGGAACTAGCATCTAACTTCAAAGTACCTATGGTTATCTAAATTCTAAACTACTCGAACAACTAATTCCATTATAGCTAAACATCTAAATTCTTTTTGACCTTATTATCTTATTGAAACATAGTTATTATATTAATAAATAAATAAAGAGAATTGTGCATGTTTTTGCCCTTATATTTTGGGCATGACATTTTTCATGAGTTGGAGGAGGTTAAGGAGAAGGTGGGTCAAATGGAAGGAGCCAAGAATCTGATGGGTCTTGAGAAAGGGATAGACTAGGATGATAGAATTATCCTAGCAGAAAGGAGGATTCTCAAACTAGAAAATTATAACCACAATTTATTGAGCCAAATGATCTCACTGCTCAACTCAATAAATGACAATATCCTGTCATTAATTAATTTTCTTAAAGATAGAGGTATGTAGGGGGATGAGGAAGGAAAAGATAGGGGAAAAGCCAGATGTGATGATGAAATTTCCATGTGTATCACTTACACTAGTCTAAACTAGGATGTACATAGGACTCATCAGTAGGAGGCACAGGGGAACTAGATGGCCTACAATGCTGTCGAGGTCATGCAAGAGATGGAAAGAAAGAACAAGGATTAGCTCTTTTCTATCCTTTTGTTTCTTACTATTCCTTTTTTGTCTGGCTTTTTGTCCTAGCTTTTGCCTGTTTCATTTTTAATATAATAGTGTGGCCTTTCCTTTGGCCTTTATTGTTTGGCAAGGCCTAGTGCTTATTGTTAGCCTTTAGACTTTTTCTTTTCTAGCTAGTCTTTTAATGCTTATTATCAACCTTGTTTATGTTTTAACTCTTGGGTTTTAGGGTCCCTGTAAAACCTATTTATCTAATCAAAAACAAAATAAGGTTTAGTCAATGATAGTGTTTGTATGAATTACTTAATGATTTTTCTTAGTATAAGATCTTATGTAATGCTACCTTCTTAATTTACATTAACTATGAGATCTCATAGCATCCTTAAAACCACAATTATATATAAGACATGAGGTCCAACATCAATTTAAAATCATAAATATAACATAATTGGTATTAATTGAATCCTAGTTGATTTCTCCAATGGGATACATTTTTTAATACTAGAGAGTTAAAACTGACAAAATAATGTCAACAGTTTTGCATCTCAAAATGTTTTGATCTTTTGTTCTTTTCTTATGACCACACTATTTAACTCTCTTTTGTGACCCAACTGGCATTACCCTTATATATTATTTCTTGAGAAGTTTTATTATCCATTTTTTTTTTTTTAAATGTATTCATTAGGCCTAATTTTATACTTTTATGATCTTTTTTTTATAATCAGAGCATCCCCATTGTCTTTAAGGAACTCTACTTTCTTATTGCTTTTTATATATGCACAAATGATTATATATTAAAGTCAACAAGAATAGTGTATATAACTTAAAGCTCATTTTGGAGTCAGATTTTATATTGTTCCATCTTATGATTTTTTCAAGAAGTTGAATCATGAAATTGAATCCTTCAACATGATGACATATAACCTCATAGGCTACATATTTTTCTTATTTATTTGTGGTCATGCACAAGAGATATATATTTTTTGTACATGGATCACTAATTTAGATAATCTAACATTACCTTTACTTGGTGCAATGACATCTCCTAGAGATTGTGGAAAATGCCTACCCAAAGGATGTCATCCCAGTTAACAGTAGAAAATAAATGTTAGACTAGAAATGATCCATTATTGACAAATTTCCTTGACATAGTAGTGAGACCTAATATTGATCATACATCTTTTGAGAAGGACCTCCCTACATAGGTATTTTTTCAACTTGGTGAGCTACGGTCACAATTGGGTTTTAAAATAAGAGATACAATCTCTCCACATTATAAAAATGCCAGGAGAATATAGAGAGTACATGACTCAACTGATGTTGAGTTGGTTATAATGTTGTAAACTTAGGGGAATACAAATTGGATCATTGACATATAAGACTATTGCCTATGAATCTATGGTGATAAGTTTACTTGTATTTGACTAAAAGATCATACATCTTGTTTGTGTATTATGTATAAATAGAAGGAAAATGGATAATTAAATATAAAATAAGATCTTTGGATAGGATGGATGCAAAGTTGATGGGTAAGTTCTTGCCTTTATACTATCAAATCAGTTGTTTAAAATTAAGAAGTGACAAAATTAGAAACTACTTCAAATCCTTGGTGCAAGTGGATACATACCCTAAAAATGGATCTTAAGTCTTGCGATCTTTTTCTTCTACCACAATGTTCCATGGAACTGTGATTTTCTAATATCCTCTATTTCCTTATGGATGTCACCCATAGTTACCTAAATCCTTGTCCTAGATAAATGTTCCAAAATAATAAGATTGGAATCCATAAGACTAACTTTACATATGTCATGTTCCCTAATCAATTGTACCAACTTCTTAGAGATAATCTAGAAGGGCAATATTATCATCAAAAGGCATAAAACCCAATGGTTTCTCATATAGTGGTTAGTTAGTATTATCACTGATAAATAAGAATGAAGAAAATAAAGGATTATTTCTACCCAAATGAACTAAATTAATATTTATCTAAAAATAGGAAATTAGATCTTTCAATAGAGTGACAACTTTGTAATTGCTCCTATTAGGGTTTGATAGATATAGAACAATATAATAATAAATAGATATATGAAAAAATAGAAGAAGATACCAAAATGAACATAGATAACACATAGATTTAACATGGTTCACCCCAAAACCTGGGCTACATCCACCTACATGGCCTTCAACCTTTATATTATCTAGAAAAAACAAACACCAACATTACAATGCATTATGCATCTCAACCTCTTATAATATATTTTTAGGGAAACCTCTAAAATTGGCCATTTTAGATTTTTAACAATTTAGTTTTTAGTTTCTAAAAAAACACTAAAAACTTTTGACGTTTTGTATTGTGCGTTGTCTAGAGCTAAGGGGCTACCATCCCTCACCTCTAGTAACTACATGAGAATTCTCCATGGTATCAACACCCACTACATGATTAGTCACCACAATATCAACAACTCCAACACTTGTGTTATTAGTAATTACCCCATCTAAACTAGCAGTTTACAAAAAATCCTGAAACGTGTATCTTATTTGTAATAGAACCTCTACTTCCTTCATCAAAACTATAAATCAAGTTGTAATCATCTTCATCATTGATTTGTATTTAACTAATTCATTTTCTGATTTACTTACACACCAGTAAATTTTTTGGTGGCCAAATAAAGAAAGCTAAGTACATGTTATTCTATACCTGAATTGATGCATGCAAGAGGAAGAGTCTCAAAAAAAATTATGTCCTAGAATATGAATAAAAAAATAAATCAATTAAAATTTCATGATTAGGTTATGCTACATATCCACACTACACTAATGATCCCATATCTTAATGAATATGAAGTTACTTTACTGGTAGGACTTCAATAAGATGTTTTGATAATAGAATCAATATTTAACCAAGGAAACTACTATCTAATATAGTGTATAGTTAAAAAAACATAAAGTTCCATAGTGTTCTTCAATATTAGACATCAGACATCCTACCTATCTTTCTTAAGCATCTCACAAACAAGAATCTTTTATCTCCCTACTAATTGTTTGGTTCAAACAACTAGCTTTATTAAGAGTATTTTGAAAGATACTACAGTGAAATTTGTACAAGGAAATAAATCAATTTTTAAACATAACACTTATCAAAAAATAAAATGAACATTTAATAAATGAAAGAGTAGAAAATTATATCTTTGCTAGTCTACAATTGCAAATTACTAGCCCTTAGTAGATTAAGCCACTTATCTTGAAATATGGTACAAAGAAGTTGTCATTGTCCTACACTCCAATTATCTCCATTGTCAACAACTTCAAAACAAAAACTTCCAAAATATTAGCCTTTTAAAATCACATTCAAAACCCATGATATAGTTAGCACTTCTAGTGTTTAAATCATCTATATCTTGAATTTTAGTTGCAATATACTCGGGGAGTCAAGTTTCCCATTTTTTGTTGCAATTACAATGGCAAGCTGACATCTTTTAGGGCTCTATAACCACCCAAATATATCACCTTTTAATCAACAACTTTATAATGCACAATCAAGCAACAATATAAATGGACTAGAATATATTTTAAAGCCTAATGGATTAACAAAGACCTTGTCATTTTTAAAAGGAATGTATTTGTGCAATTAACTTAAAAATACCCCTATTGGATTAACCACTAGAAAATTAAACTCTCAAACAATAAAAGATATGTAAAAGTAAGAAATTTGGGTTGATATTTAGAAGGGACATCAAAAATTATAGTAATATAAAAGAAACCTATCATGGAAAAACAACAAAACCACTGGTAGACTTGTAGGATAAAACATGATCCAACACTAAAGAAACAAAAAATAAATTTTTATTAGGTCATTTGATGTCAAATGAGCATATTTTTTCAAGAGGAAAAATAAGTAAAATGAATGAAATCTTGAATAACATTACCCTCTAGGTTGTTTCGGGAGGAAAAACAAGAAAAAATAAATGAAGGGATGAATATCATTACCTACCAAATTTGATCAACCAAGTATTGTCCAAGGGGGTCAATATTTCTTCTTACTATTCCCTCAAAAAGAATTGACTCTTGTGTTATGAATTTTGAATCAATATCACACATCGTGAAGGCCTAGCTTAGTAATGTCCACTTGATCAACAATTATTGTTCCTCCAATAGGTTCAACAAGCCAAAATATAACTTGAATGAGAGTCTATTTCCCACTTCCAATTTGGTCTATAATACCAAATATCTTTTCCCCTCCTCCAATATTTAGATTTATGCATTTCAAAACTAGGAGTATTTGGATGATAAAAAACCTATGACAACAAGAAAATATCAGCTCTTTTTATATAATTAACAACAAAAAGACAAATCTTAGCTTATATCATTATTTTTCTTTCAAGAATAAATGTTGGGTGTCTTCATCAAGATAAAATATGGTTCTTCATAGAGTATTATATCTTATACATCATACATGTAACTCCTTCAATTCAACATTTCTTTAGAGGGTCAATTAGGAGATGGTGTGCTCTCTGAAACTACCCATGTTGCCTATGATGGAATAGTTGTAAACTATATAATCCTTTCAACAACAACCATATTATTCACAACCAAACAAGAAAGCCAAACCAACCAAAATAACATTGAATTGAGAGACAAACCATATGAAAAAGATAATTCAAAAAGTTTTGCATTTCAAAAAAATGAACACAATCATCACCATTGGCTGAAATTGTTGTCACTGTTAGGTACTAAAAAGTAATGGAAGTGACTAAAAATCCTTGATGCATTTTATTAGGTTGGAGAATCAAAATTTTTGGAAATATATTTTAATAATGATAATTTCAATCTCCAACATAGCAAGGTTAACACAAAATTTTGAATCATTTGTTCAAAGGAAGCAACCCAAATAGACATTCCATGGTAGTACTACATATTAAAGTTGTAAAAGTAAACATCATGAAATAAATTGATTGCTAAGATGGAAAAGTATGTAGTATAAAAAAAATTAGATTATTTGGGTGCATTTCAATCCATCAAAATTCTTAGAAATATTATGATGATTTAATGAAGAATAAACAAATAGTAGTGCTAAGATGGAGAACTACACAGTAAAAAAAGATTAGCATTTACATTTTGTTCTCAATTCAATTAATCAAAGTTTTCTAAGATAGTGTGGTGATTTAGTGAAGAAATATTGCTATAAAAATTTGAGTCGTGGAAAAATATTTATATTTTATAGGGTTTCCAAATTAATTTACCATAAGTTTCGATTGAAGTGTGACAAAATTTTATAGGGTTCCTACAATCAAGTTACTCAAAAAAGTCAACAAAAAAATAGTCAATTGAGACCAAAACAACTCACAACATACAAAAAAACAAATTAGCACCATATGGTTTTTCATGGATTTCATTAGCCACCTTGAGATCAAAAAAAGTGTGATATGTAGATTAAGAGAATGTAACTTTCTCAATATATGCCCACTTTCCAATACCACAATGAGAAACACCCTCTTCTAGATTCATCACATCATGTAGTGTCCAAGGGTAATGATGATTTCTTTGGGTGTTAGCTTTTGCTATTGGAACATATTCTTCATCTAGCAATTGACAATTCAAGTACTCTGAGTCACAATATTTCTATGTTTCATCTTGAAGCAACAATGGCTCTTCATTCTCTATTATTTCATGCACCTAACAATGATGCAAAATTTTCATGCTGAACAACCAGGCCCATTTTCAAATGAAAGATGAGCACATTCAATAGACACAAAAAATGAATATAAAAATCAATAATGATGAAATATTCTATCCCAACATATTTGTATTCATGTACAATCACTAATCTTGAAGAAAAACTTTTAATGTCTCATACAATTTGTCCTTGATTTGATTCAATAACAACTCTACTCTTCTATCTTAATTCTGAGTAGATACCATCACTACAGATAGATCTCACACCTAGAGCTTTTTTCACAAGTTTGGAAAATCTTCTATTAGAATTATATTTCTATCAATTGTAAGAAAATGTGATTAGAAAAAAGTTCATAACTATTGATTATTTTTAACAAAATCATTGATTTTTCCAATGACTATAACTTCACCAAGGCATGCAATTTATGTAAATCACACTAAGCTTCCATTTTTTATTTTTTTAAAATATTTTTTAACATAATTCTTTCTAAAAAAACTACTCCTTGACGAGACCAAAATTCCCCCTTTTCTTTTAAGAAATGGAAAGATTAAATGATCATAGATATCATTGCTCCATTTAGTATAGAATATAGTTTTTTTTGTAATATGCCTCACCCTTAAAAAAAGTTGTTGATTTGGCTTGATTGTATAGATTGCTTTTCATCCCCCTTGTTAACTTCTACTATAAAAGAAAACATTGAATGACATATTTGGGGCACTCACACATGCACAAGAACGTGATAAAGATATTGTAGGGAAGAGAAGATAATATGGATTAATATGGATATATCACAACTCTAAAACATGTTTTTGTATCAGTCAATACTAGAATTTTGGGTCTTGGCTTCCAAAAACAAAATACAATATAGAAAGGAATAAATCCTTAAGAGAGAAAGTTAGCATGTATGCATTCCAACTCAAACACTACTTGCACATTGTGTTATCCTCACATATTTTACAAGTGATTTTCTATTAAATTTATTTATTATTTTGATTGTGATAAAGTAAAGCCATGATTCAAGATTAGGAGTAATGCTGTTCCCAATTTCAAGAAAATTATAAAGAGAGTGGCAACAAGAAAATCATGCATACCATGTGGGAGTTCACTTCCACAAATTTTCCACTCAAAGGTTTTTGTCATGTTTTACATCAAGAATCTTTATTATCCTAAATAAGGGTGCACCAAACTCAATACCCAACTATCTAATAGTTTCTTTCTTGATATAATTTTCCAACTACCATACATCCTTTTATAGGCCAAGGGATTTCTTTATCTATCCATAACATATACACTTCAAAATATGAGAATCTGTGTGGTATTAAAGTTCTATAAAATATAATATAAGTATGACAAGTTGACCCACATCACAAAGGTACAAACTATAATATGATAATAGCGAGCAAGCACACTTATATTTTTAAGGACAACCTTTCCTTCATCAACAAATATAGCCAAACAATGGATTCATTCTATTTTTGCATATAGTGTTGGAAAGCCAATTTTCCAATATCTTGCCAAAGCAATTGAGTGAATCTTCTAAAACCAACCTAGTAAATCTAAAGGCTAATATGCTTGTTGGCTTTAGCCATATTGCTAATGAACTTTGTCATTTTAGTCCTTAATTGGATTTGATCCTATTTTAGTAATTCATGTAACTTACAATTATAATATTGGGCAAGATCTATATGAATTTCACTAGTAACTAATAGGTCTAATCATATTCTTGGCACCAAAACTACAAGGTTGACTGAAGGTATATTAAGAGACATAGATTCATATATGTGCAAGTACATCCTTGCATCAATAGAAAATGAATTTTGTGATGTACAAAATATCTAATGTTCTCAAGGGTGATGATAATAGCCTATCATCTATGGTTGGGAAGGCAAATGATCTAATCATTTACTTGGGGTCAACAAGCACTACAATAAAATTAACAAATTCCTAGATTTGAAAATCTAACAGATGTCTTCTTAGAACATGCATATTATACCTTGGGCTATTGCTGCATATAAGTATATGTTTTTTATTTTTTATTTTTTGTATCTTTTTTTATGGACTAACTCAAAGAGAACCCCAAACTACCCTTAAATTTTTTATCAAATCTACCAATCCAAGTCTTGAACCCAAATCCAAATCAACACTAGCTACTTGGCTTTCAACAAAAACTTACCCATAAGGAAGATCAAGGATATTATCTACAAGTGTAGATGTCCTAGAAATGTACACTTTATTCAATGTGTATCATGCACATAATAAGGAGATAAATGTAATGTCAATGTCTTTGGTATGTACTTTCGATTGGTTGGATAGTTAGATGAGTAGAATGTGAGAATTGGAACTACTCACAAGAACTAGAACTCTTAAGTATAGGTTTGTATCTAAGTATTAAACAATTCTTCTAGGCTCATCTTTTGTGTATTTTTAGTATATTTAATGCCCAATTTAGCATTTACATATGGGTTTTGGACCACTATAATGGACAATTTAAATATTTTTCTTTACTATTATCACCATTAGATTCATTTGTTTTGCTTTAGTATAAGAAAAAAATATTTAACGACCCAAGTGACATTTGACTTATTTGATTAGAATTTTGTTTTGTTAGATTCAATTTTAATTTTCTTTCTATCAACATGTTGGGAAAAAGAGGTTTATGTTCCATTCTAGGATATTGAAATCTATTTCCACTAAGAAAGGTAGGTGACAAATGGAAAGCATGATCAAAACATATTATTGAATTTTGAAAAGTTAGAAAAATAATATAAAACAAATCGATGTCTACGGGTCTTTCTCGCATCCTAAAAAACATTCTCAAAACCATGGTTGGCAAAAATATTGTGTGACTAATGCAAAATTAACAATGAAAAAATAATACTAATGATTATTTTGAGTATCTTGTGAGGGAAAAGGATGATATGAGAGATGAAATGAACCTACACATATTCTACCTAAGAATTAACACTAAAGTAGTTACAAATGTATTAGAAATATTATATAGGAGGTATACAAGTTTTGAATCTAAAAATAGTAATTGGATTTAACTATCCTTCTAAATAATACATACAATATTTTTCAAATTCCTTAAATACATCTGTAAAAATAATTTCATGTTTAATGATGAGATACACAGACAACATCTAATCTTTACCCTTCTCTTTTAACTTTAAAGATCTTGCTATGTTTTTAAGCTATCAATATTATGGTGGAAGAGTTTTCCATGGAATTTGTAGGCATTTAAATGCCAAATAACTCTTGATTTATTGTATAACCACATACTTTTGATTCCTTATAATGCTCCTCTTAAAATCTTTTAAAACTATATTATAAAGTCTCCACAATCTACACATCAAAAATAATCTAAAACATAAACATACAAGATTTATATTTAATAGACCATTTTTTTAAAGATTAGAACTTTTACCTAGAATATTTTTTATATTTTTCAAGATCCAAGAATAATCTATTGGACGTGGGGTGATGCTTAGAGGTAAATTAAATGTTCTATGCCATCTACTACCTCATTTTTTGTGGGCTCATATCTCCCTACAATGGAAAAACACAATAAAGTGTTGTAGCAAGGGGACCTTGTGCTAAATTTTGTTGTAAGATTTTTATTTTCTAATGGAGCCATGAATTGGAATGAGTGCTTTATATTTTCTAGATGATGTATTTCCCATTACATTATAATATCTCTAGACACCATAGAATACTTTCTAATGCATCACTTTCCATTCATTTAACCAATTTTTTGGTGTTAAATTGATTTTAAACATGTTTTTGTTTAGACAAATTATTTCATCAAATTTCTAAGTTCTCTCTATATTTATTATATCTAATACTTAAAAAATCTATGCCATTTTCAAAATGCTTATAGTCAATGAAAGTTAATCCAAATAAACTATAATTGAACACAAATACTAACCCTAATTAAAATCTAAGTATATGTTAACCTTAATAAAACCTAATCACTAAACTTATTTGGATCCTAAACTTAGTATATTACATAAGGATTCTCAAGATAGCAATGATGGATGTCATATATAATTAAAAATATTTGTGAGTTAAATCTTCTATCATATTTATTAGTACTTGTAATAGGTATTGTACTATTGTAATCACTTTTATCTAACTAGTAATTAAACTTTCTAATATTTACCAATCAAAATTAATTATTTTTAAATAATATAATATAATAAATATATTATATATTAATATACACATTTCTTACATTAATAAATCAATCAAATTAATTATGAACTATCTTATTGGCTAAAAAACATGGGGTCCTATTCACTAATTTTTTGAAAGCCTCCAAATTTTTAGCCAACTTTTAAGATCTGACATTTATGCATAGTGTTAATTTTCATAATACTAATTTAAAGAAAAAGTTAGTATATCCTTCCCTAAATGAATTATTTACACCTTTTACTTGTTTCAAGGTATAATTATCATCATCATCATTAATATATTAAATTGTCCAAAGTGAAAGAAAATATAATTTTGACTATAATGCATCATCTTCATCATTAAACACCATTAATTTTCATATATTACATGACTTGTGGTGAAATCCATGCATGCATGATATGGATCTATGTTAAATGTGTTGGAAATATTCAAGACTATGCTAGGTTACTAAGAGGGGAGGGGTGAATCAGTAATCTCAAAAACTTTACCAATTTCATATCTTAATTGTAATAATCCAATTACCATTTAATCAATTAAATAAGATCTAACTATATGCATGAGAAATTGAAAAAATAAAATATTCATAACACTTGAACAAAATAAATTGGTAACCCAGAAACCTTCCAAATAGAAAGTAAAAATGGGGTTGGGATGATACCCACAAAACTTTAATACTACAGCATAAGGTTGGCCTATTAAGGCTTACAATGATCAATTCTGATGATTTTCCCTATTAGGAGCAATTAGGACTACTAGGTCCACCTTGTTAGAGGATTTACAAACACACAATTAAGTATGCACTCGGTGAAGAGATTTGACAAAAGAATGTTAAGTCTACCCTGTTAAAGAATTTGGACCGATTCACCTGTTAAGATGAAATAGTAGATCTCTGACTTACAACTAATTTTCTAATAGAGATTCTTTGAAGTACTGATCACCTTTATGTGATAGATATAGCTTTGCTACTTCTTTTCTGATATGGCCTTACAATACACTTTGTCTACTATTGTTTCACATTTGCATGCTTCTATATTACATTACTGAAACTTTCAATACTTTCATACTACTTTGGATATGATACAACACATTACATATATATCAATCCAATTTACATAATTACAAATTTAGCCAATATACAAGTTAACACCAATATTACAAAGTTAGCCCAAATGAAGACACTCAGGTTCTACAGACTAACTTGGTGAAGTTCTAATACATGGCATCCATTGTCACTACTTGGCATCATTATGCATTCATAGAAGTAGAACCTCAGTCCATACTAATTATCTTAGAGTAGTTTCAAACTTGGTCTGCATTGGTGACTTGGTAGATACTATGTAACTTGGTAAAAATTGCATTACATGTTTACCATGACTGCACTCAGTAAACACTAATCATCACATAGCTCAGTTAACACTAGCTTCGCTTCACATGAACTACTAGCTCGGTAGAAACTACAAAGCTTGGTAACTACTGAGTTGCTTAGGTTGAATTATTGGACTTCACACTACCTGATTCTACTCAGTTTGAATAGTTGCACTTCACACTAATTGAATTCACTTGGTAACCATTGAAATGCTCAGTAGGAACTGTAAAGCTCAGTGTCTACTGAATTTTATGGAAAACATTTTAGACTATTCAATGAGCTTAGTAGCCATATAGAATCTAAATAGGTGTTGTCATTAATAAAAAACTTGAGTAAATGTCAAAAATCTCCCCCTTTGGCATTAGTGACAAAAGCACTTATTAGCCAAAACTTATATACATCACAGTGTGATACTAGCTCAGTATGGTATACTATTTTTTTGAGATTTTTCAAACAAATTATTTGTAAGTATATATAGTATACTATATCTATAAATTCTTTGCTATATACACTTTCCTTTCCTTTGCATATTCTCCCCCATACAATATACATAGTATAACAAGTATCTCTTACTATATATGGCATATTAAGTGTCTCTCGCCCTTTTATTGTCTCACCCCATATATAGCATACTAAGTGTCTCTCCCCATGTATATATATTGTCTCTCCCCCTTTTTGACAATAATGCCAAAGATTTATTCAAAATTTATTTACATGGAGACACAAATATAAGAAAGAAAATTAGAATGTACCTTAAGTATGAGTGCTAGAGTCTTATCCCATTTTTCTTGCAAAACTTTGCATGTATGTAGAGCAATTTGCACTTTTGCAAAGAGTTCTATCATGTGATCTATAATGGAGAAGTTATTGTCATGGATCAATGTTTTTGAATAAACAATATGCTTCTGCATTGTATCCATGATGGGAAGGATCATATTATGAACATCTATCAATTAATATCAAATCCTTGCTTCTTCTCTCAATAACTATGCCTACATATCTGACAAGAATCTAATTTTCATATGATATACAAAGCTTGAACTAGGGTCAAGTTGCAACTATTGTGCACTAGCCTTTATATCTTCATCAATCTTTGTTAGTTTGATCTTTATTTCCTTTGTGAACTTGGTAACATTACACAATTTTCCAAAAAGTGATGTTACATTTGTGCAAGAGGTTTCAAGACTGGTCAAAATTGAGGAAAGCTCCACTTGCTAAATAGCAATTTGTTGAGCAATGTGCTCAAGCACTTTATTATCAAATTTCTTTTCTACTTTCTCAATTAATTTGTCTTGACCACTAGAGTCCTCATTAAACTTATGAACTACCTCTTCTAATTGAAACATAATGTGTTTAGAAGTATCAACTTCAAAACCTATTACCACATTCAAAATATTCTTGGCATCTCCAATGGTTTTATATTCTCTATCTCTCTCCTCTCTCAATTTCTTCTTTTTTTCTTTATTTTGGAGGATTTGACCAGCTATATATGTTTGATCTGTAGTGATACTATCAAAATACCATTTAGGAATCTTAATCTCCTCATCTAGATCAATATCCTCCTCTATTTCCTTTCCACTCAAAAATCTTGTACTTGGTTGGGTTTAGTTATCCTTTGAATCTAGAATGGAAACAATTATAGAGATAGTAGGACTAGAAGTAAAAATTTATATATTAACAATATATGGAATATTGACTGGAATGCTTACTAAATCCAAAACTGATGTACTTATAGAAGTATCCAAAACTATAGAAGCAAAAGTGTAGAATCCAAAATTGTAGAACTCAAAACTATTCTTACTACTGAAGGACACAAAATTGTAGAACATATTGTACTCATTGATCATGATGCTAACTCAGGAGCTAAAGAATATGGAGGCTATAGGTTGGTAGATGAAGTGGTAGACACTTCTATCTATGATGTGTTGGGCTGTGATGGAGCGAATAGTGATTGGACATTTGATGTATCTGTTGTGTTCACAATCAAACTTGTCAAAGCTATCTCTAAATTTGATGTAGTTGTTGATTTTCTTGGAGATTAAGGAAGTGAGGCAATGACTATAGCTTCTATCTACATAGGATCAGTCTCCTCATCATCTTCTTTGTCTTCCTTGGTAGCTTCTTCCTCTTTATCTTCTTCAACTTCTTCATTGTCAAAATGTGTAGGCTCAGTGTATACTTCTTCTTCCTCATCATTGCTATCATCATCCTTGACTTCTACTAGGAAGTTAATTTGTTTATGGAAGTGATAAACATTCTTCCACATATTTGTATCATTCTTGACTACATGCTCTATATCCTTTAGCAAAATTAAACAAGTATTAAATCTAAGAGTCATCTTGTCTTCATTTTTCTTTATGGACTCTTTTACCTCAGCATCTGTAATGCTCAGTAACAACTTTATTAGGGTTTGTGCATATATATCTTTAGGTTCTTGCATATAAAAGTCCCATCTTGGCTTTATTTTCTCTAATAATTCATTAGAGATCTGGGAGGCTATCTGATCATGGGAATACTTCCATTTTCCCATCTTGGTTAACACCAACTCTTCGACCTATTTCTTCTCAGCCTCTATCCCAATTTCATACATTAATAATTTCAAGTTGGTTATGCTAGCACCTTCATCCAACTATTTCAAACTTTCTTGGAAGGTTGGAGGAGGTTTGCTAAAGACAAACTCACTTCCTTTCTTCCTAGATCTCCTAGTAAAAACTATAGTGGATGGCTTGGTGATGATCACCTTGCCTTTCTTCTTCATTAGATCTTCCTCTTTTTCTGATTCCTCTTCATCCTCTGATTCTTCCACATCTTCTCCTTTACCCTTAGTTAATATAAGAGGTGTTCTAGTTTTTAGTTTTTCTATTCTCCTCTTTCCTTTGTTAATTGCCTATGGAAGCTTGATTTCAAGCTCTATTCTTGCCTTGCCCTCATCATACATTCTAATGTGTGGTACCTCTGGATCAACAGGTTCATTTATCAAGACTTCAATTATTTCTTTTTCTTCATCTATATCCACCTCATAGGGAAGAGGTTTTACCCATACAAATTTGGGTTTCACTGCTTGAATATAGACATTGTCATTATCTACCATGAAACAAACATCATCTTTGTAATCTTCAACCAATTTCTTGGAAATCCTAAATCTATTATTCATTTTCTCCTTGAAGATATCAAAATAATTATCCATTATACTAGCAAAATTCTCACCCATTTTTGCAATATACTTGTTAATCTGATATAGCACTAGCACATCCTTTCTCCATATTAGTATAGCTTTTGAAGGGAAAACTTTTGAACATAGAAAAACAAACATGTCAACTATGAACCAAATTTGCAAGGGTTGTTCTTGGATGTCCTTATACTTTCCATGCTTTTGTTAATCTAATTTAACAAAAAATCTACAAGATCATATGATAGATTGTTCTTCACAACTTTATATACCAAGTCTACTACTTCACACGACACACTATTTAGATGACTAGAATTGTAGATCTTGTGAGCTATCACATGTATGCCACATTTTAGTTTTGAATCTATTACACTACTAATGTTCATACCTCTACTATCCCACTTAGCTAGGGTTTTCTTTTCTAACTCCACCAACCTAGGGTTTGACCTTTGTTCTACCAAAATTTTCAAAATACTCTGAAAGGCTTCCCCAGCTTGAGATTTGTACAATATACAAATTATGCTACCAATGTAGTAATAATAGTCTTAGTCATCTTAAAACTTGGTCTAATATGATGAATCATCTTCTTAGTGATCAAAACTAGTTTCTCAAGCCATAATTGACCATTGTGAACTTGGCTTAGGATGTATCTAATCCATTTGATTTGGAAACATCAAGGCGGGTGGGGAATGTGGGTTAAACCCTTATCTTCCAAGTGCTATTTTTTGGGTTTAAGAACACCATTTACACACAATTCACCTAGGGCATCATCCATCTCTAGGGTTCCAATTTCTTGAATTGCACACTTAATATGAGTTTGAATATCATTAATGAGTAGTCTCTTAGGAGGGATCTACAATTGTGCTCTATTTGGATCAAGGGTTTCAGCAATCGCTGACAAAAGTTTGAAATCTGGTGCTTTTCATTTGACTCCTTGGACCAAAATTTTTGACCCTTTCCTTACTTTGATGTTGCTACTTGATGCTACCATGGCTACTCAATAGGCTATGACAAAATTTACTGTAAATTATGCTTGAAGTCGCTTGATTGCTCTGGAATTCACTTGATCATAATAACACTTCAGAATTTTCGATAAAAATAATTTTGATTTGTTACCTTTTTGTTAGAACTTCACCATTAATTCTCAATATGAAGGTATCTATGATGATATCATTATGCATGATAGGTTTTCATCCACTATCTATTCGGATCACTCAATGAAGGCTTCATAACTCGATAACCAAACATGTGGGACTAGTTACTCCCAACCTTGCTTGGTAGAGTCTATGACCCAACCTTACTCGGTGGGAAGATAACTCAGTGATAACTAATACTGATATTCCTTGATGATCCTTTTATATCTTGAATACTGATTTGGATCTTTTCTTCCTTTCAATTGGAACTATTTGGATGTGATCATTATAATGTAGTTTTAGTTCTTTCCTCAGAACTTAGTTGGAAATGGTGGAGTCACCCCCTTCTTGAGTGACATGATCATCATTGTTTGAACTGGCTTCCTCAGTAGATTTAGGAATCCATTTCTACCTCATTTTCTTTTGAATGTTATCTACTTTTTCTTTCTTTTTATCTTCAATTCTACCTATATTCATGCAATTCTTGGCTAGATGACCAAGTTTTGTACAAGTGAAACATCTTATGGTGGTATCTTTCTTTCTTGTGTGATGTTTAACATAGTTCATGCCAATGTGTCCAAACTCTCCACAGTAATGACATCTACACCAAGTGTTATAGTCCAAAGTAAATATTGCTTTGACAATTTGCTATGCTAGATTGAATGACTTGGTTCTGCAATCTGATGCCTTGTGACCTTGTTTCTTTCATTTGTGACACTTGCCTTCACATTTTGGTTTCTCTTTGCATTCATTAGCCTTGTGACCATGCTGATTGTAATTGTAGTATTTACCATTGAATTTTTCTTTATTTTCACTCCAACATCTATTTGATGTATAACCTATCTTACCATAGTGAATGCAAGTAGGGGTAAGTGCACAAATTTGTGGTACCAAAAGGGGGGTATAAGTGGACACCTTTTTCCTAAAATCTACAAATTTTGAACTTCAACAAGAATTTGAAGATAGTTACCTATGCTCAAAATTTTTAGATATGACAAAAAAAAAAGTCATAGTCCTTTGAATCTAGTTTCTAAACTACTAATTTTTTTTCAAAATGGTTTAGTTTTAGGTCCTCAAAAAAGGGGGCCACAAAAAGTGGTACTATTTATTCAAAAAAAACATAACATAGTACAAAGTGTGGCCCCCCTAAAATTTTAACTTTTTTTTTTTTGAAATTCTTTAATCGCTCTAGTCAAAAGTTACTTAACACTATGTAGTTTATCCTAGATTTTTTGGGTAATTTTATAATGTGTATTTTTTTTTAATGAATTTTTTAACTAGACACATCCAAAAAATGTGAAATTTCTATGTGATCCCCCTAGAAATAATTGAAAACTAATCTAAAATCAAAACTTTTTTTGTCAAAGTGTGTAGAATAGAGTCTAGTTTCTAAAAAATTAAGTTATTAAAAAATTCGATGAATGAGCTAAAATCTATATCCCAATTAATACATGGTGGTTTTTGACAAAAAATGAACATACATTCAGAAGAAAATATAGATGAAAGGCTTGAAATAGTTCAAATTAAAAATAAATTATATGGTTAGATAGCTAACACAGAGACCTATAATCCTATGTAACCTGATCTTATCGATACCCAACCATGAGAAATCTTGAAGGGGAGAATAGAAGAAAAAACAATCATTTTTTGTATGTTTGCTAGAAAACATGTCTAAGGCCTATTCATCAAATCCAAACCTTTGGGTTGGATCTCCAAGGAAAAACCAAGCCTTAGGCTTGGGTTCAATTAAGGTTTAAATAGTGTGTATGCCCTATAGTGCATGCGCCCTATAGTGTACACGCGCTATTTAAACCTCAGTTCTAAATAGCGCGTGGGCGCTATAGTGCACATGCACTATTATGATCTAAGTTGCAAAAGAGAACTATGTGGGGGGGGATAGGGGAATGGTTATGTGTGTGCATGAAAGAGATAGAGAGAAAGTCGGGGAGAGGAGAGGGGAGAGAGTATAGGATGGGAGAGAGAAAGTGAGAAAGAGTAGGGGTGGCAAAGAGAGTATAGGATGAGAGAGAGAGTAGGGGTGGCAAAGAGAGGAAGTGTGAGAGAGAGTCAAGGTGGAAAAGAGAGAGTGTGGGATGGGGGAAAGAGATTTAAAGTAGGGGATGGGAGAGAGAGGAAGTGTGAGAGAAAGTACAAGTTGGGAGAGAGAGATTAAGAGTAGGGGATGGGGGAGAGAGAGAGTAGGCAATGGGAGATGGAGTGGGAGAGGAAAAACTTGAGAGAGAGGAGGATGGGAGTGCATGTGTGTGAAAGAGAGAGAGTATGGAATGGGAGAGGGGGAAGAAAAAGTAGCTCAAGAGAGAGTAGGGGATGAAAGAGAGAGTAGACGATGGGAGAGGGAGTGGGAGAGGGGGAGAGAGGGGGGAATAGAAATGTGTGTGTGTGTGTGTGTGTGTGTGTGTGTGTGTGTGTGTCTATGTGCGTGTGTGTGTGTGTGTGTGTGTGTGTGTGTGTGTGTGTGTGTGTGTGTGTGTGAGAGAGAGAGAGAGAGAGAGAGAGTAGGGGATAGGAGAGAGTGTGAAAATTTAAGAGAGATTAGAGGGTAGCAAAGAGAGAGAGAGAGTGGAGAGGGAGAGAGTGAGAGTGAGAGAGAGAGAGAGTAGGCAGTGGGAGAGGGAGAGCAAGTGAGAGAAAAAGTAGGGGATGGAAGAGGAGAGAGGGGGGATGGGTGTGCGTATGAAAGAGAGAGAGTCAAGAATGAGAGAGGGGAGAGAGAGATAGAGAGAGTAGGCAATGGTAGAGGGATGGGAGAGAGAGAGAGAGAGAAGAGGAGAGAGGGGGGATGGGTGTGTGTGTGAAAGAGAGAGAGTCAAGAATGAGAGAGGGGAGAGAGAGATAGAGAGAGTAGGAAATGGTAGAGGGATGGGAGAGAGAGAGAGAGAGAGAGAGTAGGCAATGGGAGAGGGAGTGGGAGGGAGAGAGAGGTGGAATGGAAGCATTTAAGAGAGATAGAGTAGGGGATGGGAGATAGTAGGTAGTGGGACAAGGACTGCAAGAGAGAGAGGGGGGGGAATGGGAATGTGTATTTATTTATAAGAGAGATAGAGTAAAGGATGGGAGAGAGTGTGAGAGTTTGAGAGAAAGTAGTAGGGGATGGGAGAGAGAGTGTGAGAGTAAGGGATAGGAGAGAGAGAGAGAGAGAGAGAGAGAGAGAGAGAGAGAGAGAGAGAGAGAGAGAGAGAGAGAGACAGAGAGAACTTGAGAGAGAGATAGAGAATAGGCGGTAGGAGAGGGAGTGGGAGAGGGAGAGGGAGAGGGAGAGAAATAGGGGGGATGGGAGTGTGTGTGTGATAGATGTAGAGAGTAGGGGATGGGAGAGAAGAAGAAGAGTGGGGGGATAAGAGTGTGTGTATCTATGAAAGTGAGAGAGTAGGGGATGGGAGAGAGTGTGAAAGTGTGAAAGTAGGGGGTGGCAGAGAGAGAGTACAACGATGAGGGAGAGAAAGTAGGCGGTGGGAGAGGAAAAGAGAGAGGGGGGATATGAGTTTGTTTGTAAGAGAGATAAAGTAGGGGATGGGAGAGAGTGTGAGAGTGTGAGAGTAGGGGGTGGAAGAGAGAGAGAGTACGATGATGGGAGAGAGAAAGTAGGTGGTGGGAGAGGGAAAGAGAGAGGGGGGATGGGGGTGTATGTGTAAGAGAGATAGAGTAGGGGATGGGAGAGAGTGAGAGTGTGAGAGAGTAGGGGATGGGAGAGGAGAGAGAGAGTAGGGGATGGGGGAGAGTGTGAGAGTGTAAGAGAGTAGGGGATGGGAGATGAGAGAGAGAGAAAGGGATGGGGGAGAGAAAGTAGGCAGTGGGAGAGAGAGTGGGAGAGGTAGAGAGAGCTTGTACAAGATGGGAGAGAGAGAGAGTAGAGAGGGAGAGAGAGAACTTGAGAGATAGAGATAGTAGGTAGTAGTAGTGTGAGTGTGAGAGAGAGTAGGGGTGGTAGAGAGAGTACGACAATGGGGGAGAGAAAGTAGGCAATGGGAGAGGGAGAGAGAGGGGGAATAGGAATGTGTGTAAGAGAGACAAAGTACGGGATGGGAGAGAAGAGAGAGAGTAGGGGATGGGGGAGAGAAATTAGGTGGTAGGAGAGGGAGAGGGAGAGAGATAGGGGGGATAAGAGTGTGTGTGAGAGATCTAAAGAGTTGGGGATGGGAGATGAGAGGGGATGAGAGAGGTAGAGAGAGTAGGTGGTGGGAGAGGGAGAGTGAGAGAGAGTAAAGGATGGGAGAGAGTAGGAAGAGAGAGAGGGAGGGGATGGGAGAGAGAGTAGGGAGGATAGAGAGTAGGGAGGATGGGGAGTGATGTGTTTTGAGATAGTGCGTACGCACTATAGTGCGTAACTGCTTTATAGTGCATATGCACTATCTCAAATCACTAAAAAATGGTAAAAAACCAACCTTGGGGCCCATTTCATCCATTTTTAACTTTTGGTCTATTATGCTCTCTGTTATTCTGATAGAAAACACAGGTTTCAACATAGCAAACACTATTTTAACACTTTTGGAAGCTAGCAAACACCAAATTCAATCATTGGATACGTGATTTGAAGAATTTTTGAATATTTCTTTAATAGAAAAGGTTAGTGTAATCCATTTTAATTATTGTTTGTCGATATATAGATACAAATTTGATTGTAATTTGATATGTTATGTAATATATAGTGAATTCATTGAAAATTGTATGTTTGAATGAAATGTTATTTCTAAATGGTTAGAAATTTGACAAGTCATTTGATATATATTGTGTATTCGTTCAAATAATTATAATTTTTATATGTAATTGAATAATTTGTAATTTACACATTTTAAGTAATTCGAATGTTTGAATAATTTGACATGTAGAAATCATCATCATGCCAAGGAAGAAACCAAAGATTCAAACAAATGTAGATAGGGAGAGAGATTTGACAATTAAAATAGATAAAATGACATTACTACGTGAACAAAGAAAATTGCAAAGCAATGATGAAGAATCAAATTTCGAAGAGGATCAAGAACCACCAGTACAAAGAAACAAGGAGGAGGAATTAGAAAGACAAAGAGAACGAATGAGATTGTTACGCTCAAGAAGATAATTGAATTGTGAAGCTACACCATCCTCCAATGTTGGAGTCATATTGTCTGCTACCCCATCTTCGAATGTTGGAGTCATATCATCCGCTACACCATCTTCCAATGTTGAAGTCATATCATCCTCTCATGTTGAAGAGACACTGATTTATAGATCTAACTATATACACACTCCATCATGTCATGTTGAAAGCACAACATCAACACATCAAGTAGGTGATATTCCATCTTTTACATCTTATTGCCAAGGCCCATCATCTTTGGTTCAAGGTACGCAATACACTCAACCTTATATTGATGTTCAAAATGTTGAGAGAATTGAAGAGATTAGAACACCTTCTAGAATTCATTTTAGAAAACCAAAATATTTGATTGATATTGATACTAACATTTTGAAATCAATGCCTGACAAGATTAGCAAGCATACTTGTCAAAGAAAAGTTAATCATATGTGGAGATTATTTTTTGAAGAATTAAATATTATAGGTCAATGCCAATTATTTTTTGAAATGATGAGGAATTTTAAATTTAGGCGTATCATGAAGATTCTTGGGCTAAGAATGATGGATAATTCAAAGGAAAGAAATATTGTAAAGAATATAATGAGTGCTTATGAAAAAGTGGGTTCTAAATCACACACCAAAGATAGTAATATCACAAGATGAGTACCCACATCAACAATAGTAAGTAGCCAAATGAAGAAAGCTCGACTCATGTGAAAGACAAGAAAAATATTAAAAATTGGTAGAGGTACCTTAAGTAGAGCCATGCTAAGGCGTGAGAGATTAGAAGATCCAACAAAAAATGAGTTATGGACATTTAGCGGTAGACTATCACGAAAGGATAAAAAAATTAGTGAAGCCTTGAAATCATTGATCGAAGATTTTTAGAAAAATAACACATGTGTTTCTCCTAATCAAAGAGATGTTGTAAGAAGGAGGATTGGTAGCCGAAATCACGAGCCACATGCGAAACATTTTTCGACTCAACTTAGACACAATTTTTTTCAAAATTTATTGGTATGTATCCTCAAATTTGAATAAGTAAAAGATTTTTTGAGATGGGTAAACCTTTTTATGTGGAAATAAATCACACATGCACAACTTGTTGTAGCATACATATTGAATTTTCTAACCATTTTGATGTTTTTAGGCACATATGCGTAGTTGTACATTCTTAGTTTGTTTTGAGGGATTGTGACATAAAAGAGCCACCAAGATCTTAAGGGAATTCATATCCAACATTTTATGTGAAATAGGGGATGGCCAACAATTTTACAAGACATCATGCTTGGATGGTACGTGCTTATTTTGTGGTTCTTTGCAACTTTTATCAACTTGTCAACATATGGATAGTACACATGCAATTGGAAATGAAATAGTAGATTATGGAAAATTCAAGACAGTGACATATGCTCTAAAAGATGGGAAACATGGTAAAAGATGTGATCTAGTTATTGAAAAGATTCCAGTGTATGAGTTCATGAAGATTTTTTGTGAAAAGATTATTTACGAGTATGCAAGGCATACCCATAGAGCTCGATGGTTGGATTTGCAATTCAAGTTGTGCAAGGATACATTTCCATTGGATACCATTGTTTTGCTTGTAGATTTTGCAGAGAACTACACACTACAACCACAAAATGAGGTACAAGCAAAGTATTATACATCTCAACAGGTTTTCATATTTGTTCACATAATGTTCATGCATTCACCTACAAGTACAGAGAATGACAGGAAGATTTTTAGGGAGTACCATTTTTACATCAGCAATGATCGATCACATTCTACGGAGTTTTTACATAGTTGTTTTCAACTATTTTATGGAGATTTGGCTAACAAGGGCATATCATATCATCAACACATTATTTGGTCAGACAATTGTGCATCTCAATTCCAGAATGCATGGATGTTCTATTGGTTGAGCAGGATGAACAGGTTGTGTAGAATTCAATATATGTGGAATTTCATAGAGGTTGGTCATGGTAAGGGAGAGCACGGTGGTGCAGGTGCATGCATTAAAAGAGCCTTGGATCATGAAGAACTAAAGTAGAAAGATGGAGCAATATTGATAGATGCAAAATCCATCATCCAATGGTGTAATGCTACAATGGGTCCAGGTAAGGAAGGTGAGTCTATAGTTCATAGATTTTTTGGTTGATAGATAATACTAACATTGCACCATATTAGGATTGTTGCACACTAACAAGATCTAGTGAGTTACACTCTTTTAGAAGCTCTGATGTAGGTTCATGGAGTATCCACACACAAAAAATGTCATGCTATTTTCAATCATGTGCAAAGGAAAATTGGGATGACTGTGAGTCAACTGAATGGTTGGACAAATGGGATATACGGGTTTTGGACCCAATTGACACCTATCATCCCCCACAAGCACTGGAAATGGTAGAGATGGATTCATCTATTGAAATTGACCTCTTGTTAGATCTAGTGCAACCTGGTAATATATATATATATTTTTTTTTGTAATTTTAATATGTAACTTTATAACTTTTACCCAAGTATTTTTTGAATTAATGACCACATTTTGTACATTTACTGTAGGCCATGTTTTTGTTGTTGTTGCACCTGAAGACAATGAAGAAGGGACAAATTATTATTTGTTTCGTTGTGTTGAAGCCAAAAAAAAATTGGATCACTTGGTTATAGATGGTGAAGGTTTAGAGTACCCTATCGATGCGGTGGTTGTAACAGGTGCATGGCTTAGACGATATCCTATGAAGAATCCTAACTTGTGGTTATTCAAGGATTGGAAAACAGAGAGGAAGATTCTTCATTATTCAAACCTTGTTGTTGCATCAAATGTCCACTTGATAAAATATGGTGGAAAACCACATAATAAGATTCTTTGAAAAGTTCACGAGTCAGACCATGAGGCAATACTTGAGACATTAAAATGTCGAGCAGATCCAGTTGGCTCATTAGATTAAATTGGGAGAGAGAGAGAGAGAGAGAGAAAGTGATCAATTGGATCCAAATACAATGTTACAACCTCTTCCCCAAGACTATCACATGACTAAGGTGGACCGTATTGAACTATGATGTATAAGTGATGAGATTTAGTTTTGATTTGTTTAGAATCTAGATACATTATTTGAATTTATATTAGATTCTTTAATAGGACCCATTTTTTTAATCTTATCTTAGATTTTTTACTGTGCTAATTCTTCATTTTCAGGTCACCAAAGAAGAGGGCTAATAAAGTTGACACACAAGTGATAAAGGGTGAGATGCCAAAATCATCTGCAAAATGGTATTATCAATTCACATTCTCAATAGTTATTAGTGTTCTTTGTTCAAGTACTATTGTATGCTAATCATCTTATGCCTGGAATTGTAGAGGTTAAATTATGTCAATACTAAGGTTTTTAGCATCAATTGGTCATGCTAAGTATAGTAGTTGTATCATGAATCCTTTTGAACCAATATGACTAAGATTCTCGAAAGAAGACTAAACCATATCATTTGTCTACTCCCTCTTTATATAAGAGTTTGTCAAACAATGAGAATGAAACATTGATTATTACTCCCCCCTCAATGTAAAATTCTTATTGATTGCATTTTGTAAAGTTCTAAGTCACTATCAACCTCTTTATCATTGCATTCTTCTTATCATCAAATTACACAACAATGAGAATATGAACGATGACTTCTTCACATGAACCTGACAATTATAAATGCTACACCTTAATAAATGTTTGGGCTTGGTCTTTACCATTCAAGCTTATAATACAATACATTGGCTTCATTTGTATTTGGAAGTATTTATTATGTTTTTTCCAAAAGTCATTCTTCATTTGCCAATATGAAAATGCAACTATCATGAAAGGCATAGTCTTATAATTTGTAATTTGTATAATGGTATAAAAGCTTGGTTGTGGGTTTGAATCCATACAACCTATGATGAGTGAATAGTGTCATGCAAAAAACCCTTCATTTCTTTTTCTATTTCAAACACATTCCACCATAATTACCACCATTACCACTACCAAGGGATGAAGTCTTGTAGGATTATAGTTAAAATTTTGATTGGTAGCATGATCTCCTTAACAAGGTCATCACCAACATTGGTGATCTTGCTATGAGGCAGACTAGTATCAATGTCCAACGCAATACTCTCCTTCTAGTTGAGAAGCATATTTGACCCATTCTCCTAATTGCTTCCCTCCCCAAATTTTCCATTGCCCTCATGACCCTCCTTCTCATGCATTTATTCTATTTATTCTTCTACCTCCTCCTCCACTTGGCCATTTTGCAACACAATCTGGATGGAACTCTAGCCTTCCTCAAAACCATTATACATGACCTCTCCTTCTTCAAGATATTCTATAAAAAGTTCCTCAACCCTTGAACCTTTCAAAACCCCAATCTCAATGGAAGGCTTCTAGACCAAAGGAACTAGTAGATCTGGTTCTTTAAGAGAAAGAGACAACAAATCCAATTTCCTAGCTACTAGATGGAAAATTGGGGAAATCATTTCAATTAGTTGTAAATTGAAAGGAATTATAAGTAAACTATATCAATAT
Organism: Cupressus sempervirens; assembly: GCA_028749045.1. NCBI lineage: Eukaryota > Viridiplantae > Streptophyta > Pinopsida > Cupressales > Cupressaceae > Cupressus > Cupressus sempervirens. The sequence continues at coordinate 820,171,693 of CM053783.1, forward strand.
TATAGGTAACTTAGTAATTATATCAATATAATTTAATTAATAAGAAAATGAATTTATTACTCTAACATATAGTACATTATTTTGCACACAAAGGTGTTGAATTTGATGCTTAATAGATTTACATACATGTGTAATAAATAATAAGTGTTGTAGCTTTGGGATCAACACTATAAAATGAAGGATGTCATACTACATTCATAGAGGTACCAAAATATTTTATTTGATATGGAGACAAAAGAAAATGTGTATTCTTCATAACTACATTTGAGTCTTGTGTATTATCATTTTCAGCTATTGACATTAGAGATTCCTTTACATCTTCATCATTGTATTGATCAATGAGTCCTTATTGTACTCACTAGTTCTAAGCCAATGACTAAGGTATGAAAGAGTTTACATTAAAATTTCATTAGTACTGAAATTCAATATAAAATTCATAGGCACAATCGAGTGATAAGTTTGATGGTTTTTGTAGGGTCTTATTACTCCTGACCATCATTGTATCCATGAGGTGTATATACAGAGGAATTATCAGCTAGCTGTAAGAAAATATTAAGTTTTATGTGTAAATATATTTTATTTTTTTATATAAAATAGTTATTTATTCACATATAATTTTGATAGTAACATGTCGAGTTACAAAAGATTCTAGACTAATGGACTAGTGAGCATGTTAGGAAGACCTTGTTATATACACCATCTCCCACTTGTTGGAAATTAAAGACAATTAGGGATTTATTTTGTTCCCCTAGTTGGAAAGAGTATATATCTAATGATGTACATTTTACACCTATATGGCATTATTGGGCATATGTTTTGTATAAGTTTTTCTATGTATGTCATTTTTTACATATATTTCATGTATGAAATTATTAGACATATTCTTATGATGTTTCAAATTATTGATAAATGAATTATATGATATTGTTAGACCTTATGGAATCAACTTTGATTTTTTGTTATCACATTGGTTTGATGCTTGTATTACTGGATTAGTTGATTGGATGCTAAGATTTGATGATTGTGAATTTTAAGATATAATATTTTGGAAAATCAAGAAATTTCATAATGCATATTACCTTAGACCCATACAAATGTTTTTATATTTAAATATCAATAGTTATCCATAGCTTACAAAGTTTAGCACCTTTATGTTGGTTGAATTCTTTGTTGAAATTTGTGACTATGGCTACATGAATGGCTTGAACGTATGATTTTATCACATGTTCTAGATGTTTTTGCATGTGAATGGTTTTATGCCACTTTAATTTTATGCCTATAAAAAACTATATACAATGATGCTTCTTGTTAGCTTCAATAAGACCCTATCTTGCCCAACATGCTAAAACCTCAATAATGATGTTTTCTTTGTTCATTGTTTGAATACCCATGTTTGTAGAGTTTGATTCTATTAGTTTGATTTTATTAATAGCCCCATGATATATTTTTAAATATTCCACATGTTTGGTTTTATATTCAATCAATCAACATATTTTCCTTTTAATTCTTCTACATGTGGCATATACATCTAACAATGAACTTATGATACTCCCATCAAGAAGTGCATGATTGCATGGTTTTATGGTGGATGTCCCTCTCTTTTTTAAATTCCAATTTTATTCATCTACATGAGTAAGGGAGATCAATTCCATTTCTTTCAATTGTATTTAAAGTTCATTGAAGTTTTTTCAAACAATGTGATTAAATAAATATTATTTAGCATTTACCTCTATCATCAAGGTTGATTCATTCCTCCAAAATTGAAAGGCAAACTTAACATAGAAAAGTAAAGCAACCCTCAACTATATTCTCATTAAGCAATATGAATTCAAATATCTTTGATGGGGCATATCTCAAAGCTCGTGCAAGATATGGATGAGGTTTGAGTTCCTACAGGACCGTGTTCAAGAGACCTACAATAACCTCGCTCGCTTTTTGGAGATTGTATTCCATTTTCATTCTACAATGCCATCTCGGGTGATGCTAAAACTTGCACTGTTGGCTAGTACAAAGTTGCCAACTACCAAATTTCTTTCATCTTTCATTGTGGGATCAAACTGTCTACTCCATTAGCTTCAAGTGCCTGGGTAAACCCTATCACAAACCTCATCCTATCCCCTTCAGTGCTCGAACGTTCTCAGGCATGCTGAACCAGAATGTCCCTAAGGGTCACTAAATGCCACATGGCTGCAATATTTGGCGTGGTATATCTCAGAGCTCATGCAAGATATGGATGAGATTCTAATTCCTATAGGACCATGTTGCAGAGAACTATAATAACCTCTCTCACTTTTTGGAGATCACATTATGTTTTCATTCTACAATGCCATCCTGGGTGATGCTAAAACTTGCAGTGTTGGCCAGTACAAAGTTGCCAACTGCCAAATCTCTCTCATCTTTCATCGTGGGATCAAACTGTCTACTCCAATAGCTCTAGGTGGCTGGGTAAACCCTATTCCCAACCTCATCTTGTCCCCTTCAGTGCTTGAACATTCTCAGGAATGCTGAACCAGAATGTCCCTAAGGGTCACTAAATGCCACAGGGCTGCAATCTTTGATGGGGCATATCTCGGAGCTCATGCAAGATATGGATGAGATTCCAATTCCTACAAGACCATATTGTAGAGACCTACAATAACCTCTCTCACTTTTTGGAGATCACATTCCATTTTCATTCTACAATGCCATCTCGGGTGATGTTGAAACTTGCAGTGTTGGCCAGTACAAAGTTGCCAACTACCAAATCTCTCTCATCTTTCGACATGGGATCAAACTGTCTACTCCATTAGCTCTGGGTGGCTGGGTAAACCCTATCCCCAACCTCATCCTATCCCTTCAATGCTCAAACATTATTCAACATGCCAAATCAGAATGTCCCTAAGGGTCACCAAATGCCATAGGGCTGCAATCTTTGACGAGGTGTATCTTGGAGCTCATGCAAAGTATGGATACGATTCTAGCTCCTACAAAACTATTTTTTGGAGACCTACAATAAGCTCTCTCACTTTTTGGAGATCACACACTATTTTTTTTACAACACCATCTTGGGTGATGCTAAAACTTGCATTATTGGCCAGTACAAAGTTGCCAACTACCAAATCTCTCTCATCTTTCGTTGTGGGATCAAACTATCTACTCCATTAGCTTCGGGTGGCTAGGTAAACCCTATCCTCAACCTCATCTTGTCCCCTTCAGTGCTTGAACATTCTCAGGCACGCTGAACCAGAATGTCCCTAAGGTTCACTAAATGCCACAGGGCTGCAATCTTTGATGGGGCATATCTCAGAGCTCGTGCGAGATATGGATGAGATTCCAATTCCTACAAGACCATGTTGCAGAGACCTACAATAACCTCTCTTGATTTTTGGAGATCACACTCTATTTTCATTCTACAATGCCATCTTTGGTGATGCTAAAACTTGCAGTGTGTGATGGAAGGATCTTAATTATATTGTTGGAAAGCATATCTAGCATGTCATTTTTGGAAAGAAAAATCATGGAACTTGGTAAATGTTTCATAAGTTAATGAAATGTGTTACTACCAGATTATGTAAACTTAGGATTATATGATCTCCAAGAGTTTGGTTATGTTCTTTATCGCACCTTGGATGCAAGGTAGTGTGTAGCTTCTACTCCCTCTTTGTGAGTAATGTTAATCACTTTGTATATGTAAATTGGTTTTCAATTGGGTATGTTATATTCAACCTTAATGGTGATGAAGGATTAGCTTGAATTAGCTTGTAACTATCTAGCTGCCAGATTTTTTGTGATTCCATCAAATGTGGGTTTTGTTCATATTTATTTATTTATTTATATTTTTTGTGATCTTGACCTTTGAGTCTTTGAATTTAAACTTGTACACTTTGGTTTTTGAAATTTTTATGTTCTTGAGGTGGCTAGGAGGTATGTTCTATGTTGCTAGTTATGTGTTGTGATGTTGTCTATCAGGTTCAATGTGGAACATTGATAGAATGTATAAGGGAGTAGATTGTGAAGAACATACCACTCTCCTTTTTGTAACACACTATTTATTATATTTTAATTGAACTCACTTCTAAATCCTATCTTCCACTTGGACCCATTCCTCTTTTGGAAATCCCTGAGATTGCATATTCTTATTAATTCAAGTAGAGACAAGATGAACCAGATTAATACAGTGACCTATAGATCGAAGGAGGATGGTTAAGAAATGGTCTACCAGAGATCAGCCAAGGATAAGGATAGTATAGTAAGAAAATGATTATTTATCTGGTGGATATAAATCTTTTATATAACAAACCATTTATATGCATAGTAAAAGAACTGAATATAGATTTGAGACATATTGATCACGTACAGTCTAATCATCTTCACAAGTATGCAAATTTTGTTTCACTATTTCATGCGGGTTTATTGAACTTTCTTTATGAGGTCATTTACAGATGGGATGTTCAAAGGTTGAGTTCCTATGGGCTGTCAATACTTCGACTATGGTGACATATGATGAGGTAGTCACATTAATTGGTCACATTCCTAATATTGACACACAACTGAATTGGGACCAACTATTCCTCACAGGTTTACACCAGTAAACATATTTTAATGGAGATGCTCTATACATGTGATGCTCATAGTCATCTATCTTTTAAGAAAATCATCACTACTTACATGTGATGCTCTATACAGCCTATTGTGTAGTGACCATTCCAAATATAAATTGTTCACCATTTCATATGAAACTAAACTATCATTTCTTCCCATATTATTGGTTTTTCTTCCCCTTCCTCTATTTGCATTTCCTCTACCACCCTCTTGTCTCTCTTTCTTCCTATTGACCATATCTTATGCACTTATAGCCAATTGGAAACTATCTCTAAGCATCTTAGGAAAAATCAAGGTAATCCCATTTTGCAAATTTTATATGAGCCCATTAAGATACCTTGCAACATTTTCATCTTTATGCTCTAATCCACCTCTTATGCTCAACTTGTGAAATTCCTCTATGTAGGTCATCAAACCCATCTCCTTTTCTTTCAAGATATTCCTTATCCTCTATTTTTGGATTGTATTATTTGATGGAAGAGGCACATCCTTCACCATTTGGTCATGTTTGTTCCACCCTTACAAAACCTCTTTTCCATTACACTACTCCACCATGTCAATGTTTTCCCTCTTAGCTATGTTTTGTATAGCTTTACCTTATTTTACTTCACTTATATCTCCATAATTATAATAGTTCTCTTGGGAATCTATCAACCACAAAACCTCTTCACTATCTATCTTGCCATGATAGATATGGAAATCAGTTATTTTCTTTCTTCTACCACATTGAAATATCTTCAAAAACCTTAGCATCCTTCTTTCTTCAAGATCTAAGTCCTCTCCATCCTCTCCATGAGGATTCTCAAGTGCTTAAGCATCACTTTCTTGTTCTTCATGCACATCCCTCATAGGAATCCTTTCCAAAGCTTCCAAGATTTCCGAGATGGTTGCATTTTACTTGCTTACTTGTCTCACTTCTCTTTACCTTATTTCATCTTAGTCTCTTTGTTTCCTCAACTCTCTATCCATTATTTTAGTAGCTTATATCAGCTCTTGTATGTCCTTCTATATATATTTTTTGGAGGCATCTTCTCAGTATAACAATCTACAACACAAGTAACTAATTTTGCACCCCTTAATAGATCTACTAGATTTGATACCAATGATTTGAGGAGTCAAACTAGATCCCCAAGAAGTAATAAACATTCAGCAAATGACTTGTTTCAAGAATAGATTCAAACCGTTAAACTAAATACCTACCCTTCTCCATAAGGGACCCTCCAAATGTTCAAATTGGGTTACCAAACCACATTCCACAAAATATCCTTCTTATGAGGAGCATTCAATCCTCTAATATTCTATGATATGATATTCCTTTATAACTTTTGTTACAACTCTCCTAGATGGTGAACTATCTCCCATTTACTATATCAACTTTACTTGCCAATTCTCTTATTTCTTTATTATTCTTCCTACCCAAACAATAATTATTACCTTCCACATTAGTTTTGTACTTTCTCTTAGTAACCATGTTAAAAAAGGGGCTAGTAGTCAAAAACTTCTTCTTCCTACTATTGGCTTCTACCCATTGGCTTTGAGCTTTGTTGGTGCAGGAGCACCTAGGAAATATGCCAAGTTTCCTAAATCATTTTTTTCTTGTAGTCTCTTGGCCAAACCACATGAATAAGGGCTATGTGATAAAGCCCTGAGTGTGTGAGTTGTGTTTGTAAATAGGTTTTTGTTGTGTTTGAGTTCCCAAGTTGCTTCTATGTTGGCAAAATTGCTTAAATTGCTTGTTAGAGCCTAGAATGGCCAAACATTGACCAAGACCCCAGGAGGATGGGAAAGATGGAAAAAATGTTAAAAGTTGTAATTACATGGAAATAGGTTCATTTAACCATGTTTGAGTTCATGGAGCCATTAAATGCACAATAGTGCAAAAGTTGCACTTGGCAACTTTGCAAGTTTGCAAAGTTGCTTGACAACATTAACAAAAAGTGCTAAAACTTTATAAGGGCTTCAAGAATCATTTGGAAATCTATAAGATATATTGATTCATGTGCATTAGAGTTATTTAAGACCAATACAAGTTAGTTTGAGGGTTGGCACATGCTTTTGTACGAATTTTGGCATTGCAATGAATAGAAAACTAAGCATTTTGTTGACAATTTTATGATTTCACCCTTCATCCACACCTTTAATGGATTGATAGGGTTGATTTTTTCATGTGGTTTAATAGTGTATGGAATTTAGATGCTTTGGTAAAGATTAGGATTTTTTTTGATCAGTTTCTTTACTAGTTTGAAAAATCTTTTTAAAGTTGCCAGTTCGCTAGTCTGTACAAAGCAATCAGCAAAGAAACCTCTATAACTTGAATTCCAATGGTGGAAAAATGATGGCATTTTGGAATCAAGTAATAGATTGTATAAACAATGTAAATATTTATTTTAGTCTTTTTTTGCAGAGGTTTTTTTTTTTTTTCCCAAGAGGCCCTAGGCGAGTTTGCATACCGGGCTAGGCAATGAAATCAGCAAATAAGTGTTTGAAAGGAGCATAGAAATCTATCCCTAGGTGAGTTTGCATACCATCCTTTCTAGCCCCTTTACCCTAGGGCTTTTTAGAAATATTACTTTCCAACGTCTCTAGAATCCCAAATGGTTCAAACACCTTCACTTTGGTTATATTAGATGACTTCCAATGTAAAATGAAACTCTTGTTTAGAGAAAACATTAAATCCACCTTTGGAGCAATCAATTTTGACTACCAAAACTTGTCTCCTACACATGGAAATGAGGTTTTAAACTTTTTTAGACTCTCAAAACCAAATTAAACCTCCCTTTGGATCCTTTACATGACTTGATTAAGCCCATTTTCGCTTATATTGCCAATGTTGGCAATTTTACAAAATATTGCACTTTTAGTGCCTTTTACATCTTTTAGAGGCTTCGATAGCCTTATTACATTATTTAATACCTTTGTAAGTCTTTTCTATCCACCCCTAACCTAGGATCAATTGTGATGTAGAGGATAGGGTGATGGACCCAAGTAACAACCCAAAATGAGCAAATTTGTAATAATGTGCCAAGTGACCCTTCTAGTTCCTGATGGGAAAATCCTAGAAACATTCATCTCTAAGATGGTTTTAGGCTTTAATAGGTTTTTTCTACCTTATCTAGCATGTTCCCATGAACACCTTTCAGTTTCCATACCCTCCAAGCCAAAATGCATAATTCACCCAAATGTTGTCAATGCAAAAATTGCAAAGTTGCATTAGCAACTTTTGCAACAATTTAGCAACTTTTAGGAAATAACCATAAAACTACCTATATTCCTATATTCCTTTGATTTTTTACTATTTTTGAACCTTTTCTAAGTCATATAATTGGAATCAAGTGAAAAATGTAAAAATTGCACTTTTTGTGCAAAGTTGCATTGTTGAAAGTTGTAAAAGTTGCTCAAATTTGCAACTTAGTGGAAAAAAGGTCGTGGGATTGAACTATCTGCTCTATTAGCTCTAGGTGGCTAGGTAAACCCTATCCTCAACCTCATCCTATCCACTTTAGCGCTTGAACATTCTTGGGCACGTTGAACTGGAATGTCCCCAATGGTCACTAAATGCTAGAGGGTTGCAATCTTTGATGGGGTATATCTTGGAGCTCGTGTGAGGTATGGATGCGATTCAAATTCCTACAAGACCATGTTGTAGAGATCTACAATAATCTCTCTCACTTTTTGGATATCACATTCCATTTTCATTTAACAATGCCATCTCGGGTGATGTTGAAACTTGCAATGTTGGCTAGTACTACCAAATCTCTCTCACCTTTCATCGTGGGATCAAACTATCTGCTCTGTTAGCTTTGGGTGGTCAGGTAAACCCTATCCTCAACCTCATCCTACCCCCTTCAGTGCTCAAACATTCTCAGGCACACCGAACCAAAATGTCCCCAAGGGTCACTATATCCCATAGGGCTACAATCTTTGACGTGGCATATCTCAGAGCTCGTGTGAGCTATGGATGCAATTCAAGTTCCTACAAGACCATGTTTTAGAGACCTACAATAACCTCTCTCACTTTTTTGATATTACATTCCATTTTCATTTTACAATGCCATCTCGGGTGATGCTGAAACTTGTAGTGTTAGCTAGTACAAAGTTGCCAACTGCCAAATCTCTCTCACCTTTCGTCATGGGATTGAACTGTCTACTCCATTAGCTCAAGGTGGCTGGGTAAAACCTATCCTCAACCTCATCCTACCCCCTTCAGCACTCAAACATTCTCGAGCATGCCGAACCAAAATGTCCCCAAGGGTCACTAAATCCCATAGGGTTGTGATCTTTGATGGGGCATATCTCAGAGCTCATGTGAGGTATGGATGTGATTCTAGTTCCTACAAGACTGTGTTGCAAAGAAATACAATAACCTCTCTCAATTTTTGAAGATCACATTCCATTTTCATTTTACAACGCCATCTTGGGTGATGCTGAAACTTGCAGTGTTGGCTAGTACAAAGTTGCCAACTGCCAAATCTCTATCACCTTTCATCGTGGGATCAAACTATCTACTCTGTTAGCTCCAGGTGGCTGAGTAAACCCTATCCTCAACCTCATCCTATCCCCTTTAGCACTCAAACATTCTCGGGTACACCAAAGCAAAATGTCCCCAAGGGTCACTAAATCCCATAGGGCTGCAATCTTTGACAAGGCTTATCTCAGAGCTCGTGTGAGGTATGGATGTGATTCTAGTTCCTACAGGACTATGTTGTAGAGAGCTACAATAACCTCTCTCACTTTTTGGAGATCACATTCCATTTTCATTTTACAACACCATCTTGGGTGATGCTGAAACTTGCAGTGTTGGCTAGTACAAAGTTGCCAACTACGAAATCTCTCTCACCTTTCATCGTGGGATCAAATTGTTTGCTCCATTAGCTTCGGGTGGCTCAGTAAACCCTATCCTCAACCTTGTCCTATCCCCTTCATTGCTTGAACATTCTCGGGCATGCTAAACCAAAATGTCCCCAAGGGTCACTAAATCCCATAGGGCTGTGATCTTTGATGGGGCATATCTCGGAGCTCGTGCAAGGTATGGATGCAATTCTAGTTCCTACAGGACCATGTTGGCTAGTACAAAGTTACCAACTGCCAAATCTCTCTCACCTATCATCGTGGGATCGAACTGTCTACTCCATTAGCTCTAGGTAATTGGGTAAACCCTATCTAAGCTTCATTTGAAGCTGATACATTCTAGATTCCTTGACAAAAGGAGAACACAACATTGGTTGAGTAGTGACAAGAAATCCAAGTGCCTAAACCACATATGCTTAAACTTAAAAAATGGTTTACTACCATTGGGACTCCCCTTACATTCAATACATAGAGAAATGGAAAAATGATCTGAAGCAACCAAAGTGAGGACTTTTGAATTAATATTAATATTTGAAAGGAATCAATCATGAGAAATAAGAAACCTATCAAGTTTCTAGTAATTTGGTGAAATTATTGTCCCTTATTGGTCCATGTAAATGCCCCTTTAGAAGGAGGGATATCAATGAGGGTGTTATTATTCACAAAATCAAAAAATTTATCATTTTATGAAGAGGGGGAATATACCTTCAATTTTTTCATCCCGAGATAGAATGCTATTGAAATCCCCAGGCACAATAAATTTATCATCTTGAATGTTGGAAATAGCCTAAGAATAGGAATCCAAAAGTTTTGTCTTATCATCACATGTAGAAGTAGGGCCATATATATTGAGCACTATGAATGACATACCAAAATTAGTAACAACTACTTGCCACTAGTTAGGAAAAGACTAAATATATAGCAGTGCAAGATTTATGGTTCCAAAGAATACATGAACCACCCAAAGCACCTACAACATGAAGATGAAACGAGTTCCACTTAGTCAACTTTGCAATTATAGAAGAATATGATTATTGAGACAATTTTTTTTTTAAAGCAAAATTACATCAGCACCACCCGCATCAAGTTAGATTAGAGAGCACATCTTTTGTCTGACACTTCACAAAAGGTCCCTCATTCTTCTAAGGAGTGCCTTTTGCACTCCTTTTCCTTTTGCTATCTATCAATTTTTTTTCCAGAGTAGCTTGAATACCAAGGTCAATTTTCTCCTTAATCTTTTAAGCATTAGGTTTACTTTGTTGTCTCTTACAAGTAAACACTTGAATTGAATCAGGCATGGGAGTTTGATGTGAAGAATAGCTTTGCAAAGGATCAAAATTCTTCTTAGAGTCCTTATTCACAAAATATGACTTACTAATAGCTACCTTATGCACAACCAAGTTAGAATTAGTTAAATCCTTATAGAAATTATCAACTATTATAGGACTGTAATGAATAAAAGGAAACATTATTGGGGTTACATGGATTAGTAACTATCACTGTTCCCTTAAATAATAATGAACATTGTTGTATACACATAGCCAAAACTAAACAAAATTGTTGTTTCAAATGTTGTTATAGGGACACTAGCTAAATAGCCTAATATTTGCACAGAAAAAAGTGGGTAAAGTAAGACAAACCTTTAATTGATGAGAAAAATAAGAAATCTAAGGAGGAGATGACTTTAGTGCAACCAATTATATCACCAAGTACAAGATCAATCATATTACAAGACAAGAAAAAGATGAAAAAGAGTAGAAGAGATAAGGTAATATTAGATGAAGTTATCATACTTTCAATCTATTATCAGACAAAATTGGATTTTGATGCTATGATAAATTATGAAGAATTGTGAAGGGGAAAGATGCAAAAGAGAAAGATAGGAAGTGAAGTACAAACAAGTATTATAAGATGTGAAGGACATCTTATTACAAATTGTTCTAGATGCACCGGCCAATGACAAACCTCCAATGATTGATCAATTAAGTTTAATTGTAAAATAGGTAAATACACCTGATGTTGATGTTAATGAAAATTTGATACAATTAGAAGAGAAAAGAACAGAGAAGAAGATTATGGAGAAACTAAATGAGTCCATTACTACTCAACAAGTTGAACTTGGTGGTATTACAACTGAACTAGAAAATATTCTTAAGGAGATAATCCACCTACTCCAATAGTTATGCGATGTACTACATTTGACACAATGTATTTTAAAGAAAGTTGAAAAATATTGATGAGGATTTAAAGAATAGTGTTTTTAAGTTAGTTGAGGTACCTTAGTTAATCTAGTTTGATTTAAGTAAAGACATGGACAAGATGAGAAGACAAAGTCTTGAATTTCAAGCACTCTTGATACCTTACTTGGAACTCATACAAAAGAATGTTAATAAGGTTAGATAACTTATTCTTACTCCTAAAATGTCTATTATTTAACATGTGATTGAACTTTGAATGGAGATACATCCACAACACTTGGCATTGGATGTTAACTTGGTAAATATTAAGTCTATCTCTCTAATATTTGTAGACCACTATTTTGTTGGATAGAGTAATTTCAAACTACTAATTTCTTTAATGGAGTTCCTAATAAATCTCAAGGTTCTCATTTAGGTGACCAATTTCCAGGAGGTCCACGAATATTGCCTAATAAAGTCTATTTCCAATCAATATTGTATCAAAAATTCAAACTAATTAGGTATTGAATTAAACTTGATAAACAAATGATAGAGAAGGAAAACTTTAAACATGAACAATATCATAAATCATATGACGATGACATATTGCAAATACTTAACTTATGCTTAAACAATGATAAAGTTTATTGTTAATCAATATTCTATCAAATTTTTGAATAGATTAGTTATTGAATTTAATTTCATACATGCACATATCTAATTTAATGTCATACACGAACATATCTAATTTAATGTCATACATGAAAAAACATGAACAAACATATCATATCATATGTCGTATATGAACAAACATATCATATATTAACCAATAATGTCATAAGTCGAATAATGTCATACATCGAATAAATGTCATACATCAAATATAGAATGTCATATACATCAAATGTGTATCGAATATGTCCACTGATACCTATATATATACATGTCTAGGTAAACTACATCTTTTCCTTCCCACGAGGAGAAGGAAACAAGTCTCTCGATGTCCTTTTTCGTCATGTGGAGGGAGATAGTGGAGATGACGAGGCCCTCCTGACACACTCACTTGACCTCTTGTTGAGGCTCTTCTCCAGCTCCAACTAATACAAAGAAAGTAGATATGAATCAATATTTATTATACGTTGAAATCAAATATATGTACACACAAAATTAATTATTTTCTTACTGCCAACAAATAGTCACTCTGTAACTTCACCTCAAATGCTCGTGGACAGTCAGGCATGATGAGACCCTACAACAATTCAATAAATATAATCACTTGTAAATACACATATCACCAACAAAAATATTGTACCCAAGTAAATATCACCAAATTCATCTTATACCCACCAATTCCAACCCAAGTTTTGATTGTGGGTCCAAGATATTTAGAGCATGTGAAATTTGATCTAACAACTTATTTTTGGGTTTAGAGAGAAAATACATGTCATAAATGGTAAGATAAGGTCCAATAAATGAAAGGAATTATTTTATTGAAGTTGAAATAGAGAAGCACACTTGTAGATAAGGGTAACCTTGAGTTTTTAAAGAAAATGAATCAATATAGGACTTAAATAATAATTTGAAGGTCCAATGAGTGTTTAAAGGAGTGTGAAATCAATGTCGGAACCCATAATGTATATTAAAATGGGGCTAAAAATAATACCAAATAAGTGTTCTTAATTTTTAAAATGATACATGTAGTCCTCACTTTATTGGAAGCATGTGTCCACCTCATGCACACAATAAAGTAGAAGAAAAAAAGAGAAAGAGGTAAAGATTTTGGGAAAACTACAAGGAGATTAAATATCACCAAGCTGAAGGACAGAATCTCCTAAACCAAGAATATTAACTATTACATTCATTTGCAAGGATACATAAAAGAACAAAAAAATGCTAAAGCTCACAAAGATTCCAAGTCAACTAGTTGAAGAGACCTCACTCAAGAAAATGTCTCAATCTCAAGCATCGTGTTGTAAAAGCTATAGAAAAAGCTCAAGTGGTCACTTGAGAAAAGAAAGAGCAAAAATAAAAGATAAGAAAATACTCAATGATTTATCCCAATAGCATAGCTATAAGAGTATGAAAAGAAGAGAGAAGGGCCATGAATCCAAAAGTCTAGTAAGTTATCTTATCCAAGTTTATTTTTTATGAGAGGAGGAGGAGGACGAGAATGAAAGAATGTAGAATTTTGTTATGCTAGTTCTATTCATCCCAAAGAAATAGCGAAGGAGAGTTGATGGTGTTGATTCCAAAAACTATAGTTTCTTTGAATCATAAGGATATGCCTAGTTCTATTATCAAGTTCAACATTTGACTTTGGCCTATGAATAATATTAATTTAAAACACAAATTCTCCTACACTTATGACTCTACTAGACCAAGGTGAGTATATCTAATCACCAATTATATCTTTAAACTTGACTATTATTTATAGAAAACATATAACTTTCATCTTGTAGGTCCTACTCCTAGTTGAAATCAACTTGGAATACAACTAATCTTCTATTCCTATCTTTACTTTTAATTTCATTATCTCCTACTCTTAGTCCTCATACCTTTATTTGATTTTCCTACTTCTTCTCTACTTCTAACTTCAATATGTGCTCCTAGTTCTTCTTTATCTAATTCTTTCACTGCCACTTCTACCTTCACTCCTAGTTTTTGAATTAAAAGTAGCCAAAACTAGGGGGCTGACACTTTAACAACAAACTCACCTACCATTAGCAGATAACCATTAAACAAAACTACCCCTGACCACTTAGTAAAACAAAAACAAGGTTTCGATCCATAATTAAAAGAGTATCAGTAGGCCTAACATACATACTGCTTGTGTAAAAACCATAAAAGCTATAGTAATATATAAACAAAGGTTGACATTAGAAATTTTGAGATTAACTATTATAAACAACAACTAAAATGAAGAAAATTCTTTCATACCTCCGACAATAGCTATGAGCTAGCCATAGCTGCAGCCACTCCACTATCAACAGATTGTCGTAGATGAGGAGGTGTGTCCAACATCATGAGCTGCATGTCATACAATAATCTAACATGAAACATAAAATAAATATAATCAAATGAATTAAATTAACATGAAAAAATTGTACCTGTGTGAAGCGCGTATGATGTCTATGCTCCGAGTCTGTGGTAAAGGTTGAGGGTCCCGTGGAGAACTGATCCACATGCATAATTTTTTTTTGTCAATCCTTAATATTATTACATAATAAATATATGTATTAATAAAAATGATTAAATCGATACATACCTCAGGACTCATGGAAGGGACAAAAAATGGGCCTGGAGGATCGCTGCTAGGCCCAACAACACTCTGACCCTGAATTTTGAACAATGTCAATAGATGCTATTTAATTAATCATTCACTATACATATGAAATGTGATCAAATTAGTAAATTATAATTGTAATTTACCTATGTGTCAATGCCAAATGTTTCATTCAAGAATTGATCAGTGACAAGCCCATCATCTGCACCATCTCCAGCATGAGTGCCAAATGTGCATAGGGATCCGCATGAAGTGCACATGTGACCACGATGCACAGAAGGCTCCCCCTCAACTAATGGGCTCGTGGAATGGATGAGGGTCTACGTCAAAGCATTAATGGTCCCTAGAGTGTTGGCCTCTACATTTTCCTTCACAATTGAAGGAATAGTCACATGCTCACGTGGTGGCTTGACCATAGGTGCCCTAACTACATTAGGGTCACAACGTGCTCCTGGACTCTCAAATGATGAGCCCCCACCTCTACCCTAGGAGTCTAATATATGAAAATAATTGGGGATCTCCCCAAGGACAAACTCACAATATAATTTCTTCAAAAAATACATGGGTACCTCGTGATTGTTGCAAGGAGGGGCATCAAAAACCATCCACCATCTATCCCAAAAATTATTTCTAATAGCATCATGTATGCACCAATGGATGGGGAATTATTTAGTACCATCTCTAATAGTATTTTGCTCACGGGGTTTTCTAAATAATGCACATATACTACCTTTTGGTATTTCTTTTTTTTTAACATCTTCATATGACAATTTATTTGCATAAAATATTTTTTGGTCATCCCTCTTAACCCACCAAATATCTAACTAACCACTAACTAAGGCTATATGGGTGTTAATGGATTCAAGGGATGATGCCAATTTAGCCCTCATTGGATTGGTTTGTCCAGATTCTTTCAACCGAGCAATGAGTTTTTTTAATTCAATTTTGCCTGTCACTATTTCATTTATTATATTTTCTTGTGTGCCTGGTGGAGGTCTTGCAATTGGTTCGAGTTGTGGAATTTTTTGTTCTTCTTGAGGAGGGTTTTGGTTTTGAGGTTCTTGAGGGTTTTGATTTTCTTGTGGATTTTCTGGTTGATTATGAAAATTTCCTGATAAAAAATCAATTGAAATCCAAATAAATAAACAAATCTAAATGAAATTTGTAAAAACCCTACAAAACAATATAAAAAACTTACAAAAGAAATATGAAAAATATATCAAACAATGCAAAGTTAGGTTTATATCACTTACGGCATCATCTTGGGTGCACTTGTGGTCTTGGATTTCATCGACGAGGAGGCATTTTGGCAAATAGTGGTGAAATGTTAAGTCTTCAACTCATGTACACACTGCTTGCTATAGGAGTAGAAGAAAATACTGATGAAAATGATGGGCTATAGGTCTGCAACCCATCATATATACATCTTTTTTTTTAAATAGCACATACGCGCTATTTAAAATAGGAAAAAAAAAGTCCTTGTCACCTTTTTGGCACCACAACTTGGTGCATATGCCCGTAGGTCTTTGATTCCTTTGAGCACCTTGTTTGAAGGATTCACCTTCTTCTTTATATCCAATTCTTTCTTTTCCTTTTTGTCTATAGAGATTCTACTCATTTAGTTGATTCAATTAATTCATGTATGTTTAGGACTTCGTCATTCTTTCATTGATTTTCTTTTGTGTTTAGGTCATTTCTCAAATTTTCACTGATTTTCTTTTCAAATCTTAGCTCACTTCTTATTATTTCATTGATTTTTCTTTCCAAATTTAGATCATTTCTTAATATTTCATTGATCTATCTTTGCTCATGATTTCCTCATTTGCATCGAAGATTTGATCAATAAGATCTACATGTTGAAGGGATTGGTTCTATATCTCATTGTTTCTTCCATCCATTTCTTCTTTCATCGTGTTCCTCTATTCCAAGATTTCACATATCCTTACTTACTAAATTTGTTGTTCTCTTTTGAGCTTTCTCACTTCTTCTTATAGGGAACCATTATTCTCTAAGATTTTTTTGATTGCATCATTTTCTTAATCTAAACTGTTTGAAGGGAAAAGGTCTTTAATATTTTCTTCAATGTACTAATGATCGTTCATTTGATTTGCAAGTTCCTTCCTTCTTTTTAGAGATTGAAAAAGTTTCTCCTTAGCTTTCTTGAGTTGTGCAATGGCCATTTCTAGATCTAGCTTTTTATTATGAATTGCCTTATCAAGTCTAAATATTTCCATTGTCCTTGATCTTTGCTCAAGTTGTCAAGCTTTATCTTGAGAACCACAAATCTTTGATACAAATTGTTGAAAATAATCAAGACTATGCTAGGTTATTGAGAGGGGAGGGGTGAATCAATAACCTCAAAAACTTTACCAACTTTAGATCCTAATTACAATAATCCAATTACCATTTAATCCATTAAATCAAATCTAACTGTATGCATGAGAAAATAAAAACATAAAACATTCATAACACTTGAACACAATAATTTGGTAACCTGAAAACCTTCCAAATAGAAAGTAAAATTGGGATGGGGATGTTACCCGCAAAACTTCAATACTGCAACATAAAGTTTGCATGTTAAGGCTTACAATGATCACTTCTGATGATCTATCCTGATAGGAGCAATTAGGACTACTAGGCCCACCTTTTTAGAGGATTTACAAATGCAAAGTTAAGTATGCACTCAGTGAAGAGATTTGATAAAAGATTGTTAAGTCTACCCTATTAAAGGATTTAGACCGATTAACCTGTTAAGATGAAACAATAGATCTCTGACATACAACTAATTTTTTGATAGATATTCTTTGAAGTACTAATCACCTTTATGTGATAGATATAGCTCTATTTCTCCTTTGTTGATATGGCCTTACAATACACTTTGTCTAGTGTTATTTCACATTTGCATGCATCTATATCACATTATTGACACTTTGCATAATTTCATACTACTTTGGATATGATACAATAGATTACATATATATCAATCCAATTTACATAATTACAAAGTTGGCCAATATAAAATTTAAGACCAATATTACAAAGTCGGCCCAAATGAAGACACTCAGGTTCTGAAGACTGACTTGGTGAAGTTCTAATACATGACGTCCACTATCACTACTCAATATCACCATACATTTGGTAGAAATAGAAGCTCATTCCATACTAATCATCTCATAGTAGTCTCAAACTCGGTCTACACTGGTGACCTAGTAGATACTGTGTAACTTGGTAGAAATTGCATTATATGTTTACCATGACTGCACTCGCTAAACACTAATCATCACATCGCTCAATTAACACTAGCTCTACTTCACGTGAATTGCTAGCTCAGTAGAAACTTAAAAAATTGGTAACCATTGAACTACTCAAGTTGAGTTTTTTCACTTCACACTACCTAATTCTACTCAATTTGAACTATTGCACTTCACACTAACTGAATTCACTTGGTAACCACTAAAATGCTCGGTAGGAATTGTAAAGCTTAGTGGCTAGTGAATTACATGGAAAATATTGTAGATTGTACAATGAGCTTGGTAGCCATATAGAATTTGAATAAGTGTTGTCACTAATAAAAAACTTGACTAAATGTCAACAAAATGCACACAAGAATAATTTCATATTTAAAGGTGCAATACATTTAGAGTCAAAATTAAGTGAAATTCTTCCATCTGTGTCTTACCATGTTTTACATTTTCTCTTGATAGTAAACTAATGGAAGCTTTACACTTCAATATAAAGAAGAATTAAATTTTAAAAATTAGATTATTAATTTATTTGTAATAAAAAAATTAAAATAAAACTAAACTATATTAAAAACCTCATTGTTAAATTTTAACTTTTATGCTACTATAATTAGGAATAAAAGTTCAAGCTAGTTTATTTCTTAGAAATAAAATATAGAAGGTTAGACTTGATGGAGATGATATAAAATTTTCTTTCTTTTATAATTAATTAATTAAGTATAATTTAACTCTTAGGTTAAAAGTTATAAATTATAAGAAAAAAATTATTAAGTTCAAAACAAAAAAACTATAAATAAAATTAAAAGAGTTAATATCTTTTTTAGCACTTTCTTTTTCTTTTCAAAATAATTTAACAAATTTACTAAATTATTACTTTATTTCTTATAAGGCAATTGCTAGCCACTATGTGGAACTTGTTAAAATTTGAGTTAAATATTCTATCATATTTAAGTCAATAGGCTTTTCATTGACGAAAAATTGTCATACGCCAATAATTTGCCTTATGTCTTATGTTGTTAAAAAGAAATATTGTCCAAATCTTTTCTACCTCTCTAGGAACTACCCAAAGTACACTCCATTGAGTTGATTATTATCTTACAAAGCTACTAGCCAAGTCATGATGAAATAGAAGAAACTTCCACTCATTACCAACATGCCTATTGAAGAGTCACATGTTAGACTATGCTAGGATGACTAGGTAGAGCAAAAACTTGTTCTTCATTATGAGTGGATATTACATTACAATTTTGTTGGGAGAATTTTGAATATGAGGAGTTTGGAAGTGGAAGGATGCAATAAATGAAGGAGAGAGTAGGGAGGGAGGAGGACAAGTGAAGAGGTGAAGGGGAGGGAGAAGAGGATGGGAAAGCCTACAAAGGGAAGATGAGGATGATGATGAGAATGGTTTGCTAGAGATGTAAATTGGGCAATTGTTGGTGGCTAAGACACGGTTGGGAAAGGGTGACGATGAGATGTAGAAGAACAAGTGGATGATTCTACTCATTTTCTCAAAGTTCAAGGTGGAGTAGCACAAGCACCATTAAAGCCTTCAAAGCTAACACAATCATTACTCAATGACTCAAGCCTTCTCCATGGTCTTCATATTATTGTCCAACCACTTCCACAAAGTAGATTCACCTGATCTAGATCAATTTATGGTAACCCTTTTATGATTTTGCAATGTTAGTTTTGTTTTTGCCTTTGACTATCATTTTAGCAAAAATAAAAACTTGGTCACATTTGTACATAAAACAAATATGGGAAGGAGGAAGCTATAATGTAACAAATAGTTGGAAAGTATATATTTGACTCTAAGTAACATGTATGGTAACACTAAAAATGAAAAATGTATAGGATAGATGCCTCTACTTGCTATTTCCAACAAGATGACTTAGATATATTTGTCTCAACAAGGCCTAGGATATGATTTTGTTGGTTACCATCTAGGTTAATTGGAAATATTTGTTGACAAATTAAGATATGTGTGTTAGAAACAATAGACCACCAAGATAACTGAGCGGGGGGGGTGGTGTGGGGGCATGTTAATCAATTATCCAATAATTAAAACATTTATCAATCTTAAAAAATCTTATCCATTTAATCAAAGTAAACAAAAACCATAACAAGACATAGATAATTACACTAGATATGTTAACTATGGAAACCCTTGATCAAAGGGAAAACCTCGATGGGAATGATGCCCACAAGATGATGTACTAATATAAATATTCCTTGTTAGAGTATGGACCCTGTTAGGAGTCTATTACAATATTTTGTGCATATAGTCCCTTTTAGGAGACTTCGAATCCTTGTTGGAGATTCCAACCTATTAGGAGTTGTAGTACAATGTATGCAAGAAGAGCCCACTTCCCAAACATGCAATTTCAATTACAAGAAGAGATATCTATCCAAGAAAATAATTTATTGTTAAGTTCCTCTTTAATTTGTTCTATCAATCAAACCAATCACTGTCAGACCTTTTAAACTAGATCACAAACCTCAAATCCAAATCTCAAACCTTATATCACACATTAAAACCTCAACAATGAAGTTTCCTTCACTTCCTCTCTACTCTACTCAACTTTGCATTCTACTCTCTCTGCTAGTTGCAATCACTATTCTATCTCTTTAATGATAAAGAAAAATGCTCTTCCTTTCTACCAAATCCATAAAACAGTTCCCTGAGTCAGCTGTTACACCTTTTCAATTAATTATTATAGGACCACATTAAGAACATATTACACTTAGAAATAACATTAATCTTCTTCCTTGCAACTTAAATATTTTTCTGTGCATATAATATTATGATGAATGAGCTTACCTACATCATCATCAACATGTCTTCTTCACATCCCTAACCTTAATTCTTAGAATAACAATTCTGCTAAGAAATATAACAAGTTTACTAGAACATTCCTCTGCAAACTCTATCTCAAAATAGACATCATCAAAACTTATATAACTTCTTCTAGACTTAACATTTCTTCACATGATATTAACTACATATACTAGATACTTAGAAGGATCTCCCATAACCTCAAATAGTTAGAATACTCAACTGGTCATCTATACCAACTTGATCTTTCCACTGTTCTTTTGTCAAATACCACAAAAGAATGTCATGTTGACATCAATGACAAACTCAGTCATGAATGTAACATATCATCATCTACAATACTCCCCCATAGAAATATCATCAGCATTCATGCTTACAATAATCTTCCTCTTTGACAATGATGGCAACATAGATGAAAAACATCTAGTTCCAAGAATGCCAACATTTAAAGATTGTTAATCTTCTTTTCAAATCCTCTTCATCAATCATTCTCCCCCATTGATATACCTCAATGTGCTTTCTTTTTTTCATGTTGTACTTCTCCCAAATTTTTTTCATGTTAAACTTCTCTTGACCATGTTGTACTTGTTCTTGCTTGTTTTTGCTTCTCCCTCATGATGTTTTTCCAATGATGTTTTTCATCCAATACTTCTCCTCCATTGACATCAATGTCAAAGGTTTCAACAACCATCAAAAATCTATAGTGACTAATTCTTACTAGCTCAACTATCCAAAGACACTACTCAAAACAAAATTCAACAAGAGTCCTAAATGACTTTGTCCATCAGAGATACTCCCCCATACAAGAAGATTCAACATTCAATCCAAAAAAATAATGGTTCTTTATTACAATGGACTGATGTAATCTTACATCTTCTACTTAGATGTAGGAAGGGGCATAACCCCTAGCATACCTCACAAATACTCAAAAGTCTCTTTTGAAAGAGGCTTAGTGAATATATCTACAATCTACTCTTTAGTGCTCACATACTCCAATCTAATTTCCTTTTTTACAACTTTCTCTCTCAACATGTGGTACTTGATAGATATGTGCTCGGCCTTTGATGCAACACTGGATTCTTAGACATATTTATTGTTCTTTTGTTTTCATAATGTATGACAATAGGTTCACTAAATTATATCCTTATATCTTTCAACATCTACTTTATCCAAACAACTTGATTGCAATTGTTTGTCACTGCAACATATTTTAGTTTTGTTGTACTTTGTGAGGTACAATCCTTCTTTTTGCTTAGTCAAGAAACAAATCTTTGTCCAAGAAATAAGGCTCCACCACTAGTGCTCTTTTTATCATCCAGACTACCTACCCAATCAACATTAGTATAAACACTTAGAGTGAAATCATTAGATCTGTTATACCACAATCCAAACTCTGGTGTTCCTTTTAGGTATCTAAATATCCTTTTGAATGCTGCATAATGTGCTTCTCTAGGATTAGCTTGGAATCTTGCAAAAATTCCAACTACATTTTCTATATCTAGCCTTGAGTGAGTGGATATTGTAATCCTTGGATCATAGATCTATACTTCTTCTACTCAATAGTAGGAGTCTCATCCTTTCTAGATAACTTGTGTCTAGTTACCATAGGTGTTCCAATGGGTTTACATGCTTCTAAACTAAAACTTTTCATTAAATCCTTCAAGTACTTAGTCTGAGAAATAAAGATTCCTTATTTATCTTGTACAATATGTAATCCTATAAAATATTTCATTTCTTCTATCATACTCATTTCAAATTCTTTCTTCATTTCTTTTGCAAACTTGTCACTTTCATCATCATTTTCTCCAACTATGATATTATCAACAAATATTACCAAAATCATTAATCCATCATCAATTTCTTTTCAATACATATTTCTATCTACCATAGCTTTTCTATATCCAATGTTTGTCAAATGCTTGTCCAACCTTGCATACTAGGTTTTGGGTGCTTGCTTCAAGATATAAATTGCTTTCTTCAGTTTTTATACTATTTCCTTGTCATTTGTCAAAGGAAAACCTTTAGGTTTCTCTATGAACACTTCTTCTTCAAGTTCTCCATTCAAAAATGTTGACTTGACATCCATCTAATACACTTTGAATTTCTTATATGTTACATATGTGAAGAATAATATTGTTACTTCTATTTTAGCCATACGAGTATATGTCTCATCATAGTCTATTCCTTCTTGCTATGTGTAACCTTTACATACCAATCTTTCCTTGTTCCTTAAAAATTTTTTGTGTTCATTCATCTTTTTTCTAAATACCCATTTAGTTCATGTGACATTCTTGTCTACTAGTCTGGGGACCAATTCCCATGTCTCATTATTCTCTTTCATAGCTTGTTTCCAATAGTCATCTTTACATGTTTCATCTATATTCTTAGCTAAGTTCAACTTGAGTTATCAAACATAATTCTTCATTGACTCTACTTCTTGTCATCACACCTTTATCTCTTCTCTTGATGATTTGCTCGAGTGGATGATCATTTGTCATATTTATACCCAAAGTAGGAGTTACTATCTCAACTCTTAGCTCTACTGAAGGTTCCAAGCTTTTTTCCTACCTTAGCTCTCCTTCATTCTACAAATAATTTTTATTCTCAAGAAATACTTCATCATTCCTTGGTATAGTAAAAACATCATCATCTAAATTGTACTCAATTATTCTTTCTTGTATCCTAAATTTTTCATCAGTTTTCACATCTACACTTTCCATAATAGTCTTAGTTCTTAAATTGTAACATATATAAGTCTTGATTTTCAATGAATAACCAAGAAACATACCTCCATCACTTCTAGCATCAAACTTACCAATATCATCATCTCTTTTGATATAACACTTACTACCAAAAATTCTAAAATATTTAATTATAGGTGAGTGACCAAACCTATCATGCCCAAAATATATGGGCAAAACACACACAATTTTTTAAATTTTTTCACAGTCTTTTTCTTTCTCTATTATTCATCCTAGTTCAAGGCTCCATCAGGAAAGAACTAGTAGAAAACCTCAATGTCTTTGCCAATACATCAAAATTCAAATATATTTTACATAATATTACAATTCAAGTGAAATCTCTTCTAAAACTTTCACAAGTGCTTTCTTCCAATATCTTCAATTCTTCAAGGAAAATAAGGAGAAGACAAGAGCTGACCTAGGGTGAAACATCACAACATCAAGAGCAATTCAAGCATACACCCAAACTTAGTTTTACACAATAGGTTCAAACATAGAACCTAACTATGGGAAAGGTGGATTTTCCCAATGGGAGACATCAATCAGCATACCATAACATAGCCCTTTCAGGGCTAAAACTTCAAGAACTTCTATTCTTCTACAAGGCCCTTTTGAGGCTATTTCCACAAGGATTTTCATTCCTTTCCATATTCAAGAATTCACAGTATCAAACAAGGTATGTGATGACAAGTAGGAGCCCATACACCCTACCCTCTTTCCCTCCTCTCACCATGAGAGGAGACTCTACACCATTGAGGTCCAACTAAGGCCCTTTCCCCATACATGGCCACTTCTTCCCTATCTAAGGGTGAGTAATGCCAAAAAAATCCCCATGAAATCACCTTAAAAAAAAAACCTCAAGACAAGCATGAGAATACATCAAGAACAAGATAAAATCCCTCCAAATCAAACCCAACACACAAGCAAGAAATACAAAGAACAATTCAATGTCTTATGCATGATTCAAGCATGAACAATATCAAGAACAAATTCAAAAGAGTGAAGAACTCCTACCTTCACAAAATGTTATGGTAAAATGGTAAGTTGAGAGGAGCTTTTCCCTTTTTCTTCCTTCAATCTTCAAACTTTTTCTAAAATGAGAGATTGGGTAACAACCCCAAAACTACTCCAAAATGCCTCTAAGTATGATCCTTAACTCAACTAGGTTTCAAGTAACCTCAAGATGAAGTTTTGAGTCCAACTCAAGTAGAAGACAATCTATTTTCGCAATCAACCAAAAGTAGGGTTTTTGAGTGACCCTAAAAGTCAACCAAGGAGGCTAAAGGGGTGGAAAGTGCTCCCCACCCACATCCTTACCCCTAGGGTACTTAAATTTAATGTTTTTAGGCCTTAATGACTTAATATAACCCAACCAAAGCTAGGAAAATTTTAAGAACAATTAACAACCTTCTAAAGAAGACAATGCAAGATAGCACAAAATTAATAAGTGGTTTAGTTCTGTCTTTCCATTGGGGTTTTTCGGCTAAATTTCTTGCACACTCATTGGACACATTAGTAGATCAATAAATCACATGCATTATGTAAATTACATATGAGAAAAAATCATATAATTTAAAACATCCATTTTTCGAATAATCCATTGTTCATCTAATTCTACTCATAATTTTGACCATTAGAATTGCATAATCAAGGTGTTAGTTTTGCATTCATTTACTTCATCATTATACATATTCATAAAGCATTAAATGATGAAATCAAATAACTAAAGTAAAGCATCACACATCGTAAAATAGCATAATAATGTTCAGTGCATCAAATAATGTTTTGAAATATTGAGTCATGAGTATCAAAATAATAATGTATCATTGATGCTAGGATGGGTCAGGGTGAGGCCTCACAAAATCATGGCTCATAAGGGGACTTGTTTGTGTCTTTCCTAACCTATACTCTATTCATAGTGTAGACAGTTGTATTCATAGCTTCTCTCCAAAACATCTTGGATACATCATTCTTAGCTAACATAGCTCTTGCTACTTTTGTAAGTGATCTAGTTCTTCTGTCTGCTATGCCATTGTGTTCAAGGGTTCTCACAACTGATAACTATCTTTATTCCATTTTCATCACAAAAGATGTTAAACTCATTTGAAGTAAACTCTCCTCCTCTATCTAATCTCAAACATTTAATCTTCATACCTGATTCATTGTCAACTTTATTCTCAAATATCTTGAATTTATCAGATGCCTCAAATTTCTCTTTAATAAATGTAACCCACATAAGTCTAGAAAAGTCATCAACTAAAATAATAAAATACCTTTCACCACATAACCATTTAATCTTTGTAAGACTGCTGAGATCTGTGTGTAAAATCTCTAATTATTTTGTAGTAGTAAACTTCTTGCTAGCAAAAGAAGTTTTGTTATTGCTTTTCCAAAATACACTCCTTGCAAATTGTGTTAATAGGTTTTACCATCTTAGGAAAATCTCTAACTGCAAACATACTACTAGTCTTCATAATACTATCAAAGTTTATATGAAAAAATCTCTTATCCCATAACCAACTATCATCTACCTTTGCAACCAAACATGTCATTTCAATAGGATTCAACTAAAATACATTACCTCTAGATTTGGATCCTATTCCAATTACCTTCCCATCTTTGTCTTAGACCATGCATGTCTTTTCTATAAATTGAATTTGATAACCTTTATTGACTAGTTGTCCAACACTTAGAAGATTATGCTTCAAACCATCAACAAAATATACATCCTCAGTGTTAGTTTTACCATCAAGAGTTATAGATCCAATACTTTTAAATTGACATGATGCATTGTTTCCTACTATGACAATGCCTCCATCCTAACTTTTGAGGTCAAAAAACTTGTTCATATCACCAGTCATATGATGTGAACAACCATTATCAATTATCTAATCAGATTTTTTTTCAACCTATGATACCAAAGCTACTTTCTCTGGACTTTCTTCTTTAATAGCTAAAAATCCAATTTCATCATCACTAGAACTTACTACTTGTTCATTAGACTCTTCTTCTTCATTTGCATACAAACACTCTCTATCTCTTTTAGGTTTATAATTTCCTTTTAAAAAATTCTCTCTCTTAGGAAACTTAGATGCATAATGACCAAATTCATTACAAGTCCAACATTTAAATATTTTCTTACCATCTTTTTCTCTTCTTACTAGAAGGGCTACTCCTTCTTCAATATTTTTTTCCTCATCAAATTTTCTACTACTATCATATTCTCCTCTAGCACTCATGCACCTTGATAAACTAGGTCAAATATTCAAGGTACTGAAAGCTATTTCTATTCTAGCCTATTCTCTAGACTATATAAGCTCATTCTCAACTACTTCAAGTCTTCCAACCAATTTCTCCTTTGTGAAATCTATGGTACAAGATATTTTACAATTGTATCATTTGAATTTTTGACTTAAATGGTGGTGTTAAGATATTCAATATCTTCCATATCACCTCATTATCTTCTTTGGTTCTTCCTTGAGATCTAATACCCATAGTAATTTATGATATCCTACCTATATATGTTCTTATAGATTCATCATCCATCATTTTAGCATCTTGAAATGCACAAATTCAAATTTGTAGCCTCAACTTCTTAGAATTTTCATCACCTTCAAAACTAGTTTCTAAATCTTTCCAAATCAAATTTGAAGTAACAAGTGACTTTACCTAATTGTATTCAATTTTAGGAAGTGTAGTCAATAGTGCTTCTCTAGCTCTCATGTGATACATAAAAAGATTTGTTTCTTACTCAGTAAAAGTTTCCAAATCTTTTTCAGCAATGATTGTCTTTGTTGATTTTGTCAAGATCCAATATCTTGGACCCATACACAACAAATGTGTTTGCATCTTTTCTTTTCAGTTGTCATAATTTGTTCCATTGAGCTTTGGACTATCTTTCCTAAACATGTTTTCCATGGATCTCCCAAAGTTGTTAATCCTCAAGGACCTAATGCTCTGATACCAATTGTTAGAAACTATAACCACCAAGATAACTAAGGGGGGTGGGGGGGGGTGCGGGATGAATTAGTTATCCAAAAATTAAAACACTTATCAATTGAAAAAATTCTTATACATTCAACCAAAGTAAATAGCAACCATAACAAGATGCACATAGACAATTACACTAGATATGTTAACTAGGGAACCCTTGATTAGAGGGAAATCCCTAGTGGGAATGATGCCCACAAGATGATGTACTAACATAAATATTCCTTGTTAGAGGATGGACCCTATTAGGAGTCTATTAAAATATTTAGTACATAGAGTCCTTGTTAGGAGATTCCAACCCTATTAGGAGTTGTGTCAACCCTGTTAGGAGTTGTACTACAATGTATGCAAGAAGAGCCCATTGCCCAAACATGTAATTTCAATTGCAAGAAGAGTTCATTGTCTAAATAAGTAATTTATTGTTAAGTTCCTCTTTCCTCTATTTTTTTGACCCAATCAATCACTATCAGACCTTGTAGACTAGGTCACAAACCTCATATCCAAATATCAAACCTTAGATCACACAATAAAATGTCGATAATGAATTTTCCTTCACTTCCACTCTACTTTGCTCAACTTCACATTTGACTCTCTCTATTGCTTACAATAAATTCTCCATCTCTTTTATGATAAAGTAAAATGTCCTTCCTTTATACCAAATCCATAAAAAAATTCCCTAAGTTACACCTTCTCAATTAATTATTATAGGACTACATTAGGAACATGTTACACTTAGCGATAACATTAATATTCCACCTTGCAACTTGAATATCTTTTCACACACGTAATATTATGATGAGCAAGCTTAGTGTTGAGATATGATTGAAAAGGTTATTATTGAGAGAGATTATTGAAATAAGAGTATGTGTTTCAATCATTGTTTTCTCACTGATGTCAAACCTACTATTTGCTAGAAAGACAACTCCTTATAAGATTCAAGTACTATCATTTAGTTGATTGATAGAGAGGATTTGATCAATAAGAAGTAACAATAGCACCTAGAAGAAAGGTTGAGTTATGATTATGTAATAAAGTGCAAG
Organism: Cupressus sempervirens; assembly: GCA_028749045.1. NCBI lineage: Eukaryota > Viridiplantae > Streptophyta > Pinopsida > Cupressales > Cupressaceae > Cupressus > Cupressus sempervirens. The sequence continues at coordinate 820,200,431 of CM053783.1, forward strand.
GATTAGTTAAGATATTGATGATATGATGTATTTATAATCTACTTAAGGTTACAAATGCTAGCTACACTAAGAAAATTTAGAACAACAAGTTATACAAAGTTTGTCTACCAAGCTTAACCAAGTGGACAATAGGTGTCGAGCAAAGTCAGTTGGAGTTGAGTAAAAGAAAATTCTAGTGAATGCCAAGAAAAATAGTTGATGCTAAGTAAAGTTTAGTTGATGTTGAGTGATTTTATAGTTGATGTTTAGAAATACATTATGTGTCAAGCATTAGATGGTTGATAATGTTAAGCTACTACATTATGTTAAAGATCGAAGATTTTCCAAATCTGACCCAACAAGTTTTTTTTCTTGAAACTTGTGAACTAGGAGGAAGATAAGGTTCATGAGTTGGTGGCACAAAAATTGATGTAAACCATCTTTAGGAAAATTCTAATGGATTCTAGGAGAATTTTCTAAAAGAGACAAGATGTAGGGTAGATACATTTTATCCTACCTAATCCATCCAAAACCCTAAATTGGATGATGGAAAATGAGCAGAAAAATATCCTAATTTTATCAAGCATTTTGCTTCATCAAGTGATGTAAGAGAAGAGTCTACAATGACATGTTGAGCAGGAAGGCTCAAGGGAAGAAAGGAAATGAATGCTTGAAAGGTGAACAAGTTGTAAGAGCTGCAAAGTATGAAGGCCAAACAAAATTAAGGACTAAACAAAGATCTATAATTTGCAAGAGAAGTTGTAAGTTATATCTAATCAAAGCTCTACTATTACTCTCTAAAAATTGTATTAGTCTAGGGTAAATCCTTTGGATTAAGGTTGACCTAATAGTCATTTGTAAATCTTTTAATTGGGTGGAATTCAAAGTGAATGGCCTAAATTCCTCTAACAAAGCTCAATTCTAACAGGGTGATTGAAATCCCTTAACTGAGTCACATTTAATAGTGTGCATTGTAATCTTTAATAGGGCTGGCCTTTCATAGGGCATCACTTTAGAAGAGTGAAAAGGAGTAGCATGTTACTGGTAGTTTTACCCAAATTAGGTTTCCACGTAAATCATTGTGTCAAGTGTCTTGATGACTCTATTATGTGTCATGCTTTACATTTTTTCAAGTTGATTTGGTAGTAACATAAAAAAATTTAGGGATTGCATAATCTTAATGGATGCATGCATGAGTATGAATGTTTTATGGGTTCACTAAGTTGGGAAAAAAATATTTATACATTTGGACCTTGGATAACTGATTCAACCCCCACCCCCCCCCCCCCCCCCTCTTTCTTAGTTATTCTAAAGAATTCCAATAATTGGTATCAGAGCCATCTACTTGAGAGGACTAGTTTCAAGGTACTAGAAGAATAAAGATCGAGATGTCTAAAAGAGAAGTACCCAAGCTCAATAGAGATAACTTTCCAACATGGAAAAGTTTGATGAAGCTACATCTTGGAGGACTTGGAGATCATGCACAATTTACCATTTCAGTGGAACATGTTGATCCAGTTGGAGCCCTAACTATTGAAGATATGAAGAAGAAGAAAGAACACAATTAGGTGATGTTAGAGATTACCTTTTCTCTAAGCTATGCTAAATTTGATGATATCAAAGGTTGTGACACTACAAAAAACATGTGGGATGTCATACACACTATCTATGGAGGAGACAAAAATGTTCAAAGATCCAAATCTAAGAGTCTTAAAGTTAAGTTCGATGATATGAGAATGGAAGAAAGTGAAAATATTGCTCAATATGTTGTTAGAATAAAAGAATTTGTTAGTGCAATGAGAGGAGCTACTAGTCATTTAGATGATGATACTATGTTAAGAAAAGTCTTGATAACATGACCTATTTATGCCATTAGAGTTTCTACAATTCAAGAACTAAGATATATTCTAGGAAATGATCTAACTCTTGAAGGTCTAGTAGGAAGACTCGCTACTTTTGAGCTATCTAACTTTGATAATTATAAACCTAAGAGTCTTGAAACTACTTTCAAAGCTAAGTTGTTATTAAAGGACCCTGATGAGGTGAAGTAGAAGAAGAAGAAGAGAAAGATAAAATATGAGTCTAGTGACAATGATACAGATGAGGAAGATGTTGAACACTTGGAAGCACTACTCATAAGAAGTTTCCACAAAGGTAAAGGAAAGTTCAAAGGTAAGTTACCTATCATTTGTTTCAATTGCAATCAGGTTGGTCATATTGGTATAAAATGTACATAGAAGAACTACAGAGATGGAAACAAGTACAAAAGAAAAAGAGAAGATGAAAGAAAATATTTCAAAGTTAAAGGCATGAAGTCATGCTACATTGCTGAAGAGAAAACCAAGGATGATTTTGATGAACATGATGATGAAGTGGTGTATTTTGTAATGAAGGCTGAATTTGATGAAGCTGAGGCAACTATAGTTGTGACTTATGTGAACAAAAATGATAGATGGATAATTGATAGTGGATGCTCACATCACATGGCTAGAGAAAAAAGTAAGATCATTACCTTGAATTGTTATGATGGAAATAGTGTAAGATTTGATAATGATGCACCATGTTTGATAAAAGGAAAAGGTTCTATCAAACTCACAAACAAGATTTCATGTGATAATGCTTACTATGTTAAAGGACTAAACTATAACTTGTTGAGTGTATCACAATTAAATAATTTGGGATGCAAGGTTGAATTTGGAAACAAGACTGCTAAGATATATAACACAAATGAGAAACTAATTGGAAAAGGTGATCAAACTAGAAGTAATATATTATATCTTGATATAAAAGATGCAACCTATCTTGTTGTAAGATTTGATGATGTATGACTTTGGCACAAGAGGTTATGTCATTTTAATTTTGATAACTTGGTTAGTATTAGTAACATGAAGAAATTTAGAGGTTTTTCTAAGTTGAAGAAACCTGATAATGTATTGTGCAAACAATGTCAGCTAGGCAAAATGTCCAAGTCAAGCTTTAAGAATAAAGCTTATATCTCTAAAAAAATACTAGAGATTGTTCATATTGACTTGTGTGGACTGATTGAAGTGCAAATTTATAGAGGAGATAAGTACATAATTTTGTTTGTTGATGATTATTCTAGGATGATGATAGTCATGTTTCTAAAATAAAAATTAGATGCTTTTCAAATGGTTAATTTGTACTTAGCAGGAATTGAGAAAGAAACAGGTAAGAGTCTAAAATTTTTGAGATAAAAAAGAGGAGGAGAAATCACATCAAATGAGTTTGAGATGTTCTATAATGATAGAGAAATCAAAAGACAGACATCTACTCCCAAAGCCCCTCCACAAAATGAAATTATTGAAAGAAGAAATAGGTCTATAATGGACTATGCCAGAACACTTATGATGGAGAAGAATGTTATTTTGAGTTATTGGAGAGAAGCTGTAAGTACTATTGTATATACTTTGAACCATGTGCAAATCAAGAAAGGTACTCATTCAACACCTTTTGAACTATGGTATGAATATCCACCCAATGCAAAATACTTAAGGTATTTGAAAGTAAATGTTACATTCTTAAAGATGTTATGAATGGAAAGCTTGATGCAAAAAGTGAAGAAGTTATATTCCTTGGCTACTCCACAAGAAGTAAATCTTACAAGTGTTTGAATACTAACACTAACAAAATTGTGGAAAGTGCAAATGCAAATTTTGATGAATATAAAAAAGTACATGAGGTTAAACCAATGAAAGAACCAAAAGGATACAAATCATTTGTATACTTTTATGAAGGAATGCCTACTAAAGAAGATGCTACAAATCAAGTTACAAATCAACAAAAATTTTTAGTGACTACCGAGTCACATCCTATGAATGTTAGATTGCATTTAAGAACCAACCTACATTTAGATGTCAAGTTACAAAATGAAGAAGATGCACATTCTAATTTTGAAATTAGTACACATGAAAGAGATGTTGAGATACTTGATAGAGATGTACAGATTGATCCTGAAGCTAAAAGACAAAATTAAGTAACAAGAGTTGAGCCAAGACTATCCAAATATGTCAAAAGACATCATCTTGCTGATCAAATTATTGGAGATAAAAATGCTAAGCCAATGAAAAGAAACAAATTAAGAAGTGAATCATTTTTGATGAGCATGAAGGAGACCAAAATAGTGAAAGATGCATTAGAAGATGTGGATTGGTACAAAGACATTGAAGAAGAGATTGAATAAATAGAGAAGAACAAAAAATGGAGTCTAGTTCCTAGACTAGAAGATAAAAATGTGATTGGCACCAAGTAGGTATTCAAAAACAAGCTAGATGAAAATGGTGAAGTCAAAAGAAACAAAGCAAGATTAGTTTGCAAGGGATATGCACAAGAAGAAGGAATTGATTATGGGGAGACATTTGCCCCTGTTGCTAGAATGGAAGGAGTAAGAACTCTACTTGCTTATGTTGCATAGAAAGGTTTCAAAGTTTATTAGATGGATGATAAATTTGCATTTCTGAATGGTATACCAGAAGAAGAAGTTTACATAGAATAGCTAGAAGGTTTTATTGATGATAACAATAAGAACATGATATGTAGATTGTAGAAATCTCTTTATGGTTTGAAATGAGCACCAAGAGCATGGTATGAGAGACTTCATACTTATCTTGTGAAAATTGGATTTCAAAGGATTGATGATAACAACAAACTATACATAAAGATAGAGAAAGAAAAAGGTATTTTTCTATCTAAAATATTTGTTGATGATATCATATTTGGAAGACAAGATGCTTTATGTAAGGATTTTACAAATCAAATAAAGCAAGAATTTGAAATTTCTATGTTTAGAGAGATCAATTTTTTTGTGGGTTTGCAATTATATTAGATGAAGTATGGTATATACATCACTCAATCAAAGTATGTTAAGAAGAGACTAAAAAAATTTGGATTAGAAGATTCCAAACTAGTTAGTATACCTATGGTGATAGGACACAAGTTGTCAAATAATGATGATTTTGTTGAGGTGAATCAAACATTATGTAGGTCTATGATTGACAAATTAAAATATGTAGTACATAGTAGACCTAACATTGCATTATTTGTAGGGATAGTTACATGATTCTCTGCTAATCTAAGAAAAAATCAATTAATGGTTGTGTAAAGAATATCTGAAAGGAATAGAAGAGTTTGGTCTATAGTACAAGAAGAATGAAAAGTTTGAATTGAGAGCCTACACTGATTTTGAATAGAAAGAGCACTAGTGGAGGAATATTTTTCTTAAGAAAAAGACTAGTTACATGGACTAGCAAGAAACATAGTTGAACGTCACAATCTGCTGTTGAAGCTTAATATGTTGTTACTACTGTAAAATGCATAAACATTGTATGGATCAAATAGCTACTCAAAGGAATGAAAGAAGAGATCATAGAACTAGTGATACTTTATTGTCACAATACAAGTGCTATCAATATATAAAAGAATCTAGTGATGCACACAAAGACAAAGTGCATTGTAATCAAGTATCATTACTTAAGAGAATTAGTTTAAGATAAAGAAGTGAAGATGGAATATATTAACAAAATGGAGAAATTTGTTGATATCTTCACAAAACCATTACCTAAGGATGCTCATAAACATCTAAGAGTTAAATTAGGGGTGATACCCCTATCAAAGGCTATCTAAGTAACAAGAGGAGTACCCTACATCAAACAAGTTGATGTTCATATGTTACAAAATTGATATAGAGGATTTTACTTTAGGAGCTACCTAAAGTAACCACAGAGTTGAAACTTCAAAATTAGTCATAAGCAAGGTGATAGAGGGAGAAACTGAAGAAACTACAAAAGCCTATATTTGCTTATCTTAAGATGAGTTTTTGGTATGTGTCTTTGGCATTATTGTCAAAGAGGGAGAAAGTACATTAAACTGATCACCATCAAAAGAGGGAGATTTTCTAATCAAAAAGAGAGAAAGTACATCAAAGAGAGAAAGTATATCAGATAAGGATATCAGGAGTTAAGTCAAGACAAAGAAAGGAGATATTGATCAAAGAGCCAAAATGTATAATCACAGAGGGATATATTCCTTATAAATGTTGAGGGAGAAAGTACAAGAGATTGTTGTCAAAGAAGCTAGAGAAGCTATTGATCTTAGAGGGGGATTAGATAATTATTGATGTTGCTAATTAGAAGAGTGAAAAGGAGTAGCTCAACATTATCAACATTAATAGGGTTGGCCTTTCATAGGGCATCACTTTAGAAGAGTGAAAAGGAGTAGCATGTTATTGGTGGTTTTTTCCAAATTAGGTTTCCACATAAATCATTGTGTCAAGTGTGTTGATGAATCTATTATGTTTCATGCTTTACATTTCTAGAAGTTTATTTGATGATGACATACAAGTTTTTAGGGATTGCATAATCTTAATGGGTGCATGCATGAGTATGAATTCTTTATGGGTTCACTAAGTTGGGAAGTTTTATTTATACATCTAGACCTTGGATAACTGATTCACTCCCCTCCAGATATTCTAAAGTATTCCAACACTTAGCCACATCATCATTGACATGTATTATTCAAATCCTCAAGCTCAATTCTTAGAATAACAATTTTGCTAAGAGATAGAACAAGTTTACTAGAGCATGCCTCTATAAACTCTATCTGAAAACAGATATCACCAAAACTTACATAACTTCTTCCATACTTAACATTTCTTCACCCAACATTAACTTCATCTACTAGATACTTAAAAGTATCTCACATAACCTTAGATAGTGAGATTACTCAACTGGCCGTCAATGCCACCTTGATCTTTTCACTATTCTTCTGTTAGATACCACTAAAGATGGTTATGTCAACATCAATGACAAACTTAGTCATGAATGTAACATATCATCATCTACAATACTCCCTCATAGAAATATCATTAGCATTCATGCTCCCAACAATGTGTATCACCTTAAAAGCTAAGATTACTCACTAGAAAATTGGCATTCTACATGGGAAAGGAAGGTTGTAGTTGAAAGACTCTGATGCCCACAAATTATAGCTCTTTTTGTTGGTATGGTAACTTTGGTTTTCTGTCTTTGAATTTGGATAGCTAAATTGTATAAATATTAATGTAATAACTATAAGTAGATTCATTATTATTAATTTTATACTTTTCCCACTAATACAAGGGTTGCAAGACTATCAATACATGGCTCGTGAAACTATCAACTATTAGACACCAAAGTTAGAATGTTGATTATCACATCCATGCTTGAAACAAATTATTTTATGCCCTTCAAATTTTTATATGGTTTTTCTTTTATGTGGGGTTCTTATGGAATTTCTACTATATTTTATTATACTATGCTTTCTGTAGTATCTCCTCACCTCTATACTATTTTTTCTGAACACCTTAGAAAACATGTCTCTTACAACTTAACAACTACATGTTGACTTTTCCATTGCTCATGGTAATCAATCTTGTTTGACAATTCTTTATCCAACATTTTCTGGATTGATAGGAAACTTATGCTTGTTGATTTGCATATAGATTTATGAAACAAATGGTTTAACTTACTAATAAAACAAATGAAAAATATGAAACATAGGATTTTAGTTATATCTTGCAATGGAAGGAGAATATGGAAATTCTTGTCTACGAAGGATATTAAAGAAGGTATGTTAGATGCAAGTACTACCATTAGTGCATGCTAGACACAAGTACTACCATCATTGAAACCTTGCAGTGCATTAGAGCTTTCCTCCTTGCACAGGTGACATGCATTTTTTCATTTCATTTCTTTGAAATTTGATCCCAAGTTTTACTTGATAATGTTACAAGGGAAGAAATTGCTAACAAAAAATGAGGAGGAACTAGCTGAGCTCAATCTCCAAGCTCAGAGAATTCAACTTGATGAAACTAATGCTACTAAGACACGAAAGAAACATCATGACCTCCAAACTCATTAATTCTGAGGGTTTCTGATGGTACTCTAATTATGATCTCCATCATCAAGGGTTCCTAAACCCAAACTCTTAGTGGATGTTTTGTTGATTTGGGGTAAATATTAGTTCATTATAATGTAATTCTCACTTTTGTTTAATCATATGGGTTTGGTTTGTAAGAGGCCCCTCATAGAGATATGATTACTTCCATGAGAGAACAATCTAGAATAGTGTTCTCCATGTAATCTAAGCATGAATAACATTCCAAGCACATACTCAAAAATTGCATCCACTATAAACAACATTTCATAAACTTTATTCTTTAACCTCTCGAAAGAGGGAAAATTATGTAAAGCTTTCCTACTCTAACTAGTAAAGAGTGTGTTGCTTCAATTTGGGGTTGAATGACCATTTCCTTGTCAAAGATGTGATTATTTCTTGCTAACTTTCTTTGAATTTAAGTCATTATTTTCTTTGTTGCATCAGTTTTAGCGTCAAAATTGTAAATTGTTAGAGAAGGGAGATCTGATAAGGGAGAGCATGAGCCATATTTCCACTCTTGTTCTAGATTAATCTAAGGGCTAGATTCTCCAAGTAAGATGAGATTGCTATCTTGGATATGATCTTTGAACCCTTGCCATGTCTAATATATTGATTTATTAGTGATAGAGTCACCGTTTGAAGTAGGTGATTATCACCTTAGTTATTAAACTATGGTTGAGAAGAGAGTTGAAGGAATTCATCCTCACGCCCAAATTTACTCAATAGCTGTCCCAAATACCATTTATTATAAACTTAAATAAATCAAGTGGTGTTCTTTAGACCATTTTTCAGTGCTTCTTCAAATAAGAAGAAATTTATCTAGCTGCTCCACCCTAGATTTGATCAAAAAAAATTTAGGAAATTAGATTACCCCCTGAGCACACAAACCATTAATTTGTATTTTTTTTTGAGCTAACATAGCAAAGTATTATCGAGTATTAGATATCACAATTATTCAACATTATTATTCAAAGCATTAGTATTTTAAATTAATAATAAAATTCATTAATTTTTTATTTTTTAAATTATTCTTTATTAAAAATTTAACTATTGTTAAAAAAAATTATTTTGATTTCGTATACTACTTTCAATAATAAAACAATTTCAAACTACACTAAAATTTAGGATGAATTGAGATTACACTGAATTGAAGATTAGTTTAGTACACTAAATGAAGTTTGTTTATCTTATTTAGTACACTAAATTGAGTTTGTTTATCTTATTTTATCTTATTTTAGTGCATTGAATTGAAGCTTTGGAGATTTAAAACATTAAATTTTCACATTCAATAAAGATACATTTCTTATTGCTTTATAAGATTTTTTTTTAAGATTTGTGAATTTAAGACATTAAAGTTTAACGTCCAATCAAGATAGTTTTTTTACTATTTTAAGCATACAATTTTGAAGGAGGAGATAATAATCTGGAATTGAAGATAAATATTAATAATAGAATCTATAAGAAAAATAGATCAATTCTTAGATTATTATATAATGGTTTTTAAATAAATTATAGTTTTCTTATTTTATCTTATTTAGTACATTGAATTGAAGATTAATTTTGGATGCCTGACTTTCTTGATCTTATTTAGTACACTAAATTGAAGATTTGGAAATTTAAAACATTAAATTTTCACATTCAATAAAAATACAAGAAAAATAGATCATTTTTTAGATTCTTATATAGTGATTTTTTAATAAAATACAATTTATTGGTTTTTTAATAAAGGTGTAATGTTTCAAAAAATTTGATTGGATATAGTTAAAGTTAGGGTGGTATTGCTAGATTAAATATCAAATGTAATTGTTTATTATTTCAATTTAAATTAAAAGTAAAGATGTTTATATTTACACAATCTAATTATTTCTCTATTTTAATAATTACGTATTAATTTAACATTTTTTTCATCTTGTGTGATTTTGCTTTTCATCTTGTGCGATTTTGCAATGAATGTTTATTCGGTTGTTTGGAACAAAGAGATTTAACTTGATATAACTTTTAGGATTTTTTTGGAGATCAAATGAAACAAACTCAAAGAGAAATTGAAAGATCTTCAAAATATGATTCTTTATTTCAAAATGGTTGGCTTATTTCAATGACCTACAAATTTGAATCGCAAAAGTAAAATCTTTTTTTTTTAAAATCGATAAACAACCTAGATTAATTATTCGTATTTATTGTAATTAATTATTATTATGTGTTAAGCGAATTCAAACCCAATATCTCTCACATGAGAGACTCACAAGTTATCATTGTGTTGTAGGCTCTTGCCTAATCACAAAGGTAAAATCTTGCTACATATACATAACAAGTAGTTTACCTCTGCAATCTTTACAATTGTTTATATTGGTGGTTCAAGGCTTGTATTTAAAACTGCATCATGTCACACCAAATTTTTTTTGCATTTCTCGGCAAGCAATCTCATGAAATCTAAGAATTCACATACATAACAGATAATATGATTAAAAAGAGTTTTTCTAGAATAAGTTTATAACTATGCTAGAGTGCATACAATGGTTTTGATTTGACAATCGACTTGACTCTTAGACCCTTTGGTGGTACAAATACTAGTTGTTAAAACAAAGACAGACGACGTGACTGGAAAATTGGGAAAATTCATTTCTACCGTCATGTTGAAGGTCTATATCAATTTTATTATGTTTAAAAGTTTGAGAACAATTTAGAGTTTTACAGAGAAGAATAGCGATGTTAATTTTAAAAGGAAGGATAATGATGGTGGTTTTTAAAGAGAAGAATATTGATGATGGAGAGAGTAGGGCAATAAAAAAAGGTAGCAAAGGCTTGACTGCCCTCTACAAGTTAAAACTTATATTCATCTTTAGATTAAGCTGTGATAGGGAAACTGGGGAAATGTCTTTAACTTTAAAATGAATAAACTTTAATGTCTTTTATTTATGGGCGTCGCACATTTAAATTTAAAATGAATAAACTTTAATATTTATTGGACTCGTATGAAACTTACAAGTATTGGGCGTTCGCTATTTTGACGTTGCCGAAAAAAATTAAAAAATAAGGCGCAAACGATTAGCCTGTCCCGTTTCGTTAAGCAAAGTTAGATGCTATGATTTTTAGTCAATTGAAAGTCGATATTGGGTTTGTAATATTATTATTTTAGTGTTTCTTTCAAGGTAGGAACTATCAATCTGAAACCAACTAATTTCAATGTAACACAATTTCTATGTTGGATTATCACACATTAAGGTTTGATTTGTAAGCTAAAAGTGTTAAATAGTCAAAGTAGACTTTACTTTTTCAATCTTAATTTCTTCCTCACAACATTACACTCCTCGAAAATATATAATCAATGTGATTATTTTGTCGTTCTGAAAGGGATGTATACAATTGTTTTCTTAAGAAAATACAAACAGCAACCTGTTGAATAAAAACTAAATATTTCTATTCGGTATCCTCAATTTTCAAAGATTATGAACATAAGAATACTAGAACTATTGATTTTTTAATTAGTGTCAAAACAATTAAAAAGGAAGAGGGTCCTGAACCAGATAACACTAAAGTACTAAAACCATCTCTACTCTAGGCTATTATAGCCAAGCAACAAAGATGCACACTCTAACCTCTGCAGTTAGCATCCCACCCAAGCAAAACCAAAAAATTAATCAAAATTATCCACATTCTTCGAGTACCAAGAATAAACCACACTTAACCCTAACTTTAATCTAACAAACTTACTAACCATATTCCAAGTCTTCCTACCCCAAGAATAGTGGGGATTAACAAACTTAACAATTTTCAAATAAAACCTTCACATAATCGAGAGGTTCAAAGTCTTGAACAAAATAGAACAACATAGAACATACTGAGAACTAAAAAATATGAAAACAAAGGAAATGAAATATTAAGCCTATTTGATGTTCTCCCAATCTTCATTCAAATACCTGATTTCTTCTATCCAGTTCTCAATCTCTATGGCACTCTTTATCTCCTCCCAGTTTTTGTCCTTAGCTTGGCTCACTTTTTTAAGTTTTCTTTTCCAATTGATGAAACCAAAAATAGCCTTTCTCATTATCTCTTTTTGAACTTTGCAAATGAAAGACACAACCACTCCCAATTCAAGATCAATAACCATAGATTTGAACTTTTTATTTAAGTCATCAATATTGTCATTAATTTTTGTAAACTTGTCAGAGTAATCCCTCTTAAACTCTTCCATCATCCTTTGAACATTGGGTAGGGGATTCTCCATGTCCCCAACTTTGGTTATTTCTTAATTGTTGATTGGGAGCTCAATGCCATTCACTCTCTATTTTTGACAATTTTAGATCTCCATACAAAGATGACCCACAATAGAGATAGTCCCAAGAAGGCAACCGAATGCAAAAGCTGGTATAGAAAACATTTTCCTTTTCTGTTAGGGTGATGTCTCGCTCTAGTCAATTTACATTTTTTAAATGATTATTTTCCTATTAATTTCTCATGCCCAATTTCAATATCTCCCTTCGGATGTAGAAACAACTAAATCTATAAACAACTAAATGGGTCTAAATTAAAGATTTAAATGCATTAATATAAGCAAAAAAAGCATACAAGCAGCAATATATAGATGAATCATAAGCTCATGAAAAGATTAAACAAGCAACATAAATAATTATATGACAAGAAATAGCTAGCTAATGTTAATTGTAGTTCAGATTGACACTATTTCAAATTTGGAATTGTGGATCTTGAAGTGCAATTATAGCCACTATTTTCAGGCCCTCATACCCTCTTAGGTAAAGGTCCAACAATATTTGACCTATAATGGTATAGTTTGAATGAAGTTTCACCTATTCCTACAACTTCCAAATTTTCACAATAATCCCAGGCTTCTATAGAATTTGACAAGGTTTCTACAAAGTTGAAGATTCTTCCTCTACTAGCCTTCAAGGTGAGTACATATAATATCTTCGTCTTTCATAGAACTTACCTTGATACATTATATCTAATATCTTCTTGTCTATCATTGCATGAGTATTTCCTTTACTTTTCTTCCCTTGCATATATATCATAGTTTTATATATACATTCTTATATACTAAATGGAAAGCAAATGGGATCCTAGAATCTATACTTACTCTTAGCCTTAGATCTTGCATTAGCATCCCTATATCCACTTGGGTTTTTCTAATCAAATATTTACCTAAAAGGGGTCACACTTTAAGATCCATCTCTTTTAAACGTATAGGTGTTATGAGTGGTGACCCATAATCAATTACCATTTCCTATAGTGCACATTACTAGAGGTATGGTGGCTCTAGAGAGGATCTCTGCTAAAGATTAATCAGATGTAAAAAGGAAGCCATAACCAATATTTGGTGGTGAAGAATGTGAAACATACAAACTAGCAATAGATAATGACCTAAGAAAAGTCAACATTATAAACATTGGCAAGAAGGTACCTCCTCGTTGAATATTGATATGGTATAGCTTTGAGCTATGAATAATTGAAGACTTGTGACACCTCATCCATAGTGCACAACATCTCACTAAAGAAGGATGCCAATTCTTTTTGAAAAAGGCAAAGGTAGGTTAATTGAGAGATAAAACCCATTAATACAAAATGGATGTTCATAGTTGTTGGATGAGACATTTATTTTATCAATTAGGTACTCCACGTGGGTTGGAAAACCTAGTCTCAGTATGAAAGAAGAGTTGAGAAATAAGATTATGTTTTAATTTTTAAAATTTCAACCAAGCCTCTATGAAGGACAACTACTAACTACCATCTCTTGACAAAGTACTATAGGTGGCGAATGGATCACAAATGATGTATCAAGAAAATTATTAAATAAATCCTTTTTTGTCCCTATTTTACTATATCTTTGGATGAATATATCTAATTGATATTTGATTGTGTCATTGAGTCATTTGGTTTAAATGTGGCATTGCACTATTTTAAAAATTATACAAGTTTACTTTTGATAGCCATTCTATCCCTCCTTGGTGTGGTGTGGTACATCACGACCTCCAATTGAATTTAGTTATTTAAATCATGCTCCATTTTCTTTGTCCATTCATGATCAAAATGCTTAATTTTTTTGAATGGCTTTGCATTTGTTCCCCACCATGAAAATCATGTTTCAAATGTTTTCTCGACCAATTTTTCTGCATATCTCATCATATTTCCCTCAACTGAATAATATTAATGAATCTAGGGTTTTTACCTAAGAGCTTACAGATCCAAGAGGTCAAGTTACATTATTTCCCAAACCTGATGAAAAATATTGTCAAACTTCTCCTACTACATTACATTGTGTATCAACAACTACTGAGTTGAAACCTCCAACAAATTACACATTCCAAGGTTTTTCTTTGTTTCATTTCACAACTTTTCAATGTCATCAACAACTATAGGCGAGTCTTTAAATTTGAAGAGAACAAAGGGTAATCAATTTTTTGAGGCAATTCTCAACATAAAAGCTTCCAACTTAGATATGGTGAAGTTATCCATAGAGATCCTTACGCGATAATGACAATCATCAAAATCCATCAACTCCTCTATTCTTTCAAAGTTGTATGAATCTCATGGCCTACATGAATCCCGCTACCCAAATTCTCATGGATAAATTGACCATGAAAGTTTTCCCTTAAATTGAAAATTAACTATTGCAATTACTAATTATTAATGTCTTATTTTTAAAATATTATCTAACTATTGAAAACTTAACCCACAACCAAATATTGAATAACAACACAATTGCAACTTCACAAAATAAATAAGGAAAGAAATTTGAATATGGTGACACAATATTTTGGACCAATTGTCCATAGAAAAAATCCTAAGAGAAATCTATTTATGCAGATGGGAAGTATATTAACTTCAAAAAATTAAGGATATAAAAAATTCCTTTCCTCTTACTAGTATTCTCCAGTGCTATCCAAACACTATCACTGCACCCTTTCTCCCACTGCAAGAATATTTTCTATCATTGCAAATGATTTATTCACAACTTGATGCTTTCCAAAATTTTCCTAGCCCCCTTTCATGCAACCCCACTAAAAAATAAATGGATGAGATAAAAGGCTATTCAACAACCAAAACAAGATTGGTTGCTAACAACTCACAATTAAAAGAATATTTATTTAATCAATGTTAATTGGTAACATAAACACCTTATAATTAGGGCACTTGGAACAAATTTCATGCTACAAAATTAACACGTCCTAAAAGCCCAAAAAAATAAAGAATTAGTTCTAACATGACAAAAGTTGATACAACTAGCTAAATCCCACTTTTGCCCTTGATTACTATGTTGTTATCAATAACATGCGATAGAATGTAAACATGCAATTCACTAGCGAGAAGAGTGAACAAACTAACAAACAAGGCCACTATATTGGACTAGAATCCACTATTAGAGGCTAAGTTGGGTAGTAGATACCCTACAAATGAAAAGAAGACAATCTCAAAAGAATGTATGGAGACGTGGTTTGAAAGCATAAACAACATTCAAGACATCTAAATATCCAACAAGTTGCAGCAAGAGAGCACAAATAATGACATATCTAGGAATCAATTTAGCCCCTCTTTTGTAGGTCATACAAATATCAATTACACACATAAAGAGGACTTCATCACTTTAGTTGCCACTTGCACTTATACATTCAAATATCCTCAAACATTACATACTAAGGAATAAATTAAGTTTGAAAAAGTAAGTCAATTTTTACTATTTAACACTTTTAGTCTAAAAATCACCTCACACACACAAAGACACAAATGATTTCCAAGGCAATTCTACAAGCTCGCATTGCTTTGTACATCTAATAATCTCCATTTGTATATAGTCTCGAAAGTTAGCTATATCGATGAGCTAAACCATATATCAAACATTAAAACTATTATTTTCCCTTAGAACATTGTTTAAGTTTGAACTATTTCTAAAGTAAAACAAGAGCTCTATTTGAGCTTGAGTCCTTGCCTCTTGTAGAGAAATAATAGTTTATCAATCTAAATCTGAGTGGATAAATTTGATTTGATTGAAGGTCACTTTATCCACAAGATTTGCAAATAGGCATAGAAAATAGATATTTTAAATATATTCTATAATATAACTATGATTTTAATGTAACATGTTTTTATTTTATTGATTATTTCAATATATAATATATGATGAATCTAATATCTAATACAAATATATAAATAATTTACATTTATATCTTCAAAGTATCATTTGAAGGCATTAATATTGTTGTGAAATGAAAAAGATGATATGATAACCGATATATGATTTTTAAATCATTTACTTGAGATTTATTTTTTAATTGTATTAAAGCATTTTGATATTGTTTTTTAATTTGAGTAATAAATATTATTTTATTTTATTTTACTATGAAATCAAACCAAAGATTTTTGAATTTATTAAATTAAATTAAAGAATCTTTAAATTTAGTATAGGTTAAATTAAGCTAATAAAAAAATCTTAGATTAGTTTTAAATAACTAGCTACTTTTTAACTAGATCAATGAAAGCGACGTTGTTTTTATCTACTCCTGATTGTACATGTAGACACTTAAAATTGTCCTGAACACTATATTAATTTATTTAATATCTCCCTTGACACTATAATTATTTATTTATTAATTAATTATATTTTTCATATTCTTCTACTTATTTAATTAAATTTATTTAATTAAATAGGTTCATTTTTCTAATGTATTTAAATTTAATTTAAATGCATCCCCTCTAATGTATTAAATTTATTTAATCCCCTCCATTTTATTAAATTCTTTAATCTTATGATTAAGTCAAATCTTATTATACAAAGGTGTAATCCTCCAACTCAAATATTTCCTTTGACATTATAATTAATTATTTATTAATTAATTATATTTTTCATATTCTTCTACTTATTTAATTAAATAGGTTCATTTTCTAATGTATTTAAATTTAATTTAAACACTTTTCCACTAACGTATTAAACTTATTTGATACATAGCATTCCATAAATACCCTTTTAAATAAATTCTAATTTATTTAATCCCCTCCACTTCATTAAACTCTTTAATCCTATGATTAAGTCAAATCTTGTTTAACTTTATCCTAATCCAATCCTAAAACCTAGTCTACACCCATCACTCTCATTCTTCTAAGCCTACCCACTTCTTAATCCCACTTTATTATCCTAAACCTCTTTAAATCACCTTTTTAGCTCTTAAATATTTTCTCACACGTGTGAGAAGCTCATGATCCAATAAAGCTTCCACTTCATTTACACCTCTTACGCCTTTGTTCCTCACTCTTTCCCCCAAGATGCTCACACATGTGTGAGCACACCTTAAGCCTCTCAACCATAAAGGCTCCTTTTGACTTTTTCATGGCTTTGTCCTTTAACTCATGTGTCTCTCTTGTGGCACCTATGTGGATGCCACATAAAGGCCACCTCCCCAAGGCCTCTCTCAAACCTATAGAGATAGAACCCTTGCCTTAAGCATTTCTACATCTTTCTCATTTGCATTATTAACATGCTAGTTTCACTTTTGAATTTTCTAGAGATTTTATGCTTAGAGCTAACGTTTAGAAGTTGTTTGCAATATTAGAATTTCTAGACTTTGCATTAGTTTCATGGTAGTATGATATTGCTAGGTTTATTTCTTCGTTACATTCCATTCACATTCATATCTTAGAACTTTTAAGGGATTGGCTCACTCATAGCCATTTCTTAAAGGTATTCTCCATTCATTTAGTCTAGATTCACTTGTTTCATTCTACATATCATTTATCAATCAAGGGATTCAATAGTTGTGTTTTGGGAGAGCACATCCGCATCCCTCCAATCTGGAGCACACCAATAAGGCCTCTTATGAGCACCTTTGTTGAGCTAGTCTGAGGTTGCATGAGGACTTGTAATTTGTGGTTGCATAAGTTGTTAAACTCAAGCTTATTTTATTTGTATTCCAACTTGTTTCAAATATTTCATGTGCATATGTTACAACTAACATTTTCTTGTTTACACGTGCTCCTGATAGGTTAAATTTTCGTGTATACATTTTGGCATGCTTGGTGGGACCCACGACCTTTTCCATTATCAAATTCGCTCAAAAATTTTACTTTTTCTATATAAAAACCACACATTGTCGTCTCCGTTAGGACACAGTGTCATTTGTGTAAATGTTTCGTCATCTCCATAGATCATCGTCTCTGCGTTTTAGCATTTCTACCAGACTCGACCCACAAAAATTGCCAAAAAAATTAATTTTTTTGGTTCTGTCATCTCTGCATATTGTTGTCTTCACAGTTTGGCATCTCCACCTTTTTTAGTTTTCTTTAATTCTATTCTATTGTCTCTTTAGTTTCATCATCTCCAAGTTATAATTTTTCATCTTCACAGTTTCATTACTTTGTTGTCTGTGTTGTGGGTGGTCAAAAACTAGTCATTTTTATATACTATCATCTTTGCAGTTTCATACTCTGTTGACTTCAATTTTCAGTGTCTATGATTCTATCTTCTCATCTGCAATCCACAAATGTAAGTAACAGATATATTAGACTTTCTTTGTATTCTATCATTTGCGATTTTTGTCCTCTCTATTGTTTATTGTCTCCGCCTGCATTCTGTCATCTCTATTTTTTATGTAAAAAAGAGGAGTATAAATCAAAATTTGATTTTTTGTGGATCTATAGGATTGGAGTCATTCTAAGCTTATTTACGTATAGAAAAAAAAACAAAAAAAAGTTAAAATAAATTTTCCCATAGTTAACTTTCATTTTTTGAGATTGTGTTCAAGCCAATCAACTTGTTTATTATAGCATTGAAGATGGGAGCATTTTAGAAACACCTAATCATGTTTCTTGCAAGTTTTCCTTAATATTTTATTTCTCTAGGGAATGAACTTGAATGCTTAATCATTTGTTTTTAAATGAATGTTTCACTTAATGGGATAAATCAAACAAACTCTTGAATGGCTAAACATAAAACAAGAAAATCCAATATTGAATGCATAATCAATTGAACGAAAACCTTTCATTTGGATGAATGTTGTTAAAACACAATCCTAAATGCCTTAATGAAATTCAAAAACATTTTTTGGAATGAATTCTTAGAAGCCAATTACACTCTTGAATGCATAAAGGTCAAAGAACAATGCTATGATACACATTTCAATTTTGGTTTAAAATGAATCTCATCAAATCTTGAATGCTTAAGGATCAAAGAACATTACAATGAACATTTGCATTTGGTGCTTAAAACAAACACTTATTCAATCTTGAATGCATAAATGAATTGACTCTTTCCTTATAAAATTTCTTATGTTGACGACACTCAATTTTCTTATGTTGGCAAACTCTCAATTTTTATTATGTTGATGACGTTGTCAAGTTGGAAAGAACATTGTATGCTATAAACATGAGTGTCTTCAAAAGTGGGTTAAAAGACCTAAAGCTTCATTGGGAAAGAACAAATGTCTTTTTAACCCAAGACCACTTACGTATCACTCCTCTCATACCTTTGGGTGATCATGAGTGCACAAGAAATAAGTGGCCTTGTTTTACATTTTTTAGAAAGCCTGCTTGTGGATTTTATCACCATTTGGGATGACCTAAACTCTGCTGTTCTCATGGAGTATAAATATTAGGAGGTGAATCAAAAGACACCTCTCTTGGAAGTAAAATCTTTCCACTCTTGGCTAAGCCCCAAAGAACTTTATACCTTTGGGAAGTGAAGGTGGAGATTTGGGTTACCGTCTCCTCCCAGCTATGTGGCATAATTTTTTTTCATCTACAAATTTGGGCCTCATGTACCTTGTGTATATTGATGACACCCTAAGTTGAGCTTTTATATTTTAGTCAAAAACTTATAGGATTTTTGGTGTGTTCTACGTGCTAAGTGTTTAAAAACCTCCCCATTTGAAGGGGACACACACCATTTAAACTTTTCTTGTGTATATTTCATTGTATGCTTTGCATGTTATGTTTCAAAAAATCCAAAAAAAATTCAAAATCAAAAAAATAACAAAAATAATCTCTTGTGTTCTTGATCACTTCTTCTATCAATTCATCCCATCATCATCATGCATCTCTTATCTTAATCACTTTCTTAATCATTCAAATAATTCTTCAAAATCTCAATCATCTCTAATCATCTGAGTCATTTCCTCATCTTCTTAATCATCATCATAATAATGGTTCATAATCCACATTAAGATCCAATTCACTCATTCAATGATTCATCCTCATGAATCTTAATCCAATCATGTATCGAATTCATTCTTTTCTAATCAATTCCTAATTCAATCCATTTGCATCTTCATCCAAAATCAATCAATCTTTCTTCATCTATCCAAATCTTCTTATAATTCAATTTTTCATAAAATCTTCTACTTTGGACTTAGGCATGCCATCATAATTCTTGGACTTTAATCCTAGCTAGCTTGAATGACCCAAATCTTATTAAGGTTACCTCAAACATTCATCCAATATCAAATCAAATCAAATCCAATCCAACCCAAATCAAATTTTTAAAAAGTCCATAATTTCTCCTAGTCTCAAGTTCATATTTCATTTCTCATCAAATCTCTCACTGCTCCTCATCTAATCTTAATGGATAAGAATTGGCTTAACCAAATGGTTGGGTACCTTCAAAGGCAATATGGAGTCACACCTCTAGCACAAACCCCATATCAAATCAATCCTCAAAATTGTATTTCCAATCCTAATCCATCTCACATTCCTTATTCCTCTGCCTTTGACAAGGGAAATCCACCTCATTATCCTTCAACCACATATGATTCCATTCATAGCCCACACAATTCCTCAAACAAAAATTTCATTGCCAAAGAAATTGAGGAACTTAAGAATTCTATTTTGAGCCTCGCAAATCAAAAGAAAAATTCCAACTTCCATTGCATATGTCCTCTTTCCCCATGTTTTGAAGACCATAATCCTCATGTCCCATCCAACTCAAATCATCCATGTAATTCCCCATAAATTGAGCTTAATGTCCAAAAACATCATCCCAATCCCCTACCCATAGCCCCACCTTCACACAATCCTAATCCTCCAAAATCAACATCATCCCCACCTTGTAATAGGTTTATCACTCAAGAAACCTTGTCTAAGTATAAAAGCAAAAATAAAGTGATCCAACCACCCAAAGTCATAAACCCAATTTTATCTCTAGACCTTTCTCCAAAGCATGCCATTATAGATTCCTCTTCTCCTCTAGATCCAAGCATTTCTCCATCCCATTATTCCATTATCCCTCAAGATCCATTTGTCCCTCTTATTCCATCTCATGATCCCCTTCCTAATCAAGATCAAGACATTCCATGTACCGCACACATTAATGATTCCATTTTTTCTCAAGAGTTGGCATCCATAGATCTTCCACTTCATGAAGATTCTCCTTCCACTCCATCCACTAGCTCTCCTACATGTCAAGATCAAATCGCTCCATCTCATGATTCCATTCTATCCACTCCATTATATGATCCTATTTCACTAGATGATCCAATCATCCCTTCCATTCAACTATATGATCCTCTTTTAAGTTATGATCAAAGTGCCCCTACATTTTCATTTCATGATCCCAATCCATATAAAAATCTTAGTATCTCTCATAATCCTAATCCTTCACATGAGCCTATCACATCTATCCAATCCACTCATGAACCCCATATACATGGACTTGCATCTTGTTTTGAAAATGATAACTATCCAATTGAAGAAATAATATTGGTACACCTTCCAC
Source organism: Cupressus sempervirens (assembly GCA_028749045.1). NCBI lineage: Eukaryota > Viridiplantae > Streptophyta > Pinopsida > Cupressales > Cupressaceae > Cupressus > Cupressus sempervirens. The sequence goes on from CM053783.1 coordinate 820,222,050, forward strand.
TCCTTCCAAACCCAAAATTCCTTCATCCAAACCTAGATATTCCCATCATCTATATTCCAAGTCCATTTTGGGCCCTTATATCCATATTTTGCTTCCTTCCTCATTTCCATCCATTCTGGGTCCTTACTTTCCAAAGACAACCCATTCATCCCTTTTGGGTACTTACATACATCCATCCACCATATCCATATTTTAAAATTCATCCCCTCATATACCTATTAAAGATCAACAAAGGCACACATCCTTGAATTTCTTCCAATGTTCACCATCCATAAACTCTCCATCCCCATTTTCCTCATGCACTCATACCATGTCCAATGGAAGCAAATTGGATTCCAAAGATAAATTGACTAAAGCCAAAAATTTGCAAAAATCCAAGGATCAACATGTCCCCTCTAGACATGTTCAAAAAAAGAAAAATGTGATCAAAAGGAAAGAAAAAATCAAAAGGCCAAAAAGGCTCAAAATCAAAAATGCAAAAATCATGTGGATTCCAAAGCTACTTAATGAAGCAATATATCTCAAAGAAAACTTCAAAATGGTATCCAATTTCGCTAATCCAAAAGCTTCATTCATCCATAAATCCTCAAAACTTCCATTTATCAAATCCATTTTGGTTCCTTATGTCCCAAAATCCACCATCCTAATTGCATCATCTCCTTCATCCATTTTAGGTCCCTATACCTACATATCCTCTAAATTTCCCACCTATCCATCACCCTTCAAGGTGTGTGTGTCAATGATGATCTTTCCACCTCCTTCATCCACTCATTCACAAGTCTTCCCACCTAGCATCCATCAACCATTTCTTCCTCCCAGCCACTCCACCCCCTTAACCCAAACCTTTTCGTAAGGCCTTGACCTCCATTTTCCAACCCATTTCACCCTTCTTTTTACTATCCTACCAACATCTATGAGAAAATAGTTTTAAAAATCCTTGAAAATAATAAAGAAAGATAATACCATCCATGTATCTAGATGCTTGAGTCCACCTTTTATTTTCCTATCATGAATCCAATGTCTCCCAATTCCATATATCCATCCATTTACTTTTCCTCTTCCACTTGCACTCTATATTGGGGGCAACCTCCATCCATACTGCATTACCTTATATATCTTATGTATTCCTATCTACCATTCATCATCCTTTTCCATCTTTTAGCTTGACTACCCTTTTCCTTCCATCCATCCAAGCTCACTCAACATATCCCTTGCACACTATCCACACACTATCCTACATACTCCCACCATCCTTTCACATATTTGATCTTGACATCCTATCCATATCTTGCATCCCATTGTCCTTGTCATGTTCATTTATTCCATCCTTCATCCATACTAAAACATACTTCCATCCTTCTTTTTTCCTTCTTTTATATGTCTTTGATCTTGGTTATCCCATCCATTTCATCCATTTCATATCCCACATTTCTTTCATACTCTTCATATCATTATCCCTATTTCATACCCTCCCTCCCATATCCCATACTCCTTCCACTTCCATGCATATACTCGTGCTCAACACTAGAGGCACAACAATAGAATGTACATACATGCTTTGGGAGATACACATGCCTCCCCTTCCTCCATACAATAGCCTTCACACCATCTATCCATTTCCACACATCCTTTCCTCCCATATTTCCTATCCTTGGTATGGGGCATTTTAACTCCTTTGAAACATGGTCCTTGGCTAACCATTGTCCTATACCAGATCCTTTGGTCCCCTATATTATTCCTCCATTCATATATCCCCACCCTTCCCATCCATTTATGATTCCTTAGTTCTCCCCTGTTAGTGGTCCCAATATAGTCATCTTCCAACCAATTCAAAAAATTCATTTATCCTCTTATCTAATTTTCCTCCCTTCTTCTAATTGTTTCATACAAATCAATTTCCATAATAAATTGCTTCATTTTTCCATCTATTTGCATATACCTTGATCAAATTTCTAGTCTTCCATTAAGAAAACTTCCCTCTAGAGAACATTTATCACTTTCTCTCTTGCATTCCCCTTCCATTCCAATTCAATTCATCCATAATCTTATCATATCTTATCCAAATTCTTCTATTCGTCATCTTTTCTCATGAGATTGAGCTTTACCCCATCAAACTGAGCTTATCAAAATAGTGAATTGCAAACAAATTTATACAAATTCACAATAAGACTATATAATTTGAGAACCTTGTTTCTTTCACACAATTTCTAGTGAACAATCACAAACATTTTAATACAGTTCAATCAAACAATCAATTCTTTTGCTTATAAGATGCATCCTTCCAACACATGCTTACTAAATTTCACTATCAAAATTAGGTTCATGGCAAGAACTGTGGATTGAATGACTACTTGGTCATAAGGCCTTTTGTTGATTTTATTTTTGTGTGTCAGTGATAACATCCCCATGTGTACCTTGATCTTCAATATCTTGGTAACATTTGAATAGCTTAACCTAATTACATTGGTCATTTTGTGATATGATCTATTTTCATCATTCTTTAGCACATCTTTGTTAGTTTTTAAGTTATGGTTATGCATTGCTCATTGGGGGCAATGGGTTAGCACACTTTACACCAAGATCCCTAACAAGAATTTAGGTGTTCCCAGACCTCTCTAGTGTGTATCTATCATATTTTCCATCATGACTATGATGCCTACATCTATGTTCCTAAAGTCTCTATTTTTTTGAGAGTCTAGTCCATGCAAAGGAATATTGTCATCTATGCTTCTATAGCATTTGATGCATAACTCCTCTTGCAATATCAAAATAGGATGTGCTCTCCCATATGAACACAACTGAATCTCATGAATTCATTCATGTAGTTAAGCTACATTTAGATTAATCATTATCCAATTCATGTTGCTTCATTCCACTCTTACCAACAAGTCATGCAAGGCCTTCCTTTAAACATTTTTCCTTCCCTTTTCCTTCCTGTGTCTATTTTTGAGAAAATCTGGCAAAATATATTCCTTTTTCACCCCATTTCCATGAGGGGGAACCGTCCTCCCCTATCATCACTACGAAATAGCTCATAGGACTCCACTCCTCTCTGGGGCAACCTATATTTTATTTTCTTTAATATAATGTCGTCTCGACATCACATCAAAGAGTGGCAAAATGTAGACACTTAAAATCATCCCAAATGCTATATTAATTTAATTAATATTTCCTTTGACATTATAATTATTTATTAATTAATTAATTATATTTTTCATATTCTTCTATGTATTTAATTAAATTTATTTAATTAAATAGGTTCATTTCCTAATTTATTTAAATTTAATTTGAATACTTTCCCTCTAATGTATTAAACTCATTTAATGCATGGTGCTCCATAAATCCCCTTTTAAATAAATTCTAATTCATTTAATCCCCTCCAGTTTATTAAATTCGTTAATCCTATGATTAAGTCAAATCTTATTTAACTTAATCCTAATCCCATCCTAAAACCTAGTCTACACCCATCACTCTCATCATTCTAAGCCTACCCACTACTTAATCCCACTTTATTATCCTAAACTTCTTTAAATCACCTTTTTAGTTCCTAAAGGCTTTCTCACACTTGTGTGAGAAGCTCATGATCTAATAAAGCCTCCACTTCATTTACACCTCTTACACCTTTGTCCCCCACTCCTTCCCCCAAGGTTGCTCACACATGTGTGAGCATGCCTTGAGCCTCTCAACCATAAAGACTCCTTTTGACTTTTGCATGGCTTTCTCCTTTAACTCATGTGCCTCCCTTGTGGCACCTATGTGGATGCCACATAAATGCCACCTCCCCAAGGCCTCTCTCAAACCTATAAATAGAGCCCTTATCTCAAGCATTTCTACATTTCTCTCATTTGCATTGTTATCATGCTAGTTTAGCTTTTTAGTTTTCTAGAGATTTTATGCTTAGAGCTAATCTTTGGTGGTTGTTTACATTGTTTGAATTTGTAGACTTTGTATTAGTTTCATGGTAGGTTTATATTGCTAGGTTTCTTTCTTCATTGCATTCCATTCACATTCACATCTTAGAATCCTTTGGGGATTGGCTCAATCATAGCCATTTCTTGAAGGCAATCTATTCCTTTGAGCTAACATATTCCATTTTCACTTATTTTTCTTCCACCAATTCTCTTACATAGTGATACTTGATTGCAATATGCTTTTTTTTGGCATGCATTAAATGATTCTTTGATATTTTGATAGCACTTGTATTATCACAATAAAGTATCATAGGCTCATTTACTTCTTCTTTCATACCTTGCAGTAGATGTTTGATCCATACAATATTAGTGCAATTGATAGAAACTACAACATATTCAGCTTCTACTGTGGATGATGAAGTACAAATTTTCTTTTTTTTGGTCCAAGCAATCAATCTTCTTCCCAAGAAAAGTGCTCCTTCACTGGTACTTTTTTTGTCATCAATATTATCTCCCCAATCTACATCAGCATAAGCTCTTAGCTCAAGCTTTTCACTTCTCTTGTAGTACAAACCAAAATCATCAGTTCCTTTTAGGTACCTCAATATTCTCTTTACTGCCATCAGATGATTTTCTCTTGGATTTGCATAAAATCTTGCCACTATTCTAATATCTAATGCAATGTCTATTCTACTATGTACAACATATTGCAACTTTCCAATCATTGATCTATACAATGTTTGATTCACTTCAACTGAATCATCATTCTTTGATAACTTATGTCCTATCACCATTAGTGTGCTAACTAGTTTTGAGTCTTCTAATCCAAATGTCTTGAGTATCTCCTTGACTTATTTTGATTGGGTCACAAATATGCCATGCAATCCAACAAAGAATTTGATTTCTCCAAACATTCACATCTCAAACTCATGTTTCATTTGATCAACAAAATATTTTCATAGAGCATATTTTCCTCCAAATAATATATCATCAACAAAGATTTTAGATATGAAAATGTCTTTACCCTTTTCTGCTTTGATGTATAGGTTTCTATTGTCATCTATTCTCTCAAATCCTATCTTCATAAGATATTTGTACAGTCTCTCATACCATGTTCTAGGTGCTTGCTTCAAACCATAAAGTGACTTATGCAGTTTACAAACCATATCTCTGTTGTTGTCATCAAAAAATCCCTCTAGTTGTTCTATGTAGACTTCTTATTCTAGTATACCATTCAGAAAAGTAGACTTCACATCCATTTCATAGACCTTGAAATCTTTGTAAGCAGCATATGCAAGTAGTGTTCTTACTCCTTCCACTCTTACAACAAGGGAAAATGTTTCCCCATAATCCAATCCTTCTTCTTATGCATAGCCTTTGCAAACTAGTCTGGCTTTTTTTCTAGTTATCTCACCATCCTCATCAAGTTTGTTCCTAAACACCCATTTGGTACCAATTACATTCTTATCAGCTAGTCTAGGAACTAGATTCCAAGTTTTGTTCTGCTCAATCTAATCTATCTCCTCTTCCATAGCTTTATACTATTCATCATCTTGTAGTGCATCTTTTACTATTTTGGGCTCAACCTTTCTCAATAAGCATGATTCATTTCTTAATCTATTTCTTGTCATTGGTTTGGCGTCCTTGTCACCAATGATTTGATCTGCAGGGTGATATCTTCTCACGTACTTGGCTAATCTTGGTTATGTTCTTCTTTCCATGTTAGATCCTTCCACTTCAAAGTCATTTTTCTCTCCTTAATCTACTACTTCATCATTTCTTTCATGTATACTATTATCAAAATCAAAATGTGTATTTTCTTCATTCTGCAACTCAGCTTCTAAATGTAGCTCAACATTCACTAGTTGTGACTTAGCCAATACTAAGATTTGTTGTTGATTTCCAACTTGATTGGAAGCTTCATCTTCAATAGTCATTCCTTCATAGAAGTATACAAAAGATCTATAATCTTCTAATTTCTTGGACTCATCAACTTGGACTTTTGCATGTTCATCAAAACTTACGTTTGCACTCTCCACAATCTTGTTAGTGTTAATATTCAAACACTTATATGCCTTACTTCTAGTGGAGTATCCAAGGAATATGCCTTTGTCACTTTTTGCATCAAACTTTCCATTTCTAGTATCTTTAAGAATATAGCATTTGCAACCAAATATTTGGAAATTTTTTACATTAGGTGAGTGACCATACCATAATTCAAAAGGTATTGCATTTGTACCTTTCTTAACTTGGATTCTATTTAGGGTGTAAACAATAGTACTTATAGCTTCTCTCTAGTACTTTAGAGCAACATTTTTCTCCATCATCAAGGTTCTAGCATAGTTTGTCACTGATCTATTCCTCCTTTCAGCAATCCCATTCTATGGTGGAGTTCTTGGTGTTGATGTTTGCCTTTTGATTCCCTTGTCATTGTAGAATATTTCAGATTCTTTTGATATAAACTCTTCTCCTCTATTTGACCTTAGGCATTTTAGACTCTTTCCTATTTCCTTCTCGACTCTAGCCAAATACCAATTTAACATTTGAAATGCATTATATTTTTGCTTCAAAAACATGGAAGTCATCATCCTAGAATAGTCATCTACAAATAGCATTATGTATATATCTCCTATGTAGCTTTGAACTTCTATTGGTCCACATAAGTCTGTATGAACTAGCTCTAATACTTCTTTGGAAGTGTATGTTTTTCTTTTAAAGCTTGACTTACTCATCTTGCCTAGTTGACATTGTTTGCACGTTGTGTTTTTAGGTTTCTTTAGTTTGGGAAAACCTCTGACTTTCTTCTTTTTGTTGATGCTAATCAGATTGTCAAAGTTAACATGACACAGTCTTTTATGCCACAACCGCACATCATCAAGTCTAACAACAAGACAAGTTGCATCTTCAATATCTAGGTAAAATAGATTACTTCTAGTTTGTTCACCTTTTCCTATCAAATTTCCATCAGTGTCATAAATTTTGGCTGTTTTGTTTCAAAAATTCTACTTTACAACTTACATTGCCTAACTATGATGCACTCAATAGATTGTAGTTCAATCCTTCAACATAGTAGGCATTATCACATGAAATTTTCTCTATAATTTTTATTGAACCTTTTCCTTTTATTTGACATGGAGCATCATTTCCAAATCTAACACTATTTCCATCATATTGAGTAAAGGTAATAAACTTACTTTTATCTCCTGTCATGTGATGTGAGCATCCACTGTCTATGATGTACTTGTCATTCTTATTCACACAAGTTACCTGTGCTATTGCTTCATCTTTGTCTTCATCAGATTCATCCTTCATGGCTACATAAACTACTTCATCATCATTCTCGTCAGAGTCATCTTCAACAATGTAGCATCTTTTGCCTTTATCCTTGTAATCTATGTTATCATCTTCTCTCTTGTTCTCGTACTTGTTTCCTTCTCTATAGTTCTTCTTTTATGTACATCTCATAGCAATATGACTAGATGCATGTTTTCCTTTTCTACTCTTCTTCATTGATTTCACCTCCTTAGTGTCTTTTAATGTCAACTTGGCCTTGAAAGCAAATTCAAGATTCTTAATACTGTAGTTATCAAAGTTGGATGGTTCAAATGTAGTAAGTCTTCCCACTATTCCTTCAAAGGTTAGTGTGTTTCTTTGTACACACCTTAACTCTTGGATGGCTGAAACTCTAATAGCATAGATAGGGAGTAGGGTTCTTAAGTATTTATCTATTGACAGTCTCTTTTTCCAGTTGACCACCTAGGCTTCTTATTGCACTTACCACTTTTTTCATTCTTGCAGCATTTTCACCTTCCTCCATTTTCAGGTCATCAAACTTTCCTCTGAGGCTTTCTCTCTTTGCTCTCTGAACATTCTGATCTCCTCCATAGATATCTAACAGGGCTTTCCACATCTCGAATGCATGCAGTGCCACATCCTTTGATGTCATTAAATTTAGAATAACTGAGTGTAGAGGCAATTTCTAGTATTGCCTGATTGTGCTCCTTCCCTTTGTTCAAATCATCTACAGATAGGGGTCCATCTAGATCTACATGTTCTACTCCAATTGAGGTTTTTGCATAAGCACCTATTCATCCAAGGTGTAGTTTCATCAGACTTCTCCATGCAATGAAGTTGTCTTCCTTGAGTTTGGGAATTTCTCTCTTGGACATCTTGATCTTCCTATTTCTAGTACCTTGAAACTAAATTATCAGAGGGCTTTGATACTAATTATTAGAAATGCTTTAGAATAACTGTGGAAGTAGGGGGAGTTTGAATAAATTATTCAAGGTCCAAATGTCCTATTCAAACTTATTCATTCATCCAACCTTTAAGTTTCCTATTCAACAAGTTACTGTAAATTAGCATGCAAATATAACACATGAAAATATCAACACATAACACAATGATTTACGTGGAAACTCAATTTTGGAAAAACTACCAATAACATGCTACTCAATGTTCACTCTTTTAAAGTGATCCCCTATGAAAGGACTTCCCTATTAATGGCTATAACACATTGTTAAATGTGACCTGGTTAAAGGATTTAACCGCCCTGTTAAAAGTGGGCTTGGTTAGAGGACTTGAGAACATTCACTTGCAATGCAACCATGTTAAAGGATTTACAAATGGCTGTTAAACCAAACTAATCCATAGGATTTTCTTTTACCCTAATTGATATAATTGCTAGAGAGTAACAATAAGGGGTTTTTTACTTGATTACAGAATACAACTTAACTTGCACATTTCATATCACTTCTCAACTCATAACATTTCCTGGCTTTCAGTCTCTGCAACTCTGACAACTTGCCCTCCTTTCAAGCTTTGTCTCCTTGAGTCTCCATTCCCAATGCACTAGTGCAATCATCTCTCTCTGACCACTTATCGAAGTAGAGTCTTTGTACTCTATTCTTCCTTCTCCTAGATGCCTTCTCTTTGACACCCTTCAACCACTTTGCAATTTTGCAATCCAACAACTCTTGCTTGTTGGTCTTTGACTCCTTAAATAGAAAATTTTAATTTATCTTCCCACTTGATTCTTCCCTCCTTTAATTTCAATTTTTATGGATTAGGTAGGATTCATCAAATCTAACCCATATTTTGTTTCTTTTAGAAACATCATGAAGAATCCTCTTGAATTTGCTCAAAAATGGTTTACATAGAACTCTATGCCACCAACTCATCATCCCTATCTTCCAAATAGTTCAAAAAATTCAAGGTAACAACTTTGTCACTCAAATTTAGTGAATCTTTTACATTTCCAATAATCTAGCAAATCAACACTGTTGAAATACTACTGCTTGGCACATGCTGTGTTACTCAACATCAACTACATTTTACTGATGCTCAACACCTACTATGGATTCACTCAACATCCACTAAGTTTTCCATTTTTTGGGCTCCTTCTATATCACTTGGCACTTGAACTTCACTTAGCACTTGAAGTTCACTTAGCATACACTAGATTTTGCATTTTCTTGGCTCCGACTAAAAATTTACTCGGCTTAAACTAGCTTGCTTGACACCCATTGATGAACTTAGTTTAAGATTTGTAGTCAACCTTGTTCCATATTATACTTCTAGTGTTTCTTAGTGTGGCCAACCTCTATATCTTGAAGTATGTTATCAATACATTATTTAACCATTGTTTTAACTGATCCTTGCACTTCATTACAAAACCATAACTCAACCTTTCTCTTGGGTGCTCTTGTTACATCTTGTTGATTAAATCCTCTTCATCAATCAACTATGTGACAATTCTTGGATCTTATAAATAGTTGTCATTCCTACAAATAGCAAGTTTGAGATCAATGACAAAACAATGATTGAAAACATTCGTTTAACAACATCTCCCTCTTTGACAATAAACCTTTTCAATCAGTGTTCCGACAATATTTTCCAAGCCATTTCCAAGAGATAGTTTTCAACATTTGAGGAGTAGGTTAGGGGTGTTTCCCCTATCAAAAACCAACTAGGAAGATGAAAAAGTGCATCAGTTCATGAAGAACCTAACAAAATACCTTTTGCATGGACTGATGAAGATAGAGGCTACTCTAGAGTTGAGAAGTTAGGTCAACATGAAATTATAGAAAAATTAGAGTATGAGCAAGGTTAGAAAAGGATATGATGTCTTTGAAATTGTTGTCAAAGGGGGAGAAATATAGTGATTGGATGGAAAGAAGAAGTAAATAAAAAATTAACAGAGTTATAGATGATAAGAGAAACATATCACATTTGATAAGGGAGATCAATTTTTTTGTCACAAGACTACATTCCATATAGGTTTTTCGTTACTACCAAAGGGGGAGATTGTTCAAATAAGTATTTTACAAGTTGTTGATAACATAAGGAGATATATGCATTCAATTATTCATTCAATTATTCATCACTTATACTTTTTTTAGTAATTTCAAATAACTGGCTAGTTATTTCATGTTTTTCCTATAGATTAAGAAAGTTTATTTCGAAGGCATTGAGAAATAATAGGGAAGCACCTTATCAAGCAATAGTTGGAATGATAAAATTGTTAAGTGATGGATTATCTAAGCCTTTTGATTCTCCGATGCCATCTACAATTGAATCAATATTACTAGGAAACCTCATAAGAACATTTTCAACCACTTCTTGATCAAAAATATCATCCCCATGTGTCCTCAATTGATTATCAAGATTCATTTACTTTAGTAAATAAATTATCTATATTATCTCATTCATTAATATTAAGATTTCAAAATTTCTCTGTAATATTTACAATCTTGCTACTTCCATTGTTCTTGTACCTTGATAGGCAACTTGCAAGGCATCCCAAGCTTTCATGGATATCATTTCTCCAAAAACTCTTGAAAATTTAGTGACTTATCCATTGCTTGATGAATAAAAAATAATGCCTTAGAATCCCTTTTCTCTATATCCTTCAACAAACCTTTTTCTACTTGTGATTAAGCTTGATAGACTTCCTAATCTTATGGTTCTACAAAACCATTCTCAAACATATCCAATATATCTTGAGAGTAAAATAAAGTATTCATTTTAACAAACGAGATGTCATAATTCTTACTAGTAAAAACTAGAATTTGAGGCTGCAATATATTATTGATCATTGTCATATCTTCAGATGTAATCTCCAATTTTAGCTTCATCTTCTTTCTTCAACACAACCCGATTCTTTACAAAATAAAAGATTCATGTGATAGGAATTTGCTAGGAAATAGAGAAGATTAAAAAATGTGAAAAAGAAATCAATGATTCTTACATGCTTCTACAACAAAATACATAGAACAAAAATAATTTAAAATTATTTCTTGTTGATTGTAAAGCGAGAATTACATGGCCTTTATTTAAAATAACTAGATAAACTAGGTTACAAGTAAGACATATAAACTAGGTTGTAAGTAACCTTAAGAATAGGTTGACTCAAGTAAACAATACACTCATGACACACATGAAAAAATAATGGAAAGTTTTTTATTTGATTAGCTGCCAAAAATAAGTTTTCTTGTTCCAATGTTTATAACTGCAAACTAAAATATATCAAATATTTGAATGCACATGTATGATTGGCTTTGAAACCTTCCTTATTCTATGGATGAAAAATTGGAATAACTTATTAGTTAAAATGATGCATAAAGAAATTATTATTTCCATTAATATTAATAGACTGCCTATTATAACTAGTGGCAACAAAAACTAAATATCTTGCGAGTAACTACTATTATATTTTTACATCATAGACCAATGTCAAGTGTAGTTGGTTTTATTTGGAATTTATAATTCTTTGAAGTTAGTATTAGTATTTTTCTATCATCTCATGTTCTTCTCTTTGTGAGACCAATGGTTTACAAGAATTCACTAAACTTATAAGAATGACTTATGTTTTATCAAATTGTTCACATAGATCAAATAAAACATAAACTTTAGAGGATACATCTTCACATATAATTTTTTAACCTAATTCAAATTTTGTATTATTTGAACCTAATAATTAAAATAATTATTAACTAGATCTAGGAATAAATATTTGATTTCAAGAAAATAAAAATCATTTGTATAGAGGAGAAGAGTAGAGTTTTATAGCACCCAATTGTTGAAGCTTAAAAGTTTGAAAGAACACTCAAATTTAATTATTTGTGGATACCCAATCTTCCTCCAAACTAATTGGAAGGATAAATTCTATGATTATAGCTATTGATCTACCAATGAATCATATTCTAATAGGTATCAATTTGACAATACACTTGAATCAGTTATTCAAGGTCTAAATGCCCTAATAATACTTTTTCTCAAATTATAGTGAGCCCATAAAATTTTCATCCATTCAATCCATTAAAACTTAAATCAATCATCTTAGCAAACTACCGTAAATCAATCTACAGGGATAAAGCATGCAAGATCAACACATGACACAGTGATTTATGTGAAAACCCAATTTGGGAAAAACCACCAGTAACATGCTACTTAATTCTCACTCTTCTAAAGTGATGCCCTATTAAAAGCCCACCCTGATAAAGGCTTACAACACACTATTAAATGTGACCTTGTTAGAGGATTTCACCATACTATTAGGAATGGGCTTGTTCAAAGGAATTTAGAACATTCACTTGGAATGTCACCCTGTTAAAGGATTTATAACATGGCTATTAAACCAACCTAAGTCCATAGGATTTAAACTATCTGTTATAATTGCTAGAGAGTAACAATAATGGCTTTCTAATCTAATACAACTTACAACATATTTTGCAGATTTTAGATCACACTTCAGTTCAATCCTTTTTGCTTGGCTTTTAATCACTTCGGCTTTGACAGCTTGTCATCTCAAGCTTTGTCTCCTTGAGTCTTCTTACTCATCATACCAATGCAACCATATCTGTGGTCATCTTTTGAAGCAGAGTAACTGCGCTTTCTTACTCCTTATCACCTCCTTCAGCACTTTATGCTTTCATGCTTGACCTCCTCTCTCACTTTGCTTTGTGACCTTATGACTCCTTAAATAGAAATCTGGAGTCCCTTTCCTGCTCAATTCTTCCTCTCCAATTTTAGGGTTTCAGGTGGATTAG